>CM054138.1:45783980-45791480 GCA_028751875.1 Rapana venosa
AAACATTTTACCAAAGGCAACTCTTCTATTATCTAAGTGTTGATTTTCATAAATGAAACACATGTTGTTTTTGGGACCTAGATTTTCATGGCTTTACCCAAAAGACAAGCACATAGACCAACGACTAAGGTC
This sequence comes from Rapana venosa, assembly GCA_028751875.1. NCBI lineage: Eukaryota > Metazoa > Mollusca > Gastropoda > Neogastropoda > Muricidae > Rapana > Rapana venosa. The sequence continues at coordinate 45,784,113 of CM054138.1, forward strand.
TGATGGAATGAATGAGATTAAAAAACACACAAAACACTCCACAAATCCAGACTAGATCTTAAGCATAAACTTCTCCTTTCCCAGATGAAAGCTTTAACCTTAGCCTGCTAAACCATTTCTTCTGGAAACCCTGACAGATCCTGCACCGCATTCAGCAAGCCATTAAGCCAGTGAGTTAGCCAGCCAGCCAGCCAACCAGCCAGTAAACAAGCTGGCAAGCAAGCAACGAGGCCTAGCCAAACTTTTTAGTTTTGCTCTTGTGGTCATATCAGCGCGTCATCTCTTGCTTCTTTTTTCCAGGGCGCTGGGTCAGGAAATGTTGCTGAGCTCCTCCCAAAAGCGAAAAGAAGATAAACAGGGAGGAGAGAAGATTGGCAGAATGCTAGCAGCGTCTCTAGAGCTTAATATATCAAGGGACTTACTGATTGAAGCAATCCTTTGTTGGTTGGTTGTTGGTTTTTTGTTTGTTTGTTGAAGAGCCAAAGAGCTTTAGGATTAAGTGTCGGACTTCCCTTTCAGGGTTCCAGGGTTTCACAGTTTGGGTAAGGTAAAGGTAAAGGAGTCCCATAACCTATAAGGTCGTAGGGGAGCGAGGCGTCAGAGACCTCACTTCTCTAGGGCCAGCATATTGAGGGCGGCGCCCATCTCCTCTCCCTCGCTGCTTTACCTTCCCTGACCCTAAAGAGGGCAGGTACCCATTTACAGCTGGGTGAACTGGGGGAACTGTACTGAAGCCAAAGCGCGCAAACGGTCACCCATCCAACTGGTATCCACGCTCGACGCTGCTTAACTTGGCTGGGGGAAAGCGAGTGCTCGACCACTGAGCTATCCCGTCCCTAGTTTGGGTGTGCAATGGTTTATTTGAATTATACCTTTTTTTTTGTTGCTTTTGTTGTTTCTTCTTCGTTCTTTGGCTAGAGGTCCGAGGTTCACCAATGGTGAGATTTTGTGTATGCAACCTTTTTTAGCCTTCGATAAGGTAGCTGCATTCCGATTCGTAGATTGGCTATTTCAATGATGGTTATTTGTTGTTGCTGTTTGTTGTTTTTATTTTTTTTTACATTACAAACTTTGTCCATATTCAATGATGTTTTAGCATTTTTCTTTTTACCAAATCCCTACTTTGCGGTCGACAGGTATCCAGAAGTGATGGCAGACATAATCAGTGGGCTACAAATGCTGCATATGAATATTTTTGGTTTTGTTTTGATTTTTCTTTTTTAAAAAAAGAATCTGAAAATGTACGCTTGGCACTTATAGATGAAAAACAACGACAACAACAACAATCCGGCTGCTTTGTTCAAGCATACCTTTGTTCAGACATACTTCTGTTGACATTTTTTCTGTCAAGTAGACTGATAGTCAAGAGGCAATACAACTCCCTTCAAAACGAAAAGTCACTTTTTTCCGTGCGTCAGCTACAGTTCTGAGGTTCATTGATGGCGAGCTTTTTCAGGTAGCCGCATTCTGACCTCGGAGAAGATGTCCTAATAAATACCATTGTGCATGGATTAATAAAAAATTGTCATCTGTTCCTAACGGCACACGAAGGCCTACTCTTCTAAGAGGTAGAACGGGTTTTAACGTGCCCGCAAGATGTTCTGACTGCATTCCTACATGGGACTTTGTTTATAGTTTCATCCGAAGGATGACGGCCCGAGTTTAAACCGCCCTCGAGACACCCGACATTCGAGGGGATTTTCCCCAGGAGTTAACATGAGTGCCGACTCCACTCCCTAGAAAGTCTTTCGGATGAGACTATAAACCAAGGTCCCGGCTACGAACGCACGCAGAACATCTTGCGCACACGTTAAAACCGCCTTTCGGAAGAGAAGGTCACTGTGTGCTGGTAGGAAGGGATGACACAATTTACAAAACCGCTTGCACACGGGGACTGGATGTAACAGGACGTTAGCATATGTCCACCTCTTCATTTTGGCTTTCAGGGGCGGGAAAGCCTAGTGGTTAGAGCGTTGCTCTCGTGATTTGACGGCCCGGGGTTTGAGCCATCACTGAGACGCCCAGTCGAGGAGATTTTTCCCCCCTTGGGGTTAACATCAGTACTGACTCCACTCTCCCGAAAGTCCGTTGGATGAGACTGTAAACTAAGGTCCTGTGTGCGATTGCACGCAGAACATCTTGCGCATACGTTAAAACCTGTTCTGACTGTCAAAAGAGGCCACTCGTGTCAGTAAGAACAGATGATATAACATAAAAAACATGAATACTGGGGTCGTATTTAGACATCATTTTTGAAGTCGGAATACGGATATCTTAATGATGAGCAGAAACTGTTGCATACGCAAAAATCTTACCATTGGTGAACTTCGGAGCTCTAGCCGAGAAACGAACAGCAAATCTGGTTATCCTGTCTGCATGTAGGGACGGGACAGCTCAGTGATCTGAGCACTCGCTTTCCCCAGCTAAGGCTAAGCAGCATTGAGCGTGGTTACCAAGTGGATGGGTGACTGTTTGCGCACCTTGGCTTCAGTACAGTCCCCCAGTTCCCCCAGCTGTAAATGGGTACCTCCCCTCTTTAGGGTCAGGGAAGGTAAAGCAGCGAGGGAGAGGAGATGGGCGCGGCCCTCAATATCCTGGCCCCTGGAGAAGTGAGGTCTCCGACGTCTCGCTCCCCTACGACCGCATAGGTTATGGGACACCTTTACCTTTGTGTAGGGGTATATAGAATGTTGTGGAATGAATAGATAAATGATAGTGTCATTCAAAATCTCATGGAAATTCACATGGGTCATAAAAAATTACCACTTTTTACAGACCCTTAGAAAACCTAACACTGGAAGTAAATGAAATGAAATGAGCACACCACTACAAATGCAGCAAGAGTCGTATGACCATTATATTTTATGTTCATCTGTTTAGGTCTCTGCCTGTCTGTGTATTTGTTGCATTTTCTGAAGAAATTTGCCAGTGATAACTTTTTTCAAGCTGTGTATTTTTTGTTACTTACAATATCTATTTCTTGTGTTTCAATTTATGAACACGCTATGGTGCGTGTGAATGTGCGTGTGCGTGTATGTGTGAGAAAAACTTTCCATTATCTTTTTTGGCAATATTACTTCCCTTCCATAGGCGATCATAAACAGTTCTATTCCGTTTTATTGAATGCTTTTGATGAGATATCCAGTTAAAAGCTTTCTTATGATGGAAATAAAAATAATTTTATATACAATTGTAGATATTGCTGTTTACCGCTCTGAAAACAAGTACAGGATGAAGCAAACGAGTGCAGAACATTGTTTTTCTTTCTAGCTGATATAATCTTTTTTTTATATCACCACTTTGGATTGTTTGTTCAATAAAATGTTGCACACATTTTGACCCTAGATTCTTTTTGTAAGTTATCATTATTCAGATCTCTTCGGGGATCACATCTTAAACTTCTTATCCTCGCAACTTTGGAGGAGTGGTTTTTGTGACTCTTCTCATGTTCATGCTTTTGTTTTTCAATTTTGAATTTTTATAAAAGGGTTAAGAGGGGAGAAGCTGTAAATGGGTACCTGCCTCTTTTTGGGCCATGGAAGGTAAAGAAGCAAGGGAGAGGAGATGGGTGCCGCCCTCAATAAGCTGGCCCCTGGAGAAGCTGAGATCTCTGATGCCTCGCTCCCCTACAGCCACATAGGTTATGGGAACACCTTCACCTTTAAGGGAAGGGGGGAGGCGAAAGGGAAAAACTATAGGGGCAGAGATGGAGAGGATCAGGGTTGGGCTGACAGGAGGGAAGGACAAACAAGGGCAGTCAGTTTACCCCAAACACCCATGTGTGTATATTAGATACATGCATTCCATGTGTGTATATTAGATACATGCATTCCATGTGTGTATATTAGATACATGCATTCCATGTGTGTATATTAGATACATGCATTCCATGTGTGTATATTAGATACATGCATTCCATGTGTGTATATTAGATACATGCATTCCATGTGTGTATATTAGATACATGCATTCCAGTGTGTATATCAGATACATGCTTCATGTGTGTATATCAGATACATGCATTCCATGTGTGTATATTCAGATATCATGCATTCCATGTGTGTATATCAGATACATGCATTCCATGTGTGTATATTAGATACATGCATTCCATGTGTGTATATCAGATACATGCATTCCATGTGTGTATATTAGATACATGCATTCCATGTGTGTATATTAGATACATGCATTCCATGTGTGTATATTAGATACATGCATTCCATGTGTGTATATTAGATACATGCATTTCATGTGTGTATATCAGATACATGTATTCCATGTGTGTATATTAGATACATGCATTCCATGTGTGTATATTAGATACATGCATTCCATGTGCGTATATCAGATACATGCATTCATGGTGTGTAAATCAGATACATGCATTTCATGTGTGTATATCAGATACATGCATTCCATGTGTGTATATTAGATACATGCATTCCATGTGTGTATATCAGATACATGCATTTCATGTGTGTATATCAGATTTATGCATTCCATGTGTGTATATTAGATACATGCATTCCATGTGTGTATATTAGATACATGCATTCAATGTGTGTATATTAGATACATGCATTCCATGTGTGTATATTAGATACATGCATTCCATGTGTGTATATCAGATACATGCATTCCATGTGTGTATATCAATAAATATTTCATGTGTGTATATCAGATACATGCATTCCATGTGTGTATATCAGATACATGCATTCCATGTGTGTATATTAGATACATGCATTCCAGTGTTTATTTAGATACTGCTTCCATGTGTGTATATCAGATACATGTATTCCATTGTGTTATCAGTAAGCATTCCATGTGTGTATAGATACATGCATTCCATGTGTGTATATCAGATACATGCATTCCATGTGTGTATATCAGATACATGCATTTCATGTGTGTATATCAGTTACATGCATTCCATGTGTGTATATCAGATACATGCATTTCATGTGTGTATATCAGATACATGCATTCCATGTGTGTATATCAGATACATGTATTCCATGTGTGTATATTAGATACATGCATTCCATGTGTGTATATCAGATACATGTATTCCATGTGTGTATATCAGATACATGCATTCATGTGTGTATATTAGATTACATGCATTCCATGTGTGTATATCAGATACATGCATTCATGTGTGTATATCAGATACATGCATTCCATGTGTGTATATCAGATACATGTATTCCATGTGTGTATATTAGATACATGCATTCCATGTGTGTATATCAGATACATGCATTCCCTGTGTGTATATCAGATACATGCATTCCATGTGTGTATATCAGATACATGCATTCCACGTGTGTATATCAGATACATGCATTCCACGTGTGTATATTAGATACATGCATTCCATGTGTGTATATCAGATACATGTATTCCATGTGTGTATATCAGATACATGCATTCCATGTGTGTATATTAGATACATGCATTCCATGTGTGTATATCAGATACATGCATTCCATGTGTGTATATCAGATACATGCATTTCATGTGTGTATATCAGTTACATGCATTCCATGTGTGTATATCAGATACATGCATTCCATGTGTGTATATCAGATACATGCATTCCATGTGTGTATATCAGATACATGTATTCCATGTGTGTATATTAGATACATGCATTCCATGTGTGTATATCAGATACATGTATTCCATGTGTGTATATCAGATACATGCATTTCATGTGTGTATTTCAGTTACATGCATTCCATGTGTGTATATCAGATACATGCATTCCATGTGTGTATATCAGATACATGCATTCCATGTGTGTATATCAGATACATGTATTCCATGTGTGTATATTAGATACATGCATTCCATGTGTGTATATCAGATACATGCATTCCATGTGTGTATATCAGATACATGCATTCCACGTGTGTATATTAGATACATGCATTCCATGTGTGTATATCAGATACATGCATTTCATGTGTGTATATCAGATACATGCATTCCATGTGTGTATATTAGATACATGCATTCCATGTGTGTATATTAGATACATGCATTCCATGTGTGTATATTAGATACATGCATTCCATGTGTGTATATTAGATATATGCATTCCATGTGTGTATATTAGATACATGCATTCCATGTGTGTATATCAGATAAATATATTCCATGTGTGTATATCAGATACATGCATTCCATGTGTGTATATCAGATACATGCATTCCACGTGTGTATATTAGATACATGCATTCCATGTGTGTATATTAGATACATGCATTTTATGTGTGTATTTCAGTTACATGCATTCCATGTGTGTATATCAGATACATGCATTCCATGTGTGTATATCAGATACATGCATTCCATGTGCGTATATCAGATACATGCATTCCATGTGCGTATATCAGATACATGCATTCCATGTGTGTATATTAGATACATGCATTCCATGTGTGTATATCAGATACATGCATTCCATGTGTGTATATCAGATACATGCATTTCATGTGTGTATATCAGATACATGCATTCCATGTGTGTATATAGATACATGTATTCATGTGTGTATATTAGATACATGCATTCCATGTGTGTATATTAGATACATGCATTCCATGTGTGTATATTAGATACATGCATTCCATGTGTGTATATTAGATACATGCATTCCATGTGTGTATATTAGATACATGCATTCCATGTGTGTATATCAGATACATGCATTCCATGTGTGTATATCAGATATATACATTCCATGTGTGTATATCAGATACATGCATTTCATGTGTGTATATCAGATACATGCATTCCATGTGTGTATATTAGATACATGCATTCCATGTGTGTATATTAGATACATGCATTCCATGTGTGTATATTAGATACATGCATTCCATGTGTGTATATTAGATACATGCATTCCATGTGTGTATATTAGATAAATGCATTCCATGTGTGTATATTAGATACATGCATTCCATGTGCGTATATCAGATACATGCATTCCATGTGTGTATATCAGATATATGCATTCCATGTGTGTATATCAGATACATGCATTTCATGTGTGTATATCAGATACATGCATTTCATGTGTGTATATTAGATACATGCATTCCATGTGTGTATATTAGATACATGCATTCCATGTGTGTATATCAGATACATGCATTCCATGTGTGTATATTAGATACATGCATTCCATGTGTGTATATCAGATAAATATATATTCCATGTGTGTGTATAGATACATGCATTCATGGGTATCATACATGCATTCCATGTGTGTATATCAGATAAATGCATTCCACGTGTGTATATCAGATACATGCATTCCATGTGTGTATATTAGATACATGCATTTCATGT
>CM054138.1:45796480-45803980 GCA_028751875.1 Rapana venosa
CGTGTGTGTACAAAATTTTTATTCGAACAAAAAACACACGCAAATATTTATAAAGGAAAACAAAAAAAGCATGATAAAAGCAACATTCCAGTTCCCACAAACCAAAAAAAAAAAAAAAAAGAGGGATGGCGGCAGTTCGGCGCACTGCGCCTAGCCGTGAGGTGGGTGCGATTCTCAGCTGCAGAATTCTCCCGTGATAAATCGGAATGAATTCAATTAATTTAAAAAATTGGAATGTGCTCACATACTTGTGCACCTAACAAAACCAAAGACTGTTTAAAAATGGGAAAGAGCAGGGAGGTACCTCCTAGCTGTCCTGTCAAAGATGGTAGGTTCAATTTTCAACTGTTGTCATATGCAGCTACCTTATTAGTGGGGAAATAATGGTCACATACACAAAAATCTCACCATTGTTGAACCTCAGAGCTCTAGCCAAGGAATGGAAAAAAACACCCCACCCCTCTCCCCAAACAAAATAACCCAGTAAAAAAAACAGAACAAAAACCAAACAACCCAATAAAACAACATTTTCAAGAAACAGGCACACAGTCTTATTTATGACACAAAGTATTAAGTGGTCAATGGCCTGCAAGAGGTACCCTTCCAACTGAAACCAATAACCGTCAAAACTTTCTCCCTACAAACATCAAAAGAAACATCAATGCAATACTCTGTGCGACCAACACTAATCCCACAAAAGAGTGGGAAGGAGAACAGAAATAAAATTGTCATTAACCTGTTTCCTTTGTAGTTAATGTGCACAAATTGCGTGTGAACCCGTTTATTGAACACTTTTGCATCCTGTTTTCTATTGCTTGATGTTGGAAAGAGGCACGTGAGGTCTTTCTGACCGGCCATGTCTTTATATATAGGAAACAGTCAGGGATTTCAGTGAGCTCTACTGGTCCCCATGAGGAGAGGAGTGAGGTGGAGGGGACAGTGATGAAATCTTTATGGAGTGTGTTTGTGTTATCAGACACTGGCTCAGCTGTTGAAGTATTTCTTGGTCTGCCGAATGGTGTGGTTGATTGATGTTAGGTGTGCTTAGTGATCACTGTGAATAGTTGTGGTGTCAGTTATCTTTTCTAAAATGCTTTCTTATGAATATATCAAAGACGCCTACCCACCAACCCACCCACACATCCAAGCAAGTGCATGTTCAGAGAGAGAGAGAGAGAGAGAGAGAGAGAGAGAGAGAGAGAGAGAGAGAGAGAGAGAGAGAGCACTGACAAGTTTTATTGTTTCACAGAGAGAGAGACATAGAGAGAGACAGAGAGAGAAACAGAGAGAGAGAGAGAAAGTGAGAGAGAGAGAGAATGAATGATCTTTATTTTCACAGAGAGAGGAGAGAGAGAGAGGAGAGGAGAGAGAGAGAGAGAGAGAGAGAGAGAGAGAGAGAGAGAGATGAGAGAGGGAATGTAAACAGAGGGAGAGACTTTGACAATTTTTAAACTGATCCCCAAAACCCAACCCCAAATCCACTGGGACTCCACTACCCATTCATATGTCTACTTTTCCTTGCTTTGTTTCTTTCTGTCTTTTTTTTTTAGCACTATATGCCATGTAAATGCACAAGACTCACTCACATAGATGTATGGTTTTTACAGGTGAAGTCTTATTCATATCAAGCAAAACTTAAATCAAAACTTTCAGAAGAGTAAAAAATGTCTACATTACAGTCTCATCTATAGCCCTGACATTTACACTTTGGTGCACTTTTTACTGCCATGTGTCCATTTCTATGTGAGATAAAGCAGAGAGATGGTGTATTCTACAGACAGACAAGTATCTTTCTGTCTGGGAAGATGAAAATTGATTGGCCAGCCTAGAACAAGGGCGATGCCTATAAATCAAAGAATTCGTGGAAAAACCATGGCATTATAAAGTATGTCTTCAAAAGAATAGTAGCTCTCAAAGCATAAGCTCGCAGACACCTGCCTACATAAATATTTCTGTTTCAGATAATAAAGTACCTTGCAGACACACACACACCCGCGTGCGTGCGCACACACACACACACACACCTCTCTTTATTTTTTTTAAAACACTTACTCAACTGATATCACATTTTAGTGGAAAAACGTGAAAGAGAAAGAAACCAACCATGAAACAAGCACAATGTTCCTTTCAAAACACACCAACTAACTGCGGTCAGTGACCTCAAACAGCAACCTCTTTTATAAAGAAAATGGCAGATACTGATCCAGGCTTTCCTTTATATAACAATCAACAGAAACATCAAGGGAGTTTTCTGGGCAAGACTAATCCCACACAGGGAAGAGAGAGAGAGAACAGAAATAAAAGCTTCTGTGGCATTATCATTATTTTTCGTAACTACTGTGCACAGCAACATGTTACGTATGCAAAACGTTTATTGCACTCTTTTACCAGTGTTGTCCTGCAGGTAATTTTGGATAGGGGGTACATGTCTTTCTGACTGTGACATATCTTCAAAGGAAACAGTCAGGGACTTCAGTGAGCTCTACTGGTCCCCATGAGGAGAGGAGAGGAGGGGGAGGGACAGTGATGAAATCTTTATGGGGTGTGTTTGTGTTATCAGACACTGGCTCAGCTGTTGAAGTATTTCTTGGTCTGCCCATTGGTGTGGTTGATTGATGTTAGGTGTGCCTAGTGATCACTGTGAATAGTTGTGGTGTCAGTTATCTTTTTTTAAATTCTTTCTTATGAATATATCAAAGACGCCTACCCACCAACCCACGTACACATCCAAGCAAGTTCATGTTCAGAAGAGAGAGAGAACGAGCGAGAGAGAGAGAGAGAGAGAGAGAGAGAGAGAGAAGAGAGAGAGAGAGAGAGAGAGCACTGACAAGTTTTATTGCTTTAGAGAGAGAGAGAGACAAAGAGACAGAGAGAGACAGAGAGACAAAGCAATAGAGATAGAGAGAGATAGAGAGAGTGGAATGTAAACAGAGGGAGAGACTTTGATAATTTTTAAACTGATCCCCAAAACACAACCCCAAATCCACTGGGACTCCACTACCCATTCATATGTCTACCTTTCCTTGCTTTGTTTCTTTCTGTCTTTTTTCTTTTAGCACAATATGCCATGTAAATGCACAAGACTCACTCACATAGATGTATGGTTTTTACAGGTGAAGTCTTATCCATATCAAGCAAAACTTAAATTAAAACTTTCAGAAGAGTCAAAAATGTCGACATTACAGTCTCATCTATAGCCCTGACATTTACACTTTGGTGCACTTTTTTCTGCTATGCGTCCATTTCTATGTGAGATAAAGCAGAGAGATGGTGTATTCTACAGACAGACAAGTATCTTTCTGTCTGGGAAGATGATTTTGAAAATAGATTGGCCAGCCTAGAACAAGGGCGATACCTATAAATCCAAGATTTCGAGGAAAAGCCGTGGCATTATAAAGTATGTCTTCAAAAGAATAGTAGATCTCAAAGCATAAGCTCCCAGACACCTGCCTACATACATATTTCTGTTTCAGATAATAAAGTACCTCGCAGACACAAACACGCCCACACACACACTCTTTATTTTTTTAAAAACACTTTCTCGACTGATATCACATTTTAGTGGAAAAACGTGAAAGAGAAAGAAACAAACCATGAAACAAGCACAATGTTCCGTTCAAAACACACCACTTAACTGCAGTCAATGACCTCAAACAGCAAACTCTTTTATAAAGAAAATGGCAGATACTGATCCGGGCTTTCCTTTATATAACCATCAACAGAAACATCAAGGAAGTTTTCTGGGCAAGACTAATCCCACAAAGGGAAGAGAGAGAGAACAGAAATAAAAGCTTCTGTGGCATTATCATTATTTTTCGTAACTACTGTGCACAGCTACATGTTACGTATGCAAAACGTTTATTGCACTCTTTTTACCAGTGTTGTCCTGTAATTTTGGATAGGGGGTACATGTCTTTCTGACTGTGACATATCTTCAAAGGAAACAGTCAGGGACTTCAGTGAGCTCTACTGGTCCCCATGAGGACAAGAGGGGGAAAACAGTGATGAAATCTTTATGGGGGTCTGTTTGTGTTATCAAGCATTGGCTCAACTGTAGAAAAGGGTTTGTTGTTTTTGCAGACTGTTGCCTTTGGTTGTTGCTATGTGAGTCTTCTGGTAAATATGAGCTGCTGTGTAGTGTAAAGGTTTTACTCTTTTTTATAACTTTTTTTTTTACAAATGCATAAACACACTCACTTACAGACATACAGAAAGACAGACAGACACACACTTCGAGGATAATGCAATAAGCACTCCTGTGCTTTAAAAAAAAATCCATTCCTTACGTGCATGTGGTGTGCCCACTAACACAAAAAGGCCTACTTTTCTGAAGTGTGGAACAGATTTTAACATATGGACAAGATGTTCTGTGTGCATTCACACACGGGGCCTTGGTTTGTAGTCTCATCTAAAGGATTAAAAGGAAGAAAAACACAAAGAAAGAAAGAAAGAGTGAGAGAGAGTGAGTGAGAAAGAGAGAGAGAGAGAGAGGGAGAGAGAGAGAGAGAGAGAGAGAGAGAGAGAGAGAGAGAGAGAGAGAGAGAGAGAGAAGCAGACAGGCAGACAGACAGACAGAAAGAGACAGAAATAGAGGCAGAGACTTATTGGATGAAACAGGAGGAGGAGGAGAGGGCTAGCTGACTTTTTCCCACGTTACTGATCCTACCTTCATATTGCACACTTCACCAGAAATCACCTGCACTTATGTCCTCTTTTTTCTGTTCTTTCTTTTTTCTCCTTTATTTCTGCAGCAAACCCTATCATAACTTTACAAGTCTCACACCCACAGGTCTGCACATTGTGCAATGTAGCCTTTTCCCCCATTCTCTAATTTGACAAAAAAAAATCGCATTGAAAGGTACTAAAAAATGTCTCCACTTTTCCAATATCACAGTCTTGTTTATTGCTTATGACACTGATATGGTGGTGCACCTTTTGCAGCTGTGTGTTGCTATTTTTGAAAGAGATTAAACAGAGTAATGACTTGTTGTTGTCTTGCAACACAACAGGGTGGATTTTTTTGGTCTGCGGTGATGATCTAGAAACAGATAGGGTGACTTCGGTGAAGGGCTTTGCCTGTAAATCAGAGAGTTTAGAGAAAAAAAGATTACATTTAATATACGTTTTTTGGACAGAAGAAATACTTTTAGAATGTATATGCATATCGGATGTGCATGTATGCAAGCACAGACAGAGACAGACAGACAGACAGACCTACACACACGGCCAAAGCCACACACAGACACAGACACACACAAACAAACAGTGCATACACATGCACAGATAGATTCAATTCAATTCTATCTAATTAAATTCAAATATTTCCTTATCTCACAAATAGTGAAATTCATGAAAACAAGAGAGCGTGCGCGCGTGTGCACCAGAGAGAGAGGGGAAGAGGAGAGAGAGAGAGAGAGAGAGAAGAGGAGAGAGAGAGAGAGAGAGAGAGAGAGAGAGAGAGAGAGAGAGAGAGAGAGAGAGAGAGAGAATCTGTGTCAAGAATATCACGCATTTGCTAAACTGGAGAGTATTTATGAAAACAGCTTTGAACTATGGAGCTCTTTCTCTCTAGATGAATGCATTAAATTTCAGCACGAAGACCTTGGTCTATTTTGGCATTGTGGGTGGGATAGGCAGCCTACAGAAAATGTAGGAAGGAAAAGATCAATAGAATGTGTATTTTCTTAAGTCGCTGGAACAAACAGAAATGACAGTAAAAAGGAAAAAGGTAAACCAGTCTCATAACCTATGTGGTCGTAGGGGAGGGAGGCATCAGAGACCTCAGCTTCTCTAGGGGCCAGCATATTGAGGGCAGTGCCTATCTCCTCTCCCTCACTGCTTTACCTTCCCTGACCCTAAAGAGGGAAGGAAGGTGGCAGGATGGCTAAGATGTTTGCCTGCCAACAAGTAAACCATGAAGTTGTGGGTTCGATTCCCAGCCTCGCCCTTTCTTCCTAGTTTGACAAAAAAAAAATCGAACTGAATGTCAAAGTCCTTCGGATGAGACTATAAACCGAGGCCCCGGTGCGAACGCATGCAGAACATCTTGCGCACACGTTAAATCCTGTTCCGCTTTTCGAAAGAGTAGGCCATTGTGTGCCAGTGGGAACAGATGACAAAATTTACAAAACCACATACACACGGGGACTGGATGTAAAAAAAGCACATGAGTGCTTATTCCATTATCCTCGATAAAATAAAAATGTCATCTGAGCGCTTTGATTTCTTGCTTTACAAGATTCAGCGCTATATAAATTCCATACATTATTATTATTATTATTATTATTATTATTATTATTATTATTATTATTATTATTATTATTATTATTATTATTATTATCATTATTATTATTATTATTATTTACAGCTTGGTGAACTGTGGGACTTTACTGAAGCCATGGCTGCTTAACATTGGCTTGGGGAAAGAGAGTGCTCTGACCACTGAACTATCCCATACCCTTAATGTGCCACAATCCTCAGAAATGAACTATTCCCTATTCAGAAATGAGTGAACAGAAATTTGATTCTAAATTTCGTTTTCTTTATTTTATATTCACGAAACACGCTCAATGCCCAACTCTCAAATTGAGTGCGGTCAATGATCTGTAATAGCCAAACACTCCAGAGAGAACTGATTGATATCAGTCACAGCTTTCTTCATACTAAACATGAAACAAAACATCAAAGGCATTCTGTGGGCAACAGTAATCCCACAAGAGTGGGAAGGAGAACAGAAACAACTGGCCTATTCTTTGTACTGATATATACTGAGCATATTTTGTTCATGAGAAACACTTATTGCACACTTTTGCTGCTGTTTTATGGCACGTGATGTTCGGAATTGACTTATTTTATTTATCTATTTTATTTTTTATATCGAGGATAATGGAATAAGCACTCATGTGCTTTTTATTTACATCCAGTCCCCGTGTGTATGCGGTTTTGTCAATTCTGTCATCTGTTCCCACCGGCACACAATGGCCTACTCTTACGAAAAGCGGAACAGGATTTAACGTGTGCGCAAGATGTTCTGCGTGCGTTCGCACACGGGACCACGGTTTATAGTCACATCCGAAGGACTTTTGGGGAGAGTGGAGTCTGCAAGGATGTTAACTCCTGAGGAAAATATCCCCTTGATGAAGCCTTTCAGAACATGACTGTACTGGTCTTCAAAGGAAAACAGTCAGGGACTTCAGTGAGCTCTGAAACAGTGATGAAATCTTTATGGGGTCTGTTTGTGTTGTCAAAGTTGTTGGCTCAGCTGCAGAAGTGTGGGGGTTTTGTTTGTTTGTTGTTTGTTTGTGAGTTTGTGTGTGTGTGTGTGTGCGTGTGCATGTATGTGTTTTTACAGATTGTTGTGGTTGATTGTTGCTACGCGTGCTTAACGATCACTATAAAATGCTGTTTGTTAAATACTCTCTCTGGAGGAAAGGGGGGTGGTGGTGGTTGGGATAGCATTGTTGTTAGAGCATTGCATGATCTGACGACTCGTGTTTAAGC
>CM054138.1:45811480-45818980 GCA_028751875.1 Rapana venosa
GGATATGTAAAATCTTACGATAAAGCTTAGAGCAGTATCTGAGGAACGAAAAGAAATGGAATATTGTGTTGGTGTATCATCAAAAGTACAATCCTTTGGTGTGTGTGTGTGTGTGTGTGTGTGTGTGTGTGTGTGTGTGTGTGTGTGTGTGTTGTGTGTGTGTGTAGAAGAATTGCAAAGAGGAAAAATTGCGAAGAAGGAAATTGAGAAGAAGAAGAATTGCGAAGAAGAAGAATTGTGAAGAAGAAAAATTGCGAAGAAGAATAATTGTGGAGAATTAGAATTGCGAAGACGAATTGTGAAGAAGAAGAGGAAGAATTGCAAAGAAGAAAAAGAAGAAGAAGAAGAAGAAGAAGAAGAATTGCGAAGATGAAGAAGACTTGTGAAGAAGAAGAAGAATTGCGAAGAACATTCGCAAAGAAGACTTGCGAAGGAGAATAATTGCAAAGAATTGCGAAGAAGTATTGCGAGGAAGAATTGCAAAGAAGAAGAATTGCAAAAAATTGCGAAGAAGAAGAATTGCGAATAAGAACTGCGAAGAAGAAGAAGAATTCCGAAGAAGAAGAGGAAGAATTGCTAAGAAGAAGAAGAAGAATTGCGAAAAATTGCGAAGAAGAAGAAGAAGAAGAAATGCGAAAAGGAAGAAGAAACATGAACTAAAAGAAACACTAAACTAACAAGAAAAAGAAGAAAAAGAAAGGTCAACAAGAAAAATTAAAAAAAAACAGCAACCAAAATACCTCAGCAAATCCATCACAACTAACACTATTTTCTAATCAGCAAACGAAGTCAATCAAGCAAAGCCCATAGCGGAGAGACAGCCGGCAAACAAAAGGATCAGACCCCAGGACTACATTCTCTAATCGCCTTTTGCTTAACAGTGACCCCAAACTTGGCCCCAAACCCGTCTTCAGAGCTGATTTGTTTGTCTCATTTCAGCAGTCAACATCGTTGTTTATTTTCGCCAGTTCGTTCAACCAGTTAAACAGTCAGACACCAAGATTTCAGGAGGCACCTTGGTCGAGTGGTTTAGGCGGTCAACTCGTGATCCAGAGGTCGCGGGTTCGATCCCCGCTCGGCTCTGTGTTGTGTCCTTGGGAAAGACACTTTACTCCTATTTTTCTCACTCCACCCAGGTGTACAAGTGGGTACCAGCTCTGCTGGGGAAGTATCTGGCAACAGACTAGCGTCCTGTCACAGGGGTGGTGAAAAAACCATCAGTTCGCTTAACGCTACAGAAACCGGGATAAGCTCCGGCTCTATGGGCCTTCTGGCTCGAAAGAACATACTACACCAAGATTTCGAGCAAGCCGCTGAATGTTAGACAATGTTCTTTCTCTTTTTTTCTGGTCCGTTTATCTGGAATGACCTACCTCTCTCTCTCTTTTTTCCCCCTTGCCAAAAGCTTACGTTTGATGACCAAATTTTAAATCTGGCCTCAATACACATTTGTTTCTTGTCTAGGATCTTTTACTCCATGGTTACACCTCATCATTATCTGTCTCTACTTGAACAGCCATTTCCATCTCCGCTACCTTGCTTGAGTGCTTGAATGCGTTACTTTTGTGTGTGTGTGTGTGTGTGTGTGTGTGTGTGTGTGTGTGTGTGTGTGTGTGTGTGTGTGTGTGAAAGTTTAATATGATTATGATAATCATAATTATTCGTGAACTGTCACATGCGTTTAAATGATTTGAACACAAGCCCTTTACTTTGCCATGACTCTAAGTTGTATACAATATAGTTCCAAAAGTTCCACCAAAGGATAGCTCAGTGGTCGGAGCACTCGCTTTCCCCCAGCCAAGTTAAGCAGCATCGAACGTGGTTACCACTTGAATGGGTGACCGTTGCGCGCCTTGGTTTCAGTACAGTCCCTCAGTTCACCCAGCTGTAAATGGGTACCTGCCTCTTTAGGGTCAGGGAAGGTAAATAGCGAAGGAGAGGAGATGGGCGCCGCCCTCAATATGCTGGCCCTAGAGAAGTGAGGTCGCTTCAGAGGGATGCGAAAATTTGCTGACATAAATAAAAGGAGAAATGAAGCTGAACACAGTTTTGTTTTTATTGCCATTTTACTATTTTACCTCAACTGTGTGCTTGAAGGGAGTGGTGCCCAGCAGAATTGTGGGTTTTTATCAAGACAATTATATATATATATATTTATATACATAGAGAGATAGATAGAGAGATAGATAGATAGATAGAGAGAGAGAGAGGGAGAGAGAGAGAGAGAGAGCGAGAGAGAGCGAGCGCGTAAGTGAATGAATAAATAAACAAATGTATGAATTGAACTTTTTATTTAAGGAAAAAATAAGCACGCATGATGCATCTTTTACATCCAGCTCACAGTCAAGGAAAATTAATAATAATCACAAGCAAATACACAAACAAATTAACATAGATCTGAAAAGAGTATCAATCACGCACTGATATAAATACAAACACACCACACACACACACACACACACACACACACACACACACACACACACACACACACACACACACACACACACACACACACACACACACACACACACACACACACACACACACACACGCACGCACGCACGCACGCACACGTGTAAAAGACAGAACCAGAAATAGACTGACAAGAGTCTGAAGATAAATCCTGATTGTTTGTAATGGCTCTCACTTCACAGCCAGCAAGACCTCAACAATAAGGTTTATGACTTGTTTTGACTACACAGGCCCTAAGGGATCAAACATGGCGGGTTTTCACACCTGATAACAAAACAACAGTAATGAAATCATTATCGCGAAGGAAAAACGCAGCAAAAGAGTTATTGCTATCAACTTGCAATGATGATCAATCCAAAAAGAAATGATGGACGTTGATCAAAGTGTTCTTGAGATAATCATCAAAGGAACCTCTGATGATTGATGGTTTGTCAGTAGGACGGGACAGAGACGGGATGGCTCAGTGGTCAGAGCACTCGCTTTCCCCCAGGCAATGTTAAGCAGCATCGAACGTCGTTACCAAGTGGATGGGTGACCGTTTGCCCGCCTTGGCTTCAGTACAGTTTCCCCAGTTCCCAACAACTATAAATGGATACCTGCCCTCTTTAGGGTCGGGGAAGGTAAAGCAGCAAGGTAGAGGAGATGGGCGCCGCCTTCAATATGCTGGGCCCTAGAGAAGCTGAGATCTTAGAAGTCTCGCTCCCCTACGATCATATAGATTATGGGACACCTTTACCTTTACCAGTAGGACAGACGAGTTGTGTTCAGTCACAAAATGTTTTGCGCTAACAGTCTTTTTATTTTGCTATGTTTTTGGTGCAGGAAATAACCTTGCTTTCTTCCAATGCAGGAATAGTGGCGTCTTTTCAAATAGTCAACGTGTTTGTTAGAGACGCGAGGATTGCAGCTCTCAAGGATAATTATATGAAAGCAAAATATGGAAATCAAATAACAAGGACTACACACAAATTCTCCCACACCCTCACATTTTGGCATTTTCCACGAAAAGGTATGGAAGAGGAATCTGATATTTTTATTTTAATTTTTTAAAATTTATTATTATATTTCGAGGATAATGGAATAAGCACTCATAAGTTTTTTTTACATCCAGTCCTCATGTGTATGACGTTTTGTAAATTTTGTCATCCGTTCCCACCGGCACACAATGGCCTACTCTTCCGAAAAGCGGAACGGGTTTTAACATGTGCGCAAGATGTTCTGCGTGCGTTCGCACACGGGACCTCGGTTTACAGTCTCATCCGAAGGACTTTTGGGGAGAGTGGAGTCTGCACTGATGTTAACTCCAGGGGAAAATATCCCCTTGAACGGGAATCGAACCCGGGTCAGCGGATCACGAGCGCAATGCGTAATGCGCATCACTCTAATCACCAGGCTATCCCGCCCCCCCCTCCCCCCCCGAGAGCGATGGAGAGAGAGAATGCGAATGCGAAAGTATAGGCCTTGGCCCCTCATATGTTGTCCTATGGAGAGGGAGAGAGAGAGAGAGAGAGAGAGAGAGAGAGAGAGAGAGAGAGAGGGAGAGAGAGAGAGCGAGAGAGAGAGAGAGAGAGGGAGAGAGAAAGAGAGAGAGAGAGAGAGAGAGAGAGAGAGGGGGAGAGAGAGAGAGAGAGCGAGAGAGAGAGAGAGAGGGAGAGAGAGAGAGAGCGAGAGAGAGAGAGAGACGCTTTGACGCTTTGACCAATTTATTGTCATTGCCCAAAGTGGCCTATTGACAAGGGGGGTTATACACGACTTTCTTTTGTAAATACAAATGAATACAAGAAAAATCACATGATGCATTTAACGTCATGAAAACAAAAAACCCAAAAATGAGCTCTCTATGAACGGATAGACTTTAAGCTCTGACGTAAACTCAGTTTCAAACTGAACACAAAGTAATAACAAGGATGAACAATAGGAACCAATAAGCAATAACTAAAATAATGAAAAGAACATTCTAGAATGCTATATTAGACCATCCATTGACATTGTATGTGAAATTTTCAAAAAATATTCTTGCTGGAGACTACAGCGTAATTATAAATGTTTCTTTAGGTGTGTCACAAAATGCTGGAGTTTACATAATATAAATGTTATTTTAGTTTAGTCACAAATGTTAAGCTAATTGGAACTTAGCTGTAATTGTCTTAATTTCAGTGCTTCAGCAATAAACTTTGCAACCGATTTGATCACAATATCATCATCGGACGATAAGATAGAAAAAATATCTTGCCTTCGGAAAGCTTCTAGATTGAGAACACCACAGTTTTCACGTATGGAAACATATGATTGAAAATGAAACAGGAAATGAGAGAGAGAAAGAGAGAGAGAGAGAGAGAGAGAGAGAGAGAGAGAGAGAGAGAGAGAGAGAGAGAGAGAGAACACACACCCACAAGAAGCAGAGGGACAACAGAGACAGCTCTAGATACAGAGAGGCAGTAACAGAGAGTCCTGCCTTTGAAGTTGGCCATAGCATTTAGCGACTCCTCTGAGGATAAAGGAACAGGGAAATACATAAAACATGACTGGCTCCGCACCTGATGAGGAGAAACAATAACAAGCAAGTCACCAAGCAGCATCACTAAACAGCCATCAGCTACCTACAACTTGTAATGACCAAAAAACACAATAAAACTGTCTGAACCGAATCTATGGCCGTCTATTTGAGTTAAAAAATCTCTGAAAGTCACTACACCATTAAAAATCCTGAACTGGTTTTGTAATGATGAATGTTTCCAATATGTGTAATTTATTAATATATTTTTGTTGTTGTTGTTGTTCCCTTGGCTAGAGGTCCGAGGTTCACGAGTGGTGACAAGTAAACCGTGAGGTTCTGGGTTCGATTCCCAGCCTCGCCCTTTCTTCCCAGTTTGACAAAAAAAAAATCGAACTGAATGTCAGAGTCCTTCGGATGCGACTATAAACCGAGGCACCGTGTGCGAACGCATGCAGAACATCTTGCGCACACGTTAAATCCTGTTCCGCTTTTCGTAAGAGTAGGCCATTGTGTGCCGGTGGGAACAGATGACAAAATTGACAAAACCGCATACACACGGGGATTGGATGTAAAAAAAGCACATGAGTGCTTATTCCATTATCCTCGATAAAAAAAAAAGTCATCTGAACGCTTTGATTTGTTGGTTTACAAGATTCAGCGCTATATAAATTCCATACATTATTATTATTATTATTATTATTATTATCATTATTATTATTATTATTATTTTGCGTATATGACCGATTTTTTTCCTCTCATCAAAGTAGCCGCATTCCAACTTGGTGTATCATGTCTAAACACGGCACCAGTGAGCGTGATTTTCTTTTAAAAAAAAGTTGTCATTGTTTCCTTCCGGCACTCAATGGCCTACTCTTTCGAAAGGCGGAACAGGTTTCAATGTGTGTTCAAAATGAATGTTCTGTGTGCGTTGGCACACGCGGTCTCGATTTGTAGTCTCATCCGATAGACTTTCGGGGGAGTGGAGTTAGTTAGTACTGATGTTATCTTCATGGGAAAAAATCCCCTTGAGTCTTGGGGGTGGCTCGAACCCGGGCCATCAGATCGGGAGCTCAACGCTTTAACCACTAGGCCATCCTGTCCCCTTTTTGTGTAAAAGGAACTCAATTGCCATTTCATATAGAAATGATCAGCTATTTAGCGTTTGACAATGTGAAAGTCTATTTATGTATCGTCAAAATAAACAGATAAAAGTGTTCCATATGAAATTGTAGATTGGTTATAATGAAACTGGTAACAGCATAGTCACCAGAGATTAGATTTTGACATGAAGAGTGACAGCAAACCGGTTTGCAAACATCTCCTCACTGCAGAACATCTTGCGCACACGTTAAATCCTGTTTCGCTTTTCGAAAGAGTAGGCCATTGTGTGCCGGTGGGAACAGATGACAAAATTGAGAAAACCGCATACACACGGGGACTGGATGTAAAAAAGCACATGAGTGCTTATTCCATTATCCTCGATAAAAAAAATCTCATCTGAGCGCTTTGATTTGTTGCTTTACAAGATTCAGCGCTATATAAATTCCATACATTATTATTATTATCATTATCATAGTGCACAACATTATTAGCGTGTGAAACAATGAATCTGTGCCCTCTGGGAGACCTGGTAAACAATAAAGTTATGCAACACTCCTGGAACTGGGTAATTTTGACACTTCTGGTTTACTGTAGGTAAGCTTGTCTCCCACCAGAGGAGAAAACCCTCCACTCCCTGGTAACCTACCCTCCTTCCCTCCCTAAGCCACCCCCTTCCCTTCTATTCCCCTGCCTCCATAATCTACCCCCACCCCCACCAGTAACATGCCCCTTCAATTAACCTTTCCTTTTCGGCACACCCAGCTCCCTACCCCTTCCCCCATAGCCTTTTACGTGCATATGAACCTTGTTTACTTTGTATTTAGATTTGCAAAAACACCCTGTGTGTGCTATTTAATGTCAGTATTACTTCCCCATCACAGGCTATCTTAAACAATTCTATTCTTTTTTTAATTGTTTGAAATTGTTTAGTAATCTAGATACAAGCTTTTACCTCATGGAAATGAAGCAATAATTTTTATATGAAATTATAGAAGGGAGATAAGTTTTGGAGGGGATAGGTTAGGGGAAGAGGGGGTAGGTAAGGAGGTAGGTTAGGGAGGGGTAGAACAGGGGAGAGAGGGGGTAGGTTAGGTTGGTTAGATTTGTGTTGATCTGTAATAAGTGCGCCATAATATGTCTTAAAGCATCAAATTAAACGGGAAACGGATGACTAATACGCTGTTTCCTTCATGCCAGTATTGTAGAGGAAGGTCCAAAGTCTGTGTATGCCAAAAGACACGCTGCCACTCTCACTTGCAGGTTTTGAAATGTCCTTGCATTAACCGCTGGACTATATAAGCATGCACTAGGGAACAAACATTTTTTTAAAACTGGTATCACTGATATTGCACAATTTGAACCCAGTGAGGTGTGTGGTGTGAAAAACAATAGCTTATAACTATGAATCGCTTTAAACTGGACAAAAG
>CM054138.1:45821480-45833980 GCA_028751875.1 Rapana venosa
AACACTTTACCATTGTGTAGTTAGTATGTACAAAAAATGTTAAAGCTAAAATCAGAAATGGGGATAAACTTAGTGATTTTGTGCGTTGTACAAGGGGAGTGAAGCAGGGCGATGTTTGTAGTCCCCTTTTGTTCTCATTATTTTACAATGAATTAGCCCTAGAAATTATTGAAAATGGCAGACATGGGGAATATGTATGTATGTGTGTTTGTGTGCGTGCGTGCACGTGCACGTGCACGTACGCGTGCACGTGCGCGCGTGTATGTAAAACAACACGCACAATAGTTTTTGCAGTAGAATTGCTAATTCTGATGTTTTGATACAAACGAGTAGCCATAAGAACGGCTGGTGCCTAGCAAAACTTTCCGCAGCCAATACTGGAAGAGAAATATCTTCCATGTCAGCAGGAGATACAGCTGATAGCAGGAGTGAGAAAAGAGACGAGAGATGAGATCTTCACCGCCAGACTTTGTATGGCTATGGTTCGCTTGGCTGGCAAAGCGTTTATACTACAAGCAGATGATTGCCCTTGTTTGTTGCAGCGTGCTTTGTGTGTGTTCGTAGCAAACTGCTGGGCATATCTATTGATTGAGTTTCTTACTTTGTTTGTTTGTTTGTTTGTTGTTTGTTTCTTCCTTCTGTCTTTCTTTCGTTTCTTCTTTGTCTTTTTTTCGTTCTTTGGACACGTAAGTCTCTCTTTCCATTCCAACTTTCTATTTTGTTTTGTCTTCCTTTGTTTTCTTCCTTCTTTCTTCCTTTTTATTTGTCTATCTGTCTGTCTTTATCTTTTCTTTCTTTCTTTTCTTCTATTTCTTTTTTCTTTCTATTTTCTTTCTTTCTTTCTTTCTTTCTTTCTTTCTTCTTTCCTTCTTTCTTTTTCTTTCCTGTCCTTATCCCTTCCTGTCTCTTTCTTTCTGTCTATCTCTGTCCTGTTTCCCTTTTTCTCTTTTTCTTTCTTTTTCCTTTTCTTTCTTTCTTTCTTTTCTTTCTTTCTTTCCTTCTCCACACCGAGGTCCCCATTTCCATCCCAACTTTTCTTTATCAAAGTATATACACTCTTTAATTTCTTTTCTTTCCTTTTCTCTCTTCCTTTTCAAGAGTTCTCTAGAACGACAAGAACAGCGCCATCAGCTTCAAGATCAGACTGATGCGTTTCCTGATCATGTCCACATTAATTTTTGTACGCACATGAAATGTGGTCTATAACAGCAGAAACACTGAAAGAAGAATACAGGCAACGGAGATGAGATGCTTTCGAAAACTTCTTGGTATCTCATACAGAGATCACATCACTAACGAAGAAGTGAAAACCAGAATTAGAAACGCCATCAGACCATATGGGAAGCTCCTGACTTCAGTTAAACAGCACAAAACTGAAGTAGTACCAGACAGGTCACACGAACATCTGGACTGTCCAAGACTGTCCTACAGGGAACAGTACAAGGAGGGAGATGAAGAGGCAGACATAAAAAAAACCACGATGGAAAGACAACATCAGAGAGTGGATTGGCCTTGAGTGGAACGACTTGTTGCGGAACAATGAAAACTGAATATGGAAGAAGCTGGTTGCAAAATCGTCAGTGGTGCCCCAGCGATCTACTAGACTAACGGTATAGGTGAGGCGAGGAGGTGAGAAGGACATGATAACTAACACACTATCAATATTAATTTTATAGAATCTATCATTTCTTTTCCTTACAGACTTTTTTTTTAAACATGGTTACCCCCCTTTCAACTACCAGTTCTCTCATTGATATCAATTGCATATCGACAAGCGATCCACATTAATCCTCTTATCCAAATAGAAACCAACAAAGACAAAAAACTACAATCTGCCCCCTCACCCCCAACCTACCGCGACCCCCCCTCGAAAACTAGAAACCCCAAACCACCCAATATACGGCAATATGCCGAAGTATTACCAACCCTCTCTTGCATATGACAGGAATGGGAGCATTCATCTTATATAACACACACGTAACCTGACATTACAACAAGCGTTGTTCTCCAAGGAGTCATCAAATTAGCCAGTGCAGGGAAATGGCAGCCAGGCTACAGCACAGAGAGTGAGAGAGAGAGGAGAGGAGAGAGAGAGAGAGAGAGAAGAGAGGAGAGAGAGAGAGAGAGAGAGAGAGGAGAGAGATACACAGACAGAGATAGACACACAGACAGAGATAGACACAACAGACACAGACACAGACAGACAGACAGACAGGCACCGCACACACACAAACAACACACACACACACACACACACACACAAACACACACACCAAACACCACAACACAACACCACACACAACACAAACACACCACACAAACACACACTAAACAACCCACGCACACACAACACCGCAACACAAACAACCACACAACACACACAACACACACACAAAGTTACACAGAGGCAGAACGAACCGTGCGAAAACCGAGACTTGTATTTAACACCTCCCACGCTATTTTCATCCATGTTGACCCCCCCCCCCCCCCCTAAAAAAAATCCACCCAGACCCCTAAACTGTCTGATTCTTGGCACGTTTCCATCTGGAATCATTCTTTTTCAATCATGTAATCCACCCAGAAGCAGCCGACAAAGGTCTTACAGGCAGACGTTACTCTACCAACATCCACTTTCCAATTCAAAAATGCTCTCCGCTGGGAATTAACCGACTGAAACAAGGATGGAAGAGGCACTGTTTGCACCATTTGTGCCAGGCAGCTGTTCCAGACTGGAGAAGATGGGAAGACAGATAGTTGACGTAGGATTCGAGTCTTAAACATAGAGCAGACTACAAAGTGTGTTGTGGGCTGAAGACGTAATTGTCGCGTGATAGTGTATAGTCCGTTTCTTGCGAAAGTCAGATTCAAAGATAAAAAAGGTAAAGGAGTCCCATAACCTATAAGGTCGTAGGGGAGCGAGGCGTCAGAGACCTCACTTCTCTAGGGGCCAGCATATTGAGGCGGCGCCAATCTCTTCCCTCGCTGTTTTACCTTCCTTGACCCTAAAGAGGGCAGGTACCCATTTACAGCTGGGGAAACGGGGGAACTGTACTGAAGCCAAGGCGCGCAAACGGTCACCCATCCAATTGGTAACCACGCTCGACGCTGCTTAACTTGGCTGGGGAAAAGCGAGTGCTCCGACCACTGAGCTATCCCGTTCCCATGAGATTCAAAACACATGCAAAACTTGTTGTAGGTTGGAGAGCGAAATTGGTGCCATGATAGGTATAGTGCGTTTTATGTTTTCATTTTTTGACTCATTTTCATACCGCTTTAAGTCACGGCAGATTTCTCTGCGTGAAATACGGGCTGATCTCCCCAGGGATAGCCTGTTGCCACAAGTGCAGCGCCACCCATTATTTTTTTTCTTTTTCTGTCAGATGTTAGAGTCAGATTCAAAATGCATGCAAAATGTGTTGTCGGTTGAAGAGCGAAATTGGTCGGGTGATGGGTATAGTACGTTTCATGTTAAAGTCAGATTCAAAATACCTGCAGTTTGTTGTGGGCTGAAGAACGTAATTAGTCACGTGAGAGGTATAGTACATTTCATGTTAAAGTCAGATTTAAAATGCATAACAAAATTAGGTTACAGTTAGATTCGAAATACATAAAACGTTAAACATTCAAACAAATGGCATATCTTTAGGGTCAGAGAAGTGATGAAGATAATTTGTCATTGATGGCAGATTTGTTGATGCTGAGCACATACAGATTGTCCTAACTTGTTTGTTACAACAGACACTCTACGATGAGTGCTTCCTCAGTTCAAAACATGAAGAGATAATCACAACAAATGAGCAAACCAAATTGCCAGAAGACCAGGTAAAGACACTGACAAATGATCTCATCTAGATGTGTTCCTATCGACGATATACAATGTGATTGCTCTTCATGGGATGATTAGAGTCTCACACTTGATTTGACTTTGATATGAGTTACAAAACAATAATGGTTTAACAGAAAATACATGGTTTTGATTCAGGAGCATCAATGTACCACCAATAAGAGAACATCTGGTAGAGTTGTTTGTCTTAGCTATTTCATCCAGTATCTAATTTCAACAGTTTTGTGACATTCTGAAAAAAAGATGTTTAGAGATTTTGCAGAAGCAGTCAAATGTAATTCAACTTTCAACATATAATACACTGGTATTTGGCCCAGGCCAACAGCTCTGTCAGTTATTGATATAAGCTTATTGCCAAGGCCTACACTAAAATGTGTGTTATGTTGTAAAATGTTGTGTTGAGATTGCCTTCAGCCATGACAAGCTCTTAACATAACAACCTGCACTCTTCTTGAAAGGAGAAAAATTATCTGAAGTCGGAGTATGGCTGCCTATATGGCGAGGTACTTGAAAACAGTCATACAAGCAAACTTCTCATTCAGTGTGCAGTTTCAATCTCACAGTGATTCCCAGGTGGGATGAATGAGTCAGAGTACACATTCTGGGTGACCCCCAGAGTGTTAAGCTGGGGAACGTACAACAATAACAACAACATACACTGATATATCGTTAATCTGCCCAGTGGCGCCATCAGCCGCTATAGTTTCAACAGTTTTGTGTTATCTGGTAACTTTATTTTTGCACAATGTATACTTGCATACTTTTTGAAAGATTTCTTGCGAGCCACATTCCTCAATCATATTTTTGAAGGCTTCTAATCCAGCCTGCACATTTTATTAAAAGAGGTTTCTTTTTGGTTTTTCTATCTGACCAAAACATGGAGAACATCGTTTCGTCTAAAATCCAGTTCTACTTGATCATTGTCGCATACTTTTAACACAATGCAAGCATACACATAGATTAAAATATTGTTGATTAGCTGCTTGCTAAGTCAAACAATTCAAGAAATAAATAAGCCTATTCACGATAAGTCAAGACTCATAAATTGATTAAAAAAACCAATATTTTCCCCTGTGTAAATTTTGTACAAATCACCAGCTTGACGATTCAAATACCTTTTCAAAAATCAGCCGATCGAACAATAATTAGGAAAAATTGTGTTTTCATAAGCAAACCATCGGTTTTATACACATCAATGTGAATGCCACCAGTCCATCTGTTTTGAATGTATAACCTGATCTTCATTAACAGCAGCTGAATTTTCGGATCAGCCAAATGAAGTCAATTGAGACAGTACGCACAACCACAAGGTGCGGAGCAAGAGAATGGTATTCGAGGAACCAGGACACCGTTGACATCGGGTTTGCTTCTTGTTGTTGACCTCCGGGGGATACACTGATTGGGCCAACTAAAAGTTATCGTCTTGATTGTTGCCACGATCAGTCTGAATGTTAGGACACTGTTTACCTTCATCTCCCATCCCGATTTCGTTTTGTTTTTCAGTTTTCTATGTTTAAAAAAAATCTCTGTCTGTCTGTCTGTCTGTTTCTCGCCGTGTTTTCTCTCTCTCTCTCTCTCTCTCTCTCCTCTCTCTCTCTCTCTCTCTCTCTCTCTCTCTCTTCGTCTGTCTGTCTGTCTGTCTTTATCTGTCTCTCTGTCTGCCTCTTTCTGTCTTTCTTTCTTTCTCTCTCTCTCTCTCTGTTTCTCTGTCTCTGTCTGTCTGTCTGTCTCTTTTTGTCTGTCTTTCTCTCTGTTTCTCTCTCCTACGCCAACCATGTATTATGGCCTAAGGCCGAGATACATTACATTTCTGAGTTCTGAGTTCTCTCTCTGTCTGTCTGTCTCTGTTTGTCTGCCTTTCTCTCTCCTTGTCTGTCTCTGTTTGTCTGTCTGTTGCTCATTGTCTGTGTGTCTGTTTCTGTCTGTCTGTCTCTGTGTCTGTCTCTGTCTGTCTGTCTCTTTCTGTCAGTCTGTCTTTCTCTCTGTGTGTTTCTTTCTCTCTGTTTGTCTGTCTCTCTCTTTCTCTCTCCTTGTTTTTCTCTCTCTCTCTCTCTGTTTGTCTTTCTGTCTGTCTCTCTCCTTGTCTGTCTGTCTCTGGTTGTCTGTCTGTCTGTCTGTCTCCTTGTCTGTCTCTGTTTGTCTGTCTGTCTCTCTTTGTCTGTCTCTGTTTGTCTTTTTTTCTCTTTGTCTGTCTCTCTCTGTCTGTGTCTGTCTCTGTCCCTGTCTGTCTCTTTCTGTCTGTCTGTCTGTCTGTCTGTCTGTCTCTCTCTCTCTCTCAACGTATGTCTGATGTCATGTTCTTTTCTTTATTTACTGCAAAGCCATGCAAGGCCACTTTGTACATCAGTGATTGTGTAGTACATCATACCACACATTTCCCCCCCCCCCCCCGGTTGCCCTGTTTTATAAAAGGCTAGGGCATTTGGAGAATAAACCATCTCTCTCTGTCTCTCTGTCTCTGTCTCTCTGGAGCCTGGAGGTTAGCATGATGCGCTCGTGATCTGCTGGTCCGGGTTCGATTCCCGTTCAAGAAGCTTTTTCCTCTGGAGTTAACATCAGTGCCGACTCCACTCTCCCCAAAAGTCCTTCGGATGAGACTATAAACCGAGGTCCCATGTGCGAACGCACGCAGAACATCTTGTGCACACGTTAAAACCTGTTCCGCTTTTTGGAAGAGTAGGCCATTGTGTGCCGGTGGGAACGGATGACAGAATTTACAAAACCGCATACACACGGGGAATGGATGTAAAAAAAGCACATAAGTGCTTATTCCATTATCCTCAATATAAAAGAATGAAATAAATAAATACAAATCTCTCTCTCAACGTTTGTCTCAATTCCTGTTTTTTCCCCTCTCTGTTTACTGCAAAGACATACAAGGCTACTAGTATACTAGTATACTGCCATTGTGTGCCGGTGGTTCCATTCACAAATCCGCATACACACGGGGACTGGATGTAAAAAAAGCACATAAGTGCTTATTCCATTATCCTCTATATAAAAGTATAAAATAAATAAAATAAAAAAGTATGTCAGTGACTGTGTACGTCATACCATGTCTGGATTCCCTTCCTTTATTCATTGCACAACCACACAAGGCCACTTGTCTAGCAGTAGTTCTGTATAATTATCAGACCACACGTTTTTTTTTGTTTAAAAAAAAAAGTGTCCTGTTTCATAAATGGCTAGTCTTTGACATTAATTTTGGAGAATAATCGATCGATCGATCGATCTCTCTCTCTCTCTCTCTCTGTCTCTCTCTGTTTGGCCTTTATGAATAAACATTTCATTTAATTTCTCTATCTCTGTGTGTGTGTGTGTGTGTGTGACTTTTTGCCTATCTTTCCTTTCCATTTCATCGTATTTTCTTTCCACCTCTCTCTGTCTTTGTCTCTGTCTCTCTCTCCCCTGTCTTGTTGTTGTTGTTGTTGTTGTTGTTGTTGTTGTTGTTGTTCTTCTTCTTCTTCTTCTTCTTCTTCTTCTTCTTCTTCTTCTTCTTCTTCTTTCTTCTTCTTCTTCTTCTGTCAAATGAGCGACAATGCGTTGCACTAATGTTCAGCGCCTGACAAGTCAGGCCCAGCGCATCCGACTTCAGCGTGGGAGAGAATTGTTATCTTTAAAGTCTTTGGGGGAAAAAAATAGGGTGGAAGAATCGACCAAGAAGGCACAAAATAGACAAGAATGAGGTGATAGGAAGAAAAAAAAGGACAAAGCAGAAATAAAAGAGAGGGATGGAAAATAGGGAATTCCTGGCACAGAATGTCCAGAGGGAGGGATGCTGTTCATACTGACAGGTCCCCGGCATCCCCACGGGGGAAATATAAGGTTAAAAGGATACGCTAGAATATTTATTTATTTATCTATTTATTTATTCATTCTTTTTCTATATCGAGGATAATGGAATAAACACTCATGTGCTTTTTTTTTTACATCCAGTCCCCGTGTGTATGCAGTTTTG
The DNA here is from genome assembly GCA_028751875.1 of Rapana venosa. NCBI lineage: Eukaryota > Metazoa > Mollusca > Gastropoda > Neogastropoda > Muricidae > Rapana > Rapana venosa. The sequence continues at coordinate 45,829,283 of CM054138.1, forward strand.
TAAATTCTGTCATCTTTCCCACCGGCACACAATGGCTTACTCTTACGAAAAGCGGAACAGGATTTAACGCGTGCGCAAGATGTTCTGCGTGCGTTCGCACACGGGACCTCGGTTTATAGTATCATCCGAAGGACTTTTGGGGAGAGTGGAGTCTACACTGATGTTAACACCAGGGGAAAATATCCCCCTTGAACGGGATTCGAACCCGGGTCGTCAGATTGCGAGCGCAATGTTCTGGCCACTAGGCTATCCCGTCCGCTAATACACGTGCAAAGCTGGCTGTAGCTCTAACCTAGTTCCATTTTTTATAGCCCTACCAAGCGCAGAAGCCATATTTATCAGGAATGGGTTGCATCTCATCAAATCAAATGAGTTGTAAACAAGGTGACAATTAACTGAAAGGTTTACCAGCCACCAAAGCGCAGTGGTTAGCGCGTTGGGTTACTAGCTGTAAGGTCAAGGGTTCGAATCCCAGAAGAGTGATATGATTCTTTTGGTGTTCGGGCTCTGGTTTTGCTTTTCCAGAGTGAGTTTACTATAGGCTAATTGGGAAGACTGGGATCGCGCAATCGAGCTTCATCCACTTTATGGATGGGATTTTAAGAGTGTTGCTCAAATTACCTGACCAACCACTGCAGGTGTCTGTATCTGTCGCCCCCGGTTGACACCGGGATATATTACGATAGAAAGTGTAGAGCACACAACCTTGTCATGTAATCTCAAAAGACACAACAGCATCATTACATTATCGTCGTCATCATTGATCCTCATGCAATTTAAAAGAAAAAAAATTATCCCTCATTCAGTAGCCCCAGCTGTTTCTGGTTTCATGGTGACCTAAGCTTTTATTTTCCAAACATTTCTGCGTCCGTGGGCGAGTTTGTGTCAAAACCTTCGAGGTTAGAGGTTCAGGGAAGAATGTCGATGGAGGGACGTTGAGGTGGACACTATCCCAGGGGTGGGCGACTCACTCAGTCTGGCTCCGCGACTGAGCTAATACTGTCGTTAGTAAGGATGGGGGGAGCTAGCAGATGGTGTCCTGTGTATGTTAGCTCAGAACAGGCACCCCTGAACACTACAAAAGTGACCTTGAAGCAGTGCAGGGCTGCTCTGGCTGGTGGTCCCCACGGCGTTCTGACATCGATAAAATTCCCTGTGGAGATCTGACCTTGAGGATGCGACACGCCAAATCTAGGAATGGCCGAGGCGGGGAGATAGCAATGAGCGGCGTGGGAGCAGCAGGACAGGAACGTCACAGAGAAAAAGGCAGCAACCCCCCCCCCTACCCCCCCCCCCCCCCCCCGACCCATCCCCCCCTCCGCCCCCCTCCCCCCGAAGAAAAGAAACAAACCAAAAACAAACAGACACAAAAGATTACTTGCTTTTTTCTATTTTCAATTTTTTTGTGTTGGTCGGTAAGTACATGTATCTTAAGATAAAGATAAAGGTGTCGCATAACCTATAAGGTCGTAGGGGGAGCGAGGCGTCAAAGACCTCAGCTTCTCTAAGGGGCCAGCATATCGAGGGCGGCGCCCATCTCCTCTTCCTCGCTGCTTTACCTTCCTTGACTCTAAAGAGGGCATGTACCTATTTACAGCTGGGTAAACTGGGTGACTGTACTGAAGCCAAGGCACGCAAACGGTTTACCCATCCACTTTGTAACCATACTCAATGCTGCTTAACATTGGCTTGGAGAAAAGCGAGTGGTCTTATCACTGAGCTATCCCGTGCCCACACGTATCAGCTGTGGTCTAAAAACAGGGTCTAATCTTCAATAATCAATTAGTATAGTTATATTTGTCGACATTCTGACACAATTTGTGTGAGCAAGTTATATTTAGACAGAACTGAACTAAGTCCTATGGATTGCCGATAAAACGAGGTCCCCTATGCAGTACACATTTAGTGTGCGTACGGAAAAGAACCATGGCCCCCCCAAAAAAAGTTCTGTAAAAAAAGGCCAATCTTACAGGAAAAACAACTGTATTTGCAGGCAATAGATATGGGCGGGGCTGGTCTAGTGGCGACGTGCTCTTCCCGGAGAGAGCAACCCGAATTTCGCGCAGAAAGATCTACTGTGACTAACAGTGGTATGCAATACAATGCAATACACACCAAGATTATGTGCCCATCTGTTCCAACGTGAAATCACCCACTATGTGACAACACTGATTTAACATGCTAGCCCTTAAGTCGAGACTATAAACTGAGGCCATGTGTGCGAACGCACGGAGAACACTCTTGCCCACAAGTTGAAAACCCGTTCCGCCTTTTGTGAAGGAGTAGGTCACTTTCGTGCTGGTAGGAACGGATGACAACATTTGAAAAAACCCCACCCACCACCACCACATGTGCACTGGTGTCGTGTTTAGACACCATCCCTGAGGACGGAATGCGGCTACCTTAGAGGTGGGCATAAACGGTCACATACGCAAAACCTCACTAGCACCCTCCCCAAAACCCCCCACCAAAAACCAACCAAACAAACAAACAACCCCCCAAACAAACAAACAAATAACAAAAACAAAGCACAACGCAACCAAACCTAAACAACAGTCCGCTTAAACGAACGACAGCTGCCGAAACTACCTGGTCCTCTCAGAAAACAAACCAAAGGTGTGTGCCACTGACTCCAAAACATCATCATGTTCTGTTGTGACGGGTTTTTTGTTCACCCATCCATTCTTTGAAACTTTCTCCTAACGGCCTAAGTGGCAAGATGGCTAGCTAGCCGAGTGGTTAAAACCTTCGTGTGGATAGTGAGAAGTGGGTTGGTACGGCAAGCGAGTGTTTGTCTATCTATCTATCTATCTATCTATCTATCTATCTATCTATCTATCTATCTATCTATCTATCTATCTATCTATCTATCTATCTATCTATCTATTCTTCTAATTTGAAGATATTGGAATAAGCACTCCTGTGCTTTTTTTTACATCCAGTCCCCGTGTGTATGCGGTTTTGTCCATTTTGTCAGCCGTTCCCACCGGCACACAATGGCCTACTCTCCCCCCAAAAGCGGAACGGGTTTCAACGTGCGGCGCAAGATGTTCTGCGTGCGGTCGCACACGGGACCTTGATTTATAGTCTCATCCAAAGGACTTTTAGGGGGAAGTGGAATCGGCACTGACGTTTACTCCAGAGAAAAAAAAACCCACCCCGACAACAAAACCTCTTGAACGAGATTCAAACCCGGGTCGGCAGATCACGAACGCAATGCGCATCACTCTGACCACCAGGCTATCCCCTTATGTCATCTAGGTATTGATTGACAGGAAATTGTGGGCAACGGGTGTTTCACCAATTGGGTTGCTGTTGGTGCGAGTTTGCCCCAACTGTAAGCATCCTTGGGGAGGGGGTCACCCAGAATTCGCACTCTTGCCTCTCTCCCCCCCCTTCCCCCCGCTCATCATGCCACCTGGGAATCTCTGGGAGATGTTAAGTACACTCTGGATGAGAAGTTGGCGTGTGTGGCTATTTTAAGTGACCTCGCATATCATTGTTCCGGCAACCATACTTTTCGGCCTGCAAGAATGGACGCCAGTGATATGTGTAGATGTGAAGATGAACGGTGTGTGTGTGTGTGTGTGTGTGTGTGTGTGTGTGTGTGTGTGTGTGTGATATTTAGATTTGTACGCTGCACTCCAGTTGTGTGTGTGTGTGTGTGTGTGTGTGAGATTGATTTAGAATTGTACACTGCACTCAAGTTGTGTGTGTATGTATGTATGTATGTATGTATGTATGTATGTATGTATGTATGTATGTATGTATGTATGTATGTATGTATGTATGTATGTATGTATGTATGTATGTATGTATGTATGTGTGTGTGTGTGTGTGTGTTGTGTGTGTGTGTGTGTGTGATATTTAGAATTGTACGTTGCACTCCAGTTGTGTGTGTGTGTGTGTGTGTGTGTGTGTGTGTGTGTGTGTGTGTGTGTGTGTGTGTGTGTGTGTGTGTGTGTGTGTGATTTAGAATTGTACACTGCACTCAAGTTGTGTGTGTGTTGTGTGTGTGTGTGTGATTTAGAATTGTTCACTGCACTCCAGTTGTGTGTGTGTGTGTGTGTGTGTGTGTGTGTGTGTGTGTGTGTGTGTGTGTGTGTGAGATTTAGAATTGTACACTGCACTCAAGTTGTGTGTGTGTGTGTGTGTGTGTGTGTGTGTGTGTGTGTGTGTGTATGTGTGTGTGATTGATTTAGAATTGTACGCAGCACTCCAGTGTGTGTGTGTGTGTGTGTGTGTGTGTGTGTGTGTGTGTGTGTGTGTGCGTGCGTGTGTGTGTGTGGCATTTAGAATTGTACGCTGAATTCCAGTTGTGTGTGTGTGTGTGTGTGCGCTTGCGTGTGTGTGTATGTGTGTGTGTGCGTGTGTGTGGCATTTAGAATTGTACGCTGCACTCCAGGTGTGTGTGTATGTGTTTGTGTGTGGCATTTAGAATTGTACACTAAACTCCAGTTGTGCGTGTGTGTGTATGTGTGTGTGTGTTTGTGTGTGTGTGTGTGTGTGTGTGTGTGTTGTGTGTGTGTTTGTGTGTGTGTGTCTCTGTATGTATGTGTGTGTGTGTGTGTGTGTGTGTGTGTGTGGTTTAGAATTATACGCTGCACTCCAGTTTTGTGTGTGTGTGTGTGTGTGTGTGTGTGTGTGTGTGTGTGTGTGGCGTTTAGAATTGTACGCTGAATTCCAGTTTTGTGTGTG
>CM054138.1:45838980-45848980 GCA_028751875.1 Rapana venosa
TAGATTCTACAACTTCACTGGCAGACTCATTACTGGTTTTAATATCAGTCTGTAAGAGGAATAAATTGATTTACTGAGTAAGTTTTTTTTTTTTTTTTTGGGGGGGGGGGGGGGGGGGGGGGGTAGAGTTCGGTATCATTTCAGAATTGTGCTTTCAAGAAGAATTTACTAGAACAGGAAATCCTCGCAGACACACAAACATGTCTCAGGGCTTTGAATATTTGGATTCTTGTCAATATCATCTATCATTTTGTAATATTGTTAATGTCTGTCTGTTTCTTTCCTTTGACATGCGTAGAAATAAGACTTTTGACATGTAATATATTGAGCGAAGTTTTATGAAAACCGTTGTTGTTTCCCGTAAAAGTTTTTTTGTTGTTGTTGTCAATTTTCGTGGGTATCAGAACGATCATTCCCAAACATCGTCAGGAAAGCAAACATAATTAAGGCAGAATGAAAACTGTATGCTTGTTTCTAGACTAGTTGTACTGAGCCATGATTTGTCGCGTTCACAGCACAGACGAAAACAACATGCGTTAGTTCTGAAAATATTTGTTGATTAGTTCATCCCGTCACAGATTGAAAAAAAACCCACACACAAGCAAAATCTAAAATCAGATATTTTCGCTTATTAGACGTCTGCAGTTGTAATAAACCACAATTATGAAATGGCACAAAACTATAGACAAATCAATATCAAGTAGCGATATCTTTTATTAAAAAGAATCCATGTCTAGCCTTTAGATATGTTTTTAAACGCCTTTTTCAGTATTTTTGCCCTGAAGTAAGATTGCTAACAGCTTTAAGATGCACTGGCTGTCGTCAGCAAACAAAGATTAACTCTCAATTCAGTATCGTTTACAACTTCTTGCCCTGAAGTAAGATTGCTAACAGCTTTAAGATGCACTGGCTGTCGTCAGCAAAGAAAGATTAGCACTCAATTCAGTATCGTTTACAACTTCTTCCATACACACGAGAAGAAAAGGAGTCCAAGCACTGAACCTTGGGGAGCACCGTTATGATGATGATGATGATGATGATGATGATGATGATGATGATGATGATGATTATAGATCCAAATTGATTTCCTCTTCCAAGCTCCGGAAGTTTATTTTTTTATAACATAAGACATATCGTTGTTTCTCTCTTTCTGGTGTGTCTTTGTGTCGTCTCTGTCTCTTTGGCTGTCTGTCTGTCTGCCTCTGTCTGTCCGTCCGTCTGTCTGTCTATCCATCCATCCGTCTGTCTGTCTGTCTGTCTCTCACTTTTCTGTATCTCTGCCTGTCTGAGTGTCTCTCTCTGTATCTCTGTCTCTCTGACTGTCTCAGTCCGTCTGTCTGTCTCTATTTCACTGCTTTTCTTCCTCTATCTCTGCCACGAGAGCACGAGAAAGAGGCGCAAACAAACATGTACACACCGCGCGCGCACACCACACACATGCGCGCGCGCCACAACCTTGCTCGTTTTCTTCTCTCTATGTCGCTGTCTGTGTCTCTCTTTCTCTCCTTATGTTCTATAAAATCTCTCTCTCTCTCTCTCTCTCTGCTTCTCTCTCTTCTTCTCTATATTATATATTATATATATTATATGTATATAGAGAGAGAGCGAGAAGAGAGAGAGAGTGCAGAGAGCGAGACAGAGACAGAGAGACAGACACAGCAGCAGACAGAGAGTGATGGAGATGAGGAGAGAGAGATATCTTAACATGAACTCTGATTAAACCAAGCAGGCAACAGATAATATTTCAGCAGAATAATGCCAAACGCCAAAGCCATTCTATAGCACAAAGAGCATTTACAGACAGTCTAATTGTAACACAACACACATGACACACACACACACACACATAGACGCAGAACAACATATACATAGGAAGCGACGCAGAGAGAAGAGCAGAGAGAGAAGCAAGCGAAGCACGAAGAGCAAGAGAGAGAGAGATATGAGAGAAGAGAGACGATGAGAGAAGAAAGAGAGAGACATGAAAGAGAGAGAGAGGAGAGAGGAGAGAGAGAAGCGAGAGAGAGAAGGAAGAGAGAGAGAGATTCGGATTGTTTATTTGGCAAGGCCATTGACCCTAATGAAGGGGGTACAATACTCAAGCAATAGTAATTAAATCACTAAACACACACGCACACACACGCACACTCACACACACACTATATCAATACTGATCGTAGTTTGAGCGCCTTGTATCAGTAGATCGATACATTTCGGACAATATTTTCATTCGGAGGAGAGAGAGAGAGAGAGAGAGAGAGAGAGAGAGAGAGAGAGAGAGAGAGAGAGAGAGAGAGAGAGGCGGAAGAGAAGAGAGAGAGAGGAGAGCGAGAGAGAGAGAGAGAGAGAGAGAGAGAGAGAGAGAGAATGCGAATGCGAAAGTTTTATTCATTATAGGCCTTGGCCCCTCATAAAGGGGGTGTGTGTATATAATCAACATTCCAAAACATGTTGCATAAGAAACATATATGAACAGAAGAAGAATACCTCAAGTACAGATAGTGTTTCTAATTTTAAAAGCTTTATACAAATAAATTGCTAGTCGCTTATTAATGCGTTCGGTAGTAGATGACATAAGTATACAAAGTCTAAACATGGAAGGACAGCTCACATATTCTTGCGGTATCAACTGAGTTCTAAGATCATTTAACATAGGACAACATAATACAAAATGAACTTCGTTATCGACAGACCCCTTACATAATGGACTAAGAAGATCTGTAACACAGTGTTGTCTATAGCGAAGGTTGTGCACAAACAATTCAGACACTCCAAATCTAAATTTTGTCATAATATGTTTAAGATGTCTATCCATGTTCGTTGACAAATATACAGGAATATTACCTAATAAACTAAACTGCCTATACAAACTAAAACGATCACTCTCCTGGATATGACTGGAACACTCCTGCCACCTACAATCTATCAATCTAGTGCGCAGTCCTCGTATAAACCCGTTTATATCCTCTACTCCTTGATTGAACCATACATAAGCAAATCCTAACTCACATAATTTGAACCTCAGTTTTGATACCCAATTTATTTTCCCCCTTTCATCTAAATTATATAACATATGATATGCTTTTTTTGGTAACCTATGATTATCCATTCGTAATATTTTCATCCAGTACAAAACACATCTCACGATGGAATTCACAATAATTGGATAGCGATTAGTTTCTGCATAGACAAGATCATTGGGTGTTTTCATAGTTACTCCAAGAATTTTTTTTAGTGCAAATAAATGAATTTTTTCACATTGGTATGCAGAGTCATAAAGACCCCATATTTCAGCTTTATACTGTGTGATGGGCTGAACCTGAGCATCAAATAACTTTATATATAATTCAAAAGATTGATTTTCTAAGGCAGATAACTTTTGTGTAATACATAACAATGCACGTTTGGCTCTGCTTGCTAGGTCTTTACATGCACCAGTAAAACTAAGTTTTGTTGAGAAAAAGAGAGAGAGAGAGAGAGAGAGAGAGAGAGAGAGAGAGAGAGAGGAGAGAGAGAGAGAGAGAAGAAGCAACACAACAAACAAACAACCACACACACACACACACAGGTTGTTGGGGTGGGTTTGTGGCTGGCTAAGATATTGCTGATTTGTGGATGCATTTTATCTCATGATGGGTGCGTGCTGATGTTGGACAGTGTGTGTGTGTGTGTTTAAATACTATGTTTAAATGTTTATTGCTTTTATGTATGGCGAGTAACCCGCCGGAATTTCTCTGTCTTTGAGATAATAAAGCTTTTGAATTTGAATTTGAATTTGACAGACGCAGACACACAGATGCATAGAGGAGGATATGGCTTGCATTGAGCAGGACTAAAATCCATTGAAATGTTCTTTTGTAACCCCACACCCTCAACACACATATAAATAAATAAAATAACCCCACACACATACAACACACACATAACCCACCCCCCTACCCACCCACCTTTGTCTCTTTTCAGAACCCCCCCCCCCCCCCTCGCCCCACCCCAGATTTCTACCGATTCAATTTACACGAAACCAGCGTGGAATGGTATTGAAACCTTTTTGGTTGTTGCGTGGAGAAGTCCGTCTCTACATAAACAGTGTCTTCTCAAAGTCAAATGGCTAGCTCTTCTAGACATGATCCATCTTTGTACTCCTGATCACTAGACAGATCTGGCTGGCACCATTTCGTCAAAGATCAGACCAGCATTCATCATTGGCTAGTCGTGCCTGACCCGAAATTAGAGCCTGCCACATTAGTACCTCAGTACGTAACGTATGACGAGATGGTGTGCGCAAGACCTATAGGTAAGGGTAATACTATTGTACTGTGCTGTACTGTTACTGTACTGTACTGTACTGTACTGTGTTGTGTTGTATTGGATTGGTTTGGGTTGTGTTGTGTTGTATTGTAATCTGTTGTATTGTATTGTAGTAATCTGTTGTATTGTACAACACACACACACACACACACACACACACACACACACACACACAACACACACACACACACACACACACACACACACACACACACACACACACACACACACATACACACTCATCCTTCGGATGAGGCCCCGTGTTCGAACGCATGCAGAACATCTTGCGCACACGATAAATCCTGTTCCGCTTTTCGGAAAGAGTAGGTCATTGTGTGCCGGTGGAAACAGATGACAGAATTGACAAAACCGCAAACATACGGGGACTAGATGTAAAAAAGCACATGAGTGCTTATTCCATTATCCTCGATATAAAAGAATAAAAAAAAAAAAAAATAAAAAATAAATGTTGTATTGCATTGTATTGTGATGTATTTTACTGTATTGTGTTATATCGTATTATATTGCATTGCATTATATTGTGCTGTTTTGTATTGTATTGTATTGTATTGTATTGTATACCACTTAAGTCAGGGCAGATTTCTCCGAGTGAATATCGAGCTGCTCTCCTCAGGGAGAGCGCGTCGCCACAAAGAGCGGCGCCACCCTTTATTTTCTTCTTTTTCCTATCTTCAACTGTATTTATTTTGTTTCCCTATCAGAGTGGCTTTTTTCTTCAGAATTTTGGCAGGGGCAGCTCTCTTGTTGCCGAGGGTTCTTTTACGTGCACTAAATGTGTATTGCACACGGGAACTCAGTTTATTGTCTCATCCGAAAGACTAGCACCCAGACCACCATTCACGGTCTAGTGGATGGGTGAAAAGTTTCGGGCACAAACTGGGATCGAACTACCATACATTTGAAACTTGGGGTTTTTCGCTTTCTAGGCAGGTACGTTACGTTACCTCTTGTAGTTGACATTTTCACTGGCGTGTCTTGGGCAATGTCGCATGGCGGAGCCCATCCCTCTCCATGCCAGAGCACAGCCTAATTCCTCCTACTTGGAGGCTCGCCCTGCTCATGGACCCTCACAGCGAACATAGAGAGAAGAATAAGAGCTGTAGAAATGAGGTGCTTCCGAAGACTCTTAGGCATCTCGTACAAAGACCACATCACGAATGAAGAAGCCAAAAGACGCATCCGCAATGAAATCGGGCCCTACCTATACTGACCTTCAAACACTCGTCAGACAACGAAAACTGAAGTGGTTTGGTCATGTCACACGCTGCTCTGGTCTTGCTAAAACAATCCTACAAGGCACAGTGAGGGGAGGAGGAGGAAGAAGAGGCAGACAGAGGAAGAGATGGGAGGACAACATTCGAGAGTGGACAGACATGGAGCTGAGAGACATCCTGAGGGCGGCTGAGAGACGCGAGGACTGGAAGAAAGGTTGGTTGACAAAGCTTTGAAGGCGCCCCAAAGGATTCGGAATCTGAGGGATCGGTGACGATGACGGTGACGTTACCTCTACATCATGAGATTCAAGGAAAAGCACTTTATTCATCAACCATATACCCCACAAATTAAAAACAAAACGAAGCCTGGAATGTCAGTATGACTGAAGACCACTGATCTGTTGCTCGTGCCTGACTATAGCTTCATGAGCAGTAAAGGTAAAAGTGTCTCATAACCTATGTGGTCGTAGGGGAGTGAGGCATCACAGGCCATAACTTCTCCAGGGGCCAGCATATTGAGGGCACCACCTATCTCCTCTCCCTCTCTGCTTTACCTTCCACGACCCTAAAAAAGGCAGGTACCCATTTATAACTGGTTGAACTGGGGGAACTGTACTGAAGCTAAGGCGCGCAAACGGTCACCTATCCAAGTGGTAACCACGCTCAATGCTGCTTAACCTTAGCTGAGAGAAGCGAGTGCTCTGACTACTGAGCTATCCCGTCCCCAAAGTAGCTTCATGAGTAGGGCATTCATTATTCGCGAAATAAAAGAATTCGATCTGTTTTGATTTGATTTGATTTGATTTGATATGATTTGATATGATTTGATTTGATTTGATATGATTTGATTTAATTTGATTTTACTTGATTTAATTTTTTCCACGTCTCTCGGCTAGAACTCCGAAGTTCACCAATGGTGAAAGTTTTGGGTGTGTGACCGTCCCATTTAGGTAGCTGCATTCCGTTTAAGGGGACGCTGTCTAGACACAACAACTGTGCGCATATCGGTTGTTTTATTTATTTAATTTAATTTATTTTATTCTTTTATATCGAGGATAATGGAATAAGCACTTATGTGCTTTTTTACATCTAGTCCCCGTGTGTATGCGGTTTTGTAAATTTTGTCATCTGTTCCCACCGGCACACAATGGCCTACTCTTACGAAAAGCGGAACAGGATTTTAATGTGTGCGCAAGATGTTCTGCGTGCGTTTGCATACGGGGCCTCGGTTTATAGTCTCATCCGGACTTCTGGGGCGAGTGGAGTCTGCACTGATGTTAACTCCAGGGGAAAATATCCCCTTGAACGGGAATCGAACCCGGGTTGTCAGATTGCGAGCGCAATGTTCTAATCACTAAGCTATCCCGTCTGTGTGTGTGTGTGTGTGTGTGTGTGTGTGTGTGTGTGTTTAGGATTTTTTCATTCGTTCTTACCGGCACAAAAAGGCATACTCTTGCAAAGGGCGGAACGGGTTTTTTAAAACATGTGCGCAAGATGTTCTGTGTGAATTCGCACACAGCGGGCCTCGGTTTATAGTCTCATCCGAAAGACTTTGAAATTCAGTTCAACCTTTTCGTCCAATAAAAAGACTCCCGCCCCCTCAAAAAAAACAACCCCAAACAAGCACAAAAACAACAACAACAACCCCAACAGCAACCCCAACAACAACCCAAACAAAAAACAACCGCCCCCCCCCCCCACCGGGAATTAAAGAAAGGACAGGGCTGGGAATGGAACCCAGAACCTCACGGGTTTGACTTGTTAGACAGGTGAACGTCTTAACCGTTCTGCCACCGTATTTCTTAATTACTTTGGTTTGATTCATGTTACCGCTGAAAACGGAAAATAGCCGTGATCTGGGTGACGTCACTGGCGTGACTTTCCCCCAAGGTAAAACAAAACATCTGATCTCCTTTTACCTTCCTGTCACACTCGTCCCCTCCCCCCACCCCCCGTCCCCAAACACACACACACGCACACACACACACACACACACACACACACACACACACACACACACACACACACACACACACACACACACACACACACACACACACACACACACCACGTTAATCATGCTGATGACCCGACTGGCCAGAAAAAAATAGAGCTAAGTTAATTACTTTTTTTTTTTTTTTTTAAAAGAAGGAGGGTGGCGTGGCAGAATGGTTAAGACGTTCGTCTGCCAACAAGCAAAAAAAAAAAAACAGCGAGGTTCTGGGTTCGATTCCCAGCCTCTCGTCCTTTATTCCCAAGTTCATTGACGACAAATTTAAATCGAGCTGAATGTCAAAAGTTCTTGGGATAAGACTCTTAAACTGAGGCTACCGTGTGCGAACGTTCGCAAGCAGAACATCTTGCGCACATGTTAAAATCCCGTTCAACCTTTCGGAAGAGTAAACCATTGTTGTGTGCCGGTAAGAATGGATGACTACCCCCCAAAACAACAACAAAAACAAAACAAAGCAATAACAACAAAACCCAAAACAAAAGCCAAAAACAAAAAAAAACCCCGAAAAAAACAAAGACCTCCCCCAAACCCCCCCCAAAAAAATAACCCCAAACAAACCCAACAACCCCCCCCCAAAAAAAAACAACAACAACAAAAACCCCCCCAAAAAACAACAACACAACCCCCCCCCCTAAAAAACAACAACAACAACAACAACACCCCAACATCCTCAGGCACACAGGTGTCGTGTTTAGACATCATCCCCGAAGTCGGAATGCGGCTACCTAAAAATGGTGTGTGTGTGTGTGTGTGTGGGGGGGGGGGGGGGGTGAGGGTAACGGTCATACACGCAAACCTCGGAGCTCTAGCCGAGGAACGAAAGAAAAACCCAACCCAACAAAACCCACACCCACAACCCCCTCCCAAAAAGTGAAGTTAAATTAATTTGTTTCTGTCACTGTATATATATGTTTGTTGCTTGGTACTGTGGCCTTGATGGTGGCAATGATTAGTGTCGAAGCGCACGTAGGTATATGCCGAGTTGTTCATTCGTGTATCCTTTTGGTCGCTAGGTCGGTCACGATTCAACTGCTGTGAACGTGAAGGGTTGGTCATTACTTTAGCGAGCGCACGCGTGTTCGACCTGGTCACTAAAATTACTTCTTAGAAAACACCAGCAAGGAAATAAGACTGTTTTGTTTTTGAAAACACAAGCCAGTTCTGTCTCTGTCTCTGTTTCTGCCTGTCTTTCTGTCTGTCTGTCTGTCTTTCTCTCTCTCTCTGTCTCTCTCTGTTCTCTCTGTCTCTCTCTCTCTCTCTCTCTCTCTCTCTCTCTCTCTCTCTCTCTCTCTCTCTCTCAAAAACGTTGCAATACGTACAGAAGCATACATTGTCATTAACAGAACAACAACAACAGGGCAGTTTTTATAAAAAGTCTGTTGTCAACTTCTGCTACTTGGTCGTCGAACACTCAGACATTAAGCCCCTGATAAGTCAGGCCCAGCGCATCTGACTTCGTTAGGGGGAGAGAACTGGTTTAAAAAAAAAGTCTTTCTGCGGAGAAAAAAAAGGTTGGAGAATGGACCAAGAAGGTAGAACATAGACAAGAAGGAGGTGACAGAAAGAAAAAGGAAGAAGATAGAAACAAAAGAGAGGGATGGAAAAGAGGGACGTTCCTAGCACAGAATTTCCAGAAGGTGGGGATGCTATTTATACTGACTGACAGCCCCCCTCTCCCCCCCCCCCCCCGCCCCCGGCATCCCCACGGGGGATTTTGTCAACTTTATTTATTTATTTATTTATTCATTTTTTAAAACCCTTTTTATTACTAGTTTGAAGAATTCGATGATATTAACGTTTACTTTTAGCTTGCTTTATGCAGTCTAAAGCGGTACACTGAGTTTTTATTGGCATCGACCACTTTTTATTAACATTTAAATTTTTTAAAAATTAAGTTCAAAGTATTTATCTCTTTCAGGTCATATAATTACAATACCTTAACTCGCCTTGACATACGGAATTCCTACTTTGATAACGAGTGAGCATCACAGTTTTGGGGGGAAGCCAAACGGTTAATCTACACTCAATTTACCCACACCTTTCAAGGCACTGGGTACCAACCACCATTTTCCTTTCTCTTTCTCTTTCCGTTTCCTGTTTCCGTTATGTATCGATTAGGTGCACAGCATCGGGTCATACATTTTAAAGTCAGGGCGTGGCGTAGCGTGGCGTGGCAGGGTAGGGTAGGGCAGGGTAGGGTAGGGTAGGGTAGGGCAGGGTAGGGCAGGGCAGGGCATGGCAGGGCAGGATAGGGCAGGGCAGGGCAGGGCAGGCACTAAGTCCACAGTCCGGCATTGTAGACAGTCTGGAATTGATGTCCGCTTTGATGGAGTGATGCTGGTTAACTATGGCTGTTCAAGAGTCCAGAGATGAAAATAAGTCTAGCAGAACGAATGAATCATGCTGCCCTGATATAGATGGGGAATAATTAAAATGTGTGCTACTT
>CM054138.1:45858980-45863980 GCA_028751875.1 Rapana venosa
GCTCTCTCTGTGTGCAGAAGGTGTGTAAATGTGTGTGTGTATGTGTGTGTATGTGTGTGTATGTTTGTGTGTATGTATGTGTGTGTGTGTGTTTGTGTGTGTGAAAAACAAAACAAAAAAACACACACCAAAATATGTGGTTAACAAAATTCTAAACCCCCACCCCCCTGGAAAACTATGTTCATTATGTGTGTAAATAATGGCAAAGATAGCAGGGTAACAAATGCTAAGTAATCCTGCAAGCAGTCGTCTCAAACCTTGAAAGGAAACATCGGGTTAAAATATAGTATAAGGTAAAAACACTATAAAACAATCTGTCTGCAGAACTGTCTATTTTAGTGTCTTGACATGAATATACGAGCAGCGTTATCCATACAACTATTGTCCCCCGTGGGGATACCGGGGTCCTATCAGTATAAACAGCATCCCCACCTTCTGGAAATGCTGTGTAATAAATTCCCTCTTTTCTATTCCTCTCTTTGTTTCTGCCTTGCTCCTTTTCCTCTTGTTTCCTCCTTCTTCGTGACTATTTTCTCTGCCTTCATTGCCCACTCTCCTGCCTTTTTATTTTCAGAAAGATTTTTAAAACTTCGTTCTCTCCCACGCGCAAGTCAGAGGCGCTGGGCCTGACTTGTCAGGCGCATAACGGCAGCGCAACGAAATCGTCGCTCATAATTATTATAACAGGCAGCAATAGTTGCTGTCTGAGCGTTCAACCCAAAAAGAAGAAGGATACTGTGTACACAGCAGGAAGATTTTGTATACAAAAAAAAGGAACAAGACAAACCTGAATCATAAAAAAACCCACCCCCCTTTATAAATTCACGAATTAAACAAATGTCGCTTCCTTTAATCAAGCCGTAGATGTGCATGTTGAATTCACGACGCAACCACTCATTCACTCCATCAAGGCTTCTCGGAAGATTTCAATAATTTCCATGGATAACTGTGAAGGGAGTGATTGTGCACCTAACACACCTCGACCAGGCTCCAGGCTCCATCCAGCCTTCAGGGACAAGACTGCTGTTAACACCAGTGGGTTCTGCCCAGCCAGTGGAGGGAGAGCGTGGATACTGATGTGCCACAGCACGGGGTCCGTGACGGCTGGAGTCGCATCTGTCAAATATCTGTCCCCTTCAGTGGGGGACGGTGCATGGGCTGCTTTCCAAGTGGACCCGAATGAACATAATGATGGAGACGTTAAATGTGTGTCTCTGAAAATGAATGAGACTGTGTCAGTCGATACAGGTTGACAGCTTCTCTCGTCAGCGCTAGGTTTTGGTATGGACTAAAAGGATGTGAAAATTGTTCCCAAAAAGGACGATGGCTCTGGCTTAGAAAAAAAACAAAACAACTAGAAATGCCTGACCTGGATATGCGATTCAGATTAAAACAGAACAGTGCAGTGAGTGGATCTGAGTTTTACTCAGTATGCTAACAGCTCCGCGTTATATCGTTTAGTCGCCAAAGCCAACATTGAATATTCCTTTCGCATTCATTCATTCTGCTTTGCAACAGAAATATACCTAAGAGAAAAGTCAAAGACAAAATTTACTTTTGAATTTTAAAAAAATCTCATCAATAAACTGACATAGTTTATAAAAACTGACTTCATGAATGGTACACTTCTCAAATCGGACAAATCTCATACCGGATTGAGCCTACAGCCCAGAGGCTCAATATCACTGCTACAAAAAAAGGGAGGTACCAGTATTTGTTTCAGGCCGCTATGATCATTATTGTGAGCAATAGGAAAGATTTGCAAAGCGACTGAAATGATCTGCGCCGGACACTGTCTTTTAAATTCACAACACGCGCCACTGAATACATTTCCCCCATTTCAGCTACACTAGCAGATCAGCGTTTGATTCTTTTCTTTCTCTCTTTGGCTACAGCTCCAAAATTTACCAGCAGCGAGATTTTTTTTAACGCATGTGACCATTCTTACCCACCAATAAGGTAGCCGTATAGGTGTTGGGTCTGAATCTGTAAACACATTACAAACTAAGTATCACAAACATATAGTCGACGTTATTGTTGAAAAGTTTTATGCAGTTTCTTTCGTAACGCAACAGATCCCAGAACAAGACCTTATACCAGACTAGAAGATAAAAGACTGAAGAAATTTCCAGAGCTAGGGAGGTTTGGTGTAACTGCCAACAACGGGTTTTCAATAAAACTGGAACACATTTGAACTTATCAGCTCATGTCAAAGGCAGTACTGACTCCAGAAAGTACATTTTGTCTGTATGTGAGCTCGAATTTACTACTATACTACTACTACACTACTACTACTACTACTACTACTACTACTACTACTATTACTACTGCTGCTGCTGCTGCTGCTGCTGCTGCTGCTGCTGCATCTGCTGCTACCACTACTGCAACAACAATCGCCACCACCACTTCCACTGCCACCGCCACCATCACTACTACTACTACTACTACTACTACACAACACATGAGCGCTCAAACTCACACATTAACACGAACTCGCACACATACGCACACACAAATTCATGCAGAAACACAGTCACACAGAATCATACAGGCATGCACGAATACAGTCGCAAGAAACAGGACAGGGCAAAACCCACGCCACAAATGTGAGTTTTCCACCCTGAATAGCAGAGCCAAAAGTCTGACAGAGTGGAGTCTTTCAGCGAGTGATGGCGTAACCACAATCGATCTGCCAGAGAGAGAGAGAGAGAGAGAGAGAAAGGGGGGGGAGGTGAGAGGGAGAGAGAGAGGGGAAGGAGAGAGGGAGGGAGGAGAGAGGGGAGAGGGAGAGAGGGGAGGAAAAGAGGAGAGGGGGAGAGAGAGGAGAGAGAGGGGAGGAGAGAGAGAGAGAGAGAGAGGGAGAGGAGGAGACGAGAGAGAGAGAGAGAGAGGAGAGAGAGAGAGAGAGAGAGAGAGAGAGAGGGAGGGAGAGAGAGAAGCGTAACGCTTAACAGTTTATGTCATTGCCAAGAAAGGCTATTGACGGAGTTTACAGAATATATGTTTGTGAACCAGTTAAATAAAAAGTAAATCCGTGATTTTTACAATTAAGTTGCAAAAAATTAAGGATTCAATCCACTTGTAATAAAAATTTAATATTGGGTACTATTACAGGTTACAAAATCACTTAGCACATACAAGGAAAGAAAAAGAACAGAAAAATCAAAACTGAAATGCAATAAACAACTTTTGGATCGACCATCCATTCAAGTTTAAAAAAGTGATGGATATCAACCCTTATACAAATAAATATGTACTTGAGCAATATTGCTCTTTAAAGTATTATAACTTACATATTGATTAAATGGTGCTGACGACATGCTTTGTCTTAATTTTGAGCTTCTGCGAACAACTTAGGTATCAGATTTAATTACATGTTCGTTTTCAGTCGACAAAATAGAAACAATATCTGGACTTTCTCTTTCTTGTAGACTTAGAAAATTGTTTCTTGGGTATAGCTTCATATGCTTTACATTGCAACAAAAAATGATTTTCGTGATCAACATTATGACCACATAATGGACATGGTTGTTGTATGGATGTCTCAGTCTTGAACCATCTTTTGTTAGCATTTTAAAACCCAATGTTCTTAACTTGAATCGAGCATAATCAAGTCTGCGCCATTTATCAGTGATTATTGTTCGATATTTTTCTGTCTGAAAGACAGATTTGAACGAAAAGAACCAGCTATATTTATTTTTACTTTCCAAATCTGAGTGCCAGTTTTGTTTTAAGAGAGCACATAAGTCTATCTTTAAATTCCGAAAGAAACTGACGCTCATTACCTACTTCCTGAGATATCCACACAATCCCAAAGCCATGCTCTGACAAAACTCTTTTAACTTGTTATGCCTAGTTTTCTTTCCCCCACTCCATCTGTATAATCAACATATCGTAAGACTGTCTACATAAACGTGTTTGCGAAGTTTCAATATAAAACACACACACACACACACACACACACACACACACACACACACACATATAAATATAATCAATATAATATAATATAATATAAAATATATATATATAATAATTTAAGAAAAAAAGAGTGAGGAAAAACAAGTACAGGGTAATCAGTTACAACTTCATTCTCATCATAAAAATGATTTTTGTCCAAGATTCGAAGAAAAAAAAAAGTCACTACAGGATAAAACTTTGAAGGCAGCATTAGGGGAATATATATATATATATATATATATATGATATCTTCCTGTCTCTCCATAGAGTACAGTATTAGACGAATGTATTGGCACATTTTAAAAAAACGTTTCGTGGCAAATGTATGAACTTTTTCCATTTGCGTATTTACATATAATCCCTATATTTCTAAAGTGTACGTAAGCAACAGTTCTATCTGTGTGTCAAATAATTTTCAGAATAGGGAAATGTCTATCGAGTACAGCTTTCGTAATGTATTTAGACTTTCTATTAGTTTTTCCCCTTTGAACAAGATTCCTGCCATGCAAAATTTAGACTTAGTCTTGTTGCAAAGATCATCCCTAGATTTTTATACGTATGAACTATTTTGACTTCAGCAGGAGAGAGAGAAAGAGAGGGAGAGAGAGAGAGAAAAGAGAGAGAGAGAGAGAGAGAGAGAGAGAGAGAGAGAGAGAGAGAGAGAGAGAGAGAGAAGAGACAGAGACAGAGAGGAGAGAGATTGAAGGAGGAGAAGAATGAGGCGAGAGAGAGAGAACATAGAGCGCGCGCGCGAACAACAGAAGACACCCAGACACGACCAGGAACAGAGACACAAACAAGCAGACACACAACAACAATCCACACACAGCAAACAGATGTGTAACGACACACACACACACACACACACCACACACACGCACACACACACACACACACACACACACACACACACACACACACACACACACACACACACACACACACACACACACACACCACACACGACACCGCACACACACACACACACACACTCACACACACATACACACCACACACATCACACACATACACCACACATA
>CM054138.1:45868980-45876480 GCA_028751875.1 Rapana venosa
CACACACACACACACAGGTGTCAACATTTTTTTCTTAAACCTCTGGAGGGGAGGGGAAGGGGAGGAGGTGGGGTGGGGTGGCGTGGGCAAGTTCTCAAATGCAAACGTTATAATGACCATCATGACGTGAAATCGTTGTTTTGTTTGTGGCCTTTGCAATACATTATGACTGCCAGACATGAACATGACACATAGGGAAGCTGATTAGGACAAGTGAAATGGCCAGGGTTTTATTTTTTTGGTATGCTTTAGGTTTTGGTTTGGTTGGTTTTTTATTTTATTGTGACAACTTTCATTAAACTCTGTAATACAAGCAGACACCTCTCTCTCTCTGTCTCTCTCTCTCTCTGTTAATCAGGTTATTTCTAAAAAGGGATGCTAAGAGAGAGAGAGAAAGAGAGAGAGAGAGGGAGAGAGAGAGAAAGTGAGAGAGAGAGAGAGAGAGAGAGAGAGAGAGAGAGAGAGAGAGAGAGAGAGAGAGAGAGAGAACTCTGAACTCTGAAATGTTTTAATGTACTTCGGCCATGGGCCACAATACAAACAACAAAAATAAAGAGGGTGGGGTGGGGTAACACTCATATCATAGTAACAGTTAACGTGTACAGATACAAATAGTTGTGTACAATAAGCAGCATCATTATCATCATTGACCCAGTTGTCATCTCCATAATCTCATCATAATGGCTGTTATAATGAAATTAACAAGAGAATTATATACATATGCATGCGCGCGCACACACACACACACTCACACACGCACGAACGCATGCACACACGCATGCGCATTTATACCCCCCCACAAACAAACACTCAGACATACACACTCGCGCACGCACACACACGCACGCACACACACACACATACACACACACCCTCACACACACACACGCACATACACACACATGCACGCACATACATATATAATTTTTAGCATAGACTCGATACCTCACTTCGGTTATCACATGTGAAAACATTGTGCATTTCTTTCATATACCGTGGCCTTAAATGATAACCTTTGTTTCTTTTTCTTTTCTTTTTTTAAACTGTAACGCACATCAAACAATAGGTTTTTAACAGATAAGCATCTTTCAAACAGCAACACACCAAGCTATCTTGCCAATATTATACAAAACCCATTCATGTTAAAAAAGAAATTACAATACAATCAAATGCTTTTTTCTCAGGTTAATTGAATGGAAAATATACCTGGACAGTTTATGCATTTCATTATCAGTTGTGACCTGTAGCAATCGGTGGATCGGGGTTCTAAGAAAGTCCTTCAGGAATTTGTCCCGTAAATGGGAATATGTAGGACAAACAAAAAGAAAATGCTGTTCATCTTCCCTTGCTGTCCTGCAAAATGGAAAAGCTTTCTTCTGCATTAAACTACTGAAACGGTGTGCATTTGCATTCAATGGGAGGGCATTAAATCTTAATTGCGATATAGCAACCCTAAAACAATACGTATCAACATTGCAAATGTATTTCTCTTTTTCGAAGATTATTTTAAAGGAACGATAACATTCATACCTTTCACGATCTCTTATTGTGCCTGTCCATTCTTGAATGAAAAAATCAATGAGTCTTTGTTTAAATAATTTCAAAAACATTTTAACATCACCTACTCCTTGCTGTAACCATACAAAATTAAATCCTGTCTCACATAAAATTTATCTTATTTTGGACACCCAGCAATATTTTCCATTTCTGTCCAGTTCAAACAACATTTGGTATGCTTTATATGGCAATCTTTCAGTATTCATATGCAGTAATTTAAACCAATATCTTAGAACAGAGACAAAAGAATTCACATATAGAGGGTATCGTCCCAAATCGCCATAAACCATTCTATTTGGGGTTTTGACTGGGACACCTAGGAATCGTTTGCATGCCATCATATGAACTTTTTCTACCTGATCTAATTTTGATAGCCCCCATATTTCTGATGAATAGAGCAAGATAGGCTGCATTTTTGCATCAAAAATCTTAAAGAAAGTATTTGCAGTCATTTCTTTATACTTTTGGAAAGCTCTGTTTAATTGTACAACTGCTTTTTTACCCTTAGTTACTAAATGCTTAGTGCCTCTCTTCATACTAACCATTGTTGTAAACTGAAACCCTAAATAACAGTAACTATTGCCTACCTCTAGCTTTTTATTATTGAAATACCATTGTTCATGTCGACCTAAATATCCTCCCTTTCTGAATACCATTACTTTTGTTTTGTCAGTGTTTACATTTAGTTTCATTTCATTACAACAACTGTATAATACATTAAGCTGATTTTGTAGACCACCTGCAGTTGTTGACAATAAGACTACATCGTCAGCAAAAAGTAGGATAAACATTTCCATTTGACCTTGTCAAAGTTGGATACCATGTTTCCCCCTAGCATCTATGTAGTTAGCTAACTGATTTATATAAACAGAGAATAATGTAGGGGACAGTACACAACCTTGTCTGACCCCAACTGGGCATTCAAAGAATTCTGTCAGTTCACAATTTACACGCACACATGAAAGCAACGAAGAGTACATAGATTTCAAAGATGCTAAAAACTTTCCGTTTACACCCTGGTTTTTCATACAATTTAGAAGTTTATCATGATGGACAGAATCGAATGCTTTTTTGAAATCTACAAAAGCAACGTATAACTTCTTACCTTTCTTTAGCATACATTTTTGTACAATTGCATATAAATTATATATTTGATCAATCGTGGAGTAACCCCTACGGAAACCTGCCTGACTCTCAGAAATCATTTCATTATCTTCCAACCAGCTGTATAACCTTGCATTTAACACTGTGGTGTAACACTTTGATATTATACTCAGTAAAGATACTCCTCTGTAATTGTCTGTTTTTTCAGGATCTCCTTTTTTTTATATATTGGTATGATTATAGCTTTAGACCATTCCGATGGATATACACCTGAGGTAAAGACAGCATTAAAAAGTTTTACCAGGAACCCTAACACACTTTTACCCCCATTTTTTAACATTTCACCTGACACCTCATCCATCCCACTTGCTTTTCTTAACTTGAGTCTTGCAATTGCATGAACTACCTCTTCTTCAGATATATCTTTGTTCAAAAAATGATCTACATCATTCAAAACATCAACATTGATATAGCTTTCAACAATTTCCTTGTTATTGCAAAAAACTTCTTTAAAATAGTTAAACCAATCATCATTGCTAATGTTGTTGTAAATTATTTCCCGATTGCCATAACCCATCTTTTTAACTTCTTTCCAAAACTGACAAGAATTTGAAATGTTTGAGAGAGAGAGAGAGAGAGAGAGAGAGAGAGAGAGAGAGAGAGAGAGGAGAGAGAGAGAGAGAGAGAGAGAGAGAGAGAAGAGAGAGAGCGAGAGAGAGAGAAAGAAACAAAGAGAGGGTTGATATTAAAGAGTGAGAAGGGTGTGAAATCAATGACAAGAAAACAGGTACCAATGCCCCTTAGCGTCACTAAGTGTCACTGTTTGGTGATTAATCTGGGACAATGTTTAGTAGTATTTGTCTCAGGTCACAGATAGATAGATAGATAGATAGACAGACAGACAGAGACAGAGAGTGAGAGACAGAAAGACAGAGAGAGAGAGAGAGAGAGAGAGAGAGAGAGAGAGAGAGAGAGAGAGAGAGAGAAAGAAAGAGAGAAAGAGAGAAAGAGAGAGAGAGAGTGAGAGAGAGAAAAAGAGAGACAGAGACAGAGACAGAGAAAGACAGAGAGAGACAGAGACAGATAATAGACAGACAGACAGACGTCAGAGACAGACAGACAGATAGACAAACATATAAATACACACACATATGCGTGCGCGCACGCACGCACGCACGCATGCACGCACGCACGCACGCACACCACACACACACACACACACACACACACACACACACACACACACACACACACACCACACACGCGCGCGCGTGTGCGCGCGCGCACAAACACACACACTTTAAGATTTTCGTGAGGTAAGTTTTCATTCGTATTTTTATTTCTGTTAAAACCATTTCTATTCAAGTGCAAACAATACGGTGGTCTGGCGTTAACATGTACATAGCATTAATATATTTGTTTAAAACATTTTTAAACTGGAAAAGCATCATAACTAAGTCGTACAGTACATCATTTTGAGCAACAACAAGCTTAGGGCTTACATCGTCCACAGTCTGATGGAAACATCTTTAACAAACGAATGCAGTGACAGAGGTTTATGAAAAGCATGGCACTTTAAAAATGAACAGATCCAAGGTAGGCGCTGAAATATCGTCATTAATCGAACTTATCGTAAGCGAATCAAAATATTCAAAAGGAAATAATCGTGCAGATATACAAATAAATGAATGAAATATAACTATAAGCTTATATCATCAGCAACATGTTTTTACATCATACTCAATGTTTTGGAACAATGTAATTACACAAAAAAAGCAACAAGAAAAAGTAAGGGACCAAGGACAGAGCCTTGAAGAACCCCAGCAGAGACTAACTGCATATGTCATGTTTTGCCTGTCTTTTATAACTACAGCCTGAAACCGTTTAGAAAGATCATCTTTAACAAAAAAAAGTAAGTAATTTTCCACGAAAACCTTTTCCTTTGTTGTTGGTCTTTGTTTTGGCAATAAACCCAGGAGTCAGAGAAAATCAAAAGCCGCAGAACTATCAAAAATAGATAGCCAGAGTAGGATCGCTGCCGTCATATACGCTGCCTAAATTATTGTAAATATTTATCCGCTGGTTTATTGTCGAGTCGGCAAGACTGAACACACACACACACACACACACACACACACACACACACACACACAACACACACACACACACACACACACACACACACACACACACACACACACACACACACACACCACACACACACACACACACACACACAGAGGGTGGGAACAGATGACAAACATTTCAAAGCAACATGCACTCGGGGGGCTTCATGTAAAAAAAAAGACAATACAAGTGCTTATTCCATTATTCTCAAAATACAAGAAAAAAAAAGAAAAAACACACACACACACACACACTCCCCCCCCCCCCCCCACACACGTGCAAGCGTGAACACGTACACCTGTACATTCGTGTGCGAACATACATAGAACATCTTGCGCACACGTTAAAACCTGTTCCGCTTTTTCAAAGAGCAGGGCATTGTGTACAGATGGGAACGAATGACAACAAATTTGAAAACTGCATACACGCAGTGATTGGATATAAAAAAAAAGCACTAGAGTGCTTATTCCATTATCCTCGAAATAAAAGAATGAAGAAAAAAGATCAATAAATAAACAAAAATTTAAAAAACCCACACACACGCACACAGTGTATTTTACATATACAGATAGGTGCTATCTAGAAATCCGAGAGAAAGCCAGCAGGTGTGAAAAAGCTTCTTTATTAAATTGTGGAGAAAATGTCAGAAGACAATTTACATTCACCCGTAACAGTAAGTGCTCTGAAAGCTATAGAACATTGTGAGATTAACAACAACAACAGCAGCAGCAGCAGCAGCAGCAGCAGCAGCAGCAGCAGCAGCAACAGCAACAACAACACAAAAAGTAATAAAGCGCAAATATATATATATATATATATATACATATATATATATATATATATATATATATATATATATATATATATATATATATATATATTATATATATATATATATATCAGAATATCAGTTGACGTCTGCCCACAAAAAACAATTTTTCGTTTTTAAGATTAAAAACACACCATAATCTTCCTTTCAAAATAAACTATAGTTATTGCTAGTTTGATACAACTTTCTGCTGTTTTCAAAACATTATCCTGATGCAGAGATCATCATTGGTCAAATAAAGGTGGTTTTTTTTTTTTAAGTTGTCTAGTGTCTGGTTCGGGTCCGGTTTTTGGACGCCATGAAACCGTCATTCAAACTTACATGTTTACAGGAAAAAGAAGGGGAAAAATCGGAAAATGTGATAATTCTTTCTCTGTTTTTAGTTTGTCTCCGAGAAATTAGCTCTTGGCTTTATAAATCTCACAGACACAAAAAAAAGCTCTTGCTGTAGAGTGCTTGTATTAAAATTTGAGCATAAGATTAAGCAAAAAAGCCCTCAGAGAGTGGCGATCACTATTGAGAAAGGATTGGCGAAAGAAACCAACAATCACCTCACTCTGTTTTGTTACGAGCGTCTGGCGTGTAAATCTATGATGGCTGATTATTTTCTCTCACATTGTGATCGCTACTACAGTTTCTACTGTTCTAAATGCCGGCCAAATGGAGACCATTCTTTAATACCAAAAACTACAAACCTCTAAGACGTAAAACCAAGATGCAGTTCTTCAGAACTTAAAATGTCTATGACATTCATGTAGGGGAAGAAAAAGTGTGATATAACGCTGTAACATTAACAACATCAGTATTGAAGACGAAACATTAAAGATACCAGTGGCCAAGGCGCAGTGGTTAACACCTTGTGGTCCTAGCCCGAAGGTTGTAGGTTTAAATCCCCTAAGAGTCCGATTTTTCCCCCCTTCGGACTCCAACCGATCCAGAGTCAGTTTGTAAGGGACTGATTAAAAAAAAAAAAGACTGGGACCACACACAGTCGAGCTTCATCCACTTTAAGGATGCGATTTTGAGAGTGTTTTTCTTAAACCACTTGACAAACACTGCAGGTGTCTGTATCTCTCAGGCCGTTTGAGGCTGAGATATGGCTATAATAGGAAGCATAAGTCCTGTCAAGCAGTCTTAAAGCTGAAGCATTTCCATGGCATTACCGTTACATCATCCTCATCACCATGGATCATTTATGCTGTTAAAAACAACAACACCCCGTCTCTGATTCAGTGGTCTCGGCTTCTCTAGTTTTATGGTGACCTCAGATTCGGTTTGCCCATACACTTCTGTGTCTGTGGTGGTGAGTTTGTGTCAAAACCTTTGGGGGTTGCAGGTTTATTGGTTTACAAAACCGCATGCACATGACATGGGGACTGGATGTAAAAAAAACCCTGAGTGTTTATTTCACTACCCTCTAAATAAAAGAATTAAAAAAATAAGATCAACACACGCAGACCACACACACACACAACACACACAACACAACACAACACACACATAGACAAAGAGACAAACTTATACACACATAATCTAACACACAACACAACACAGCACACACATGCACGCACGCACGCACGCATGCACGCACGCACACACACAAACACACACATACTCACACGCCACGCCACTTTCTCGATTTTCTCGCATCCATTTACACACAGTCACCCCCCTCCCCCCTCCCCCCCCCCCCCCCACTGACAAGCACACAAAGTCACACACACAAAGTCACACCACACACACACACACACACACACACACAAACACACACACATACAACACACACAAACACACACACACAGACCACTTTCTGGTTTTCCCAGTATCTAACTAGCTATTTCCAGGAAAACAACTTTTACCCCCCCCCCTCTAAAAAACCAACC
>CM054138.1:45886480-45891480 GCA_028751875.1 Rapana venosa
CTATCTATCTATCTATCTATCTATCTATCTACGGAGAGAAAGAGAGAGATTCTCTCTCCCTCTCTCTCCCTCCCTCCTTCTCCCTCCCTCTCTCTCCCTTCTTCTCCCCTTCCTCTGCTCTCTTTTCCCTCCATCTCTCTCTATCTTTCTCTCTGTCTCTCTGTATGTGTTTCTCTTTCTCTCTCTCTCTCTCTCTCTCTCTCTCTCTCTCTCTCTTCTCTCTCTCTCTCTCTCTCTCTCTCTATTTTAATCATGTTTATACAACAGGTTTTATAGAAAGTTTCGTTCCAGCACAAACTTAAGGATATTACTGACCGTTTGCATGAACAGAAAGAAGCTTTGCGTTGTACTGTATTGTATTGTATTGCATTGTGTTGTATTTTTACCTCTTGCCAAGGGAAGGAGATACAGCATCAGAGAGAGAGAGAGAGAGAGAGGAGAGAGAGAGAGAGAGAGAGGAGAGAGAGAGAGAGAGAGAGAGAGAGAGAGAGAGAGGAGAGAGGAGAGAGAGAGAGAGAGAGAGAGAGAGAGACGCTCTACGCTTTAACGCTTTCACAATTTTATTGTCATTTTCAAATCCTCTCTTTTTGGGACAGTTGTACCTGGTGGAGCCCATCCCTCTACATGTACAGGATGCATGCTGGGTATGTTTGTGTGTATACAGCCTCATCTAAGAGTGACGAGAAGTAAGGGATCTTTCACGCTTATCTTTAATCCCCCCACACGCATATTTATACAAAGGAAGTTAATTTATGCAAAGGGAGTTGAGGCACTACTACGTCTACACTTTCAAGTTGACGCGAAAAATTTGGAAAAAAAAATCCTCAGCCTGTTAAAAAAAAATTCACGACACGTGGCTGCCGAGATTCGAACCCGTGACTTCGTGGATCCCTAAGAACAGAAATCACACGCTTTATCCACTCAACTACCGTGCCTGTCATTGTCATTCTCGTCTACAAAATAGAGCGCTCTATGGTTGGTTTCTTCTCAAGAGAATAGGGGCAGAGACAGAAAAGCAATAACAGGGAAAGGTCGAGACAAATGAGAAAATAAATCCCTAGCACTGAGGGACCCCTGACTACCCTATGTGGCTTTTGGTTTTTTTATATAAACAGACCAATACTAAATTTTTTCTCTTCCATTTTTAAAACCAAGAGGCGACCATCCTCCCGCAATCAAGAAATTAAATCTAGAATAAACAGACTCTGATATCATGGATTTGCCACGGCTTCGTTTTTATCCACCAGAGTAAAGGAAAATCTTCATTAGTGGCCCCCCGGCAGGGTCCAAGGGACTTGGGGATAGGTGAGGTGAGGTGAAAGCAAATTTTAAAATCAAGAGTGACCTGCAAACAACTGACTATTGAAAACAGACTCCCCATATTTCCACTGGGGTTTTTAATTTGATGTCTGTTTGTTTGACGTAACTTGACATGGCGTGACAGGGTGTGTAAAAGGTTTGTGATTTTTTTTAAGCATTTTATTTATTTTAAGGATAATGAAATAAGCACTTGTTCGCATTTTTACATCTAGTCCCCGTGGGTATGCAGTTTTGTAAATTTTGTCATTCGTTCCCACCAGCACACAATGGCCTACTCTGCCTACATTGTGTGGCTTTTACATTATATACAGACCAATACTAAATCCCACCCCTACCCCCAATTTTTAAACCAGAGGCAACCATCCTCTGGTAATCAAGAAATTAAATCTAGAATAAACAGACTCTCTGATATCATGGATTTGCCACGGTTTCATTTTTATCCACCAGAGTAAAGCAAAATCTTCATTAGTGGCCCCCTTGCTTGGTCCAAGGGATTAGGGGATAGGTGAGGTGAGGTGAAAGTAAGTGTTAAAATCAAGAGTGAACTGCAAACAACTGACTACTTAAAAACAGACCCCAGATATTTCCACTGGGGTTTTTAATTTGATGTCCATTTGTTTGACGTGACTGTGGTGTGACGTGACAGGTGTGTAAAAGCTTTTTTGTGATATAAAAAAAATCTTTTATTTCGAGGATAATGGAATAAGCACTCATTCGCTTTTTCCCCATCCAGTCCCCGTGTGCATGCAGTTTTGTAAAGTTTTGTCATCCGCTCCCACCAGCACACTGTGACCTACTCTTCCGAATAAGCAGAACGGGTTTTAACGTGTGCGCAAGCCGTTCTGCGTTGCGTTCGCACACAGGCACCTCGGTTTATGGTCTCATCCAAAGGACTTTGGGGGGAGGTAGAGTCAGCACTGATATTAATTCCAGAGACAAAAATCCTCTTGAATGAGAGTCGAAGGCGGGTCAGCAGATCACGAGCATAATGCGCATCACTCTAACCACCAGGCTATCCCGTTCCCCCCCCCCTCTTACCCCCCCCCCCACAACTTTGAGAGTAGGCTGGGTGTCTCATTTTGCTCACAAAGTCAAAAACACTTTAATCATCCCATGAAGGGCAATTACAATTCCAAAATACAAAAGAGATGCTGGTTTGCTTGCCTCAAACAAAGGGTGGAGCTGAAAATAAAAGCTATTTATTCATTTATTTATTATTTATTTATTTATACCACTTTAAGTCACGAGATTTCTCTGCGTGAAATTTGGGCTGCTCTCCCCGGTGAGAGTACGTAGCCACAAGAGCAGTGCCACCCTTTTTTCCTTTTTGTTTTGGTTTTTGTCTGCAACTGTATTTGTTTCCCTATCAGAGTGGCTTTTTTCTAAGAATTTTGCCAGGGACAACTCTCTCGAGCTAGGGCTTGATGTTCTTCTGTCTTCTTGTTTCTGCCCTTGCTGTGTTGTTAGTGACTTGTGGTTTTGTAAGCATATTTATTGGGATGAAAGTTGTTTAAACAACAAAAAGGACTACCCCCCAACAAATAAAAATCCTTAGCAAAAACACAAGGAGCTAGAGAATCCCTTAGTGTCTTATGATTTTGGTGTTCTTTTTATATGTATGTGTGTGTGTATGTATGTATGTATATGTGTATGTATGTATGTATGTATGTATGTAATGTATGTATGTATGTGTGTATGTGTGTGCATGTGTGTATGTGTGCATGTGTGTGCATGTCTGTCTGTCTGTCTGTCTGTATGTATGTACGTACGTAACGTACGTACGTACCTATGTATGTATGTCTGTCTGTGTGCGTGCATGCGTGCGTTCGTACGTGCGTGTATCTATGTATGTATGTATGTATCTGTAAAATATTTTCCTTCAAAAAGGTAACGACCCCCCCCCCCTTCCGCAAAAAGATTAGTTAGATACAATACACAATAAACATTGAATACGAATAATATGCAATATGACACCCAATTCGTACATAGTCTCTAAAGTCGGAATGCAGCTACCTTAATGGTGGCCAAAAACGCTCGCATATTATGCCCCAAAAAATTCTCCAGCTCGAAGCTCAAAAAAACCCCACCTAAACAAAAAAACCCCAGCCACCCCCCGAAAAAACCCACCACCAACAAGAACAACAAAACAACACAACCTCGTAAATAGATGCATACTACCCCCAAAAACAAAACCCCAAACATAATAATAATAATAATAATAATAATAATAATGTATGGAATTTATATAGCGCTGAATCTTGTAAAGCAACAAATCAAAGCGCTCAGATTTTATTTCATACCACTTTAAGTCACGGCAGATTTCTCTCCGTGAAATTCGGGCTGCTCACTCCCGGGGAGAGCGGGAGAACGCGTCGCACTTAGCGCTGCGCCACCCTTTCACCCTTTTTTTTTTTTTTCTGCAGCTGTATTTGTTCCCTATCAGAGTGGCTTTTTTTAAGAATTTTGCCAGGGACAATCTCTTGTGCCCTGGGTTTTTTTACGTGGCAGAAATAATTACGTGTAACACACGGGACCTCGGTTTATCGTCTCATCCGAAAGACTAGCGCCCAGACCACCACTCATGGTCTAATGGATGGGGGAAAAATTTCCGGTCCAAACGGGGTACGAACCGCCGCACACTTCAGACCCGGACTTTTCGCTTTCTAGACAGGCGCGTTACCTCTAGACCACGGATCCACATCATCAGGCAAGCTAAGTATTCACAGCACCACAAAATGCATTGCCTTTGTAAAACCAGCCGAGCAAAACCATTAAACCCAAAATAATACCCCACAGACGCAGGTAAATGAGTCATCATGGCAGAGAACTAGCCAGACGGTAATAGCACACAGAAAAAAAGATTTAAAGAGAGAAAAAAGACTTTAAAAAAAAGAAAGAAAAAATGGGTGGGGTATACTGTATATTTGTCCGTGAGTTCGACGATGACCTCCAAAAACAGCAGAGGAGGCAGCTGCTGTTTCGGAAATTTGGGTAGAAATTTGATTATAGTGGAGATGCCTTGCCCACAGCACATCCCCACTCTCTCGGCCAAGTGGGCATAAGGACAGTCAGCGTTGGAGATGTTCTCTCCAAAAGGCCAACCAGCCCCTAGGGCTGCAGCACATCATAAGGACTGTGCGAGCCAAGCTTCCTAGTCAGAGAGTCATAGTCGATCACTTAAGACTAAGCTGTAAAGTGAAATTCCATGAGTGGGAAAGAAAGCCACTGGTCATACAGCCTCTCACTTTGCTGTTGCCCCCAGCGTCAATGGTTTAATCAAGAACTGGGATAAAAGCCCAGGTGCCGAAGGAGTATACTAGGGTTAGGATTCTTGCTCATACTTAACAAAATCCCTCCATCCGACCCCTCTAATGGTTGACAATTCAAAACTGCCCCCAATATTTCCACAGGGATTCAGTTTTATGTTTGCCCATTAAAAGTAAGGGGATGGGGTGTAGACAGGAGAGGAGAGATATTTATTTATTTATTTATTTATTCTTTTATATCGAGGATAATGGAATAAGCACTCATGTGCTTTTTTTTTACATCCAGTCCCCGTGTGTATGCAGTTTTGTAAATTTTGTCCTCTGTTTCCACCGGCACACAATGGCCTACTCTTCCGAAAAGCGGAACATGATTTAACGTGTGCGCAAGATGTTCTGCATGCGTTCGAACACGGG
>CM054138.1:45896480-45916480 GCA_028751875.1 Rapana venosa
CATCTTCTGCAGGCGTATATACAACGAAGGGAATGAAGGCACTGGTAGGTCTTCACGTTAAATTGATCCAGGAGAAGGTAAGTATCCACACACTTAACACACAAAACGGTGCTGCCTAGATTTGAACACACAATGTCATGGACTTACAGGGATAGAGGTTTGGTAAGGTAAAAGGTAAAGGTATTCCCATAACCTATGCGGTCGTAGGAGAGCGAGGCATCAGAGACCTCAGCTTCTCTAGGGTACAGCATAATGAGAGCGGCGCCCATCTCCTCTCCCTCGCTGCTTTACCTTCCCTGATCCGAATAAGGGCAAGGTACCCATTAAAAGCTGGGTGAACTGGGGGACTGTATTGAAGCAAAGTCGCGTGAACGGTCACTCATCACACTTGGTAACCACGCTTGGTGGGACAGGATAGCTCAGTGGTCAGAACACTCGTTTTTTCCAAGCCCATTGTAAGGCCAATGATGGAGGTTTACCAAGGTTGAAATGTGTGGATGAGGGTGCTACAGCAAGATGATGGTTCAATAGATGGAGGTAAAATAACGAACAGATGAAAAGAGTTGTTTGGATCACCAACAGATGAACACTCAGTTATAGCTTCTTCAATTTTATGTCTATTCACAAAAAGTGGTTTTAGAACACACACACACACACACACACACACACACACACACACACACACACACACACACACACACACACACACACACACACACACACACACACACACACACACACACACACACACACACAAACATACACACACACACACACATTCAATTATCCAACTTTCAATATGCAATTCTTGCAGTCCTAACAAAGTACAGAATATTACAAAAGAACTAAAGAATCCTTGGATGAGACTATAAACCGAGGCCCCGTGTGCGAACGCATGCAGAACATCTGGCGCACACGTTAACTCCTGTTCCGCTTTTCGAAAGAGTAGGCCATTGCGTACCGGTGGGAACAGATGACAAAATTTACCTAACCGCATACACACGGGGACTGGATGTAAAAATGGACATGGGTGCTTATTCCATTATCCTCGCTATAAAAGGATAAATAAAAAAATAAATTGGAGCAAGTTCATCAGCAGTTCTCCTAAAGTAGAAAAGAACTGAAAAAACCCCCTTAACATGAAAAATGCATTTGCAATTTTCCTTATATTATAGAAAGGGTGACTCAAACTGTTATCAAATGTATATGTTTAAAAAAAAATCCCATATAAAAGCAGTTAATCAAAGAAAAGAAATAAAATGTCAACTGCACAGCTGCATCTCAAAATGTTGTCAAAATTACCTTGATACGTTAATGTGCGCCACTATACAAAACAGAAAAGACATTCCTTCCAGCAAATATCACCGACAGTCAGTCATAAAAACTTCGAAAACAAAACTGAACCGAAAGCAAGGGAAAGAGTGGGTTAGATAAAAAAAAAACAACTACACTCTTTACAAACCAAGACAAATGAACCAACATTCTTATCAAGTCTGTTAAAGGAGATATACCATCTGTTTCCAAAAAAAAAGAAAATCTGTCGAGAGTGTCTCGAAATCGCCACATGTCACGTTCCATGTCTGTAAAAAATGAGACAGTAACGATGCAGGAGACGTGACAAGAGAGACCCCCTCCCCCCCCCCCCCCCCCCAACCCTGGTCAAGTACCCAGTTCTCTGGTCACCAGCTGAGAAGGGACAAGAGTCTGGTCACGTTGGCTGCCAGTTGTCACTGTCTGCAAGTACGGTCTCCTGGTACCAAACAACACGACTATGTCAAAGTTTGAATGGGCAACTGGAAATGACTTGCATATCGTTGTTGCTGCTGATAGTTTTACTTATAGCATTCTTGTTGTTGTTATTGTTCTTGTTCTTGTTTTTATTCTTGTTCTTATTGTTGTTGTTGTCGTTGTCGTTGTTGTTGTTGTTGTTGTTGTTGTTGTTGTTGTTGTTCTTCTTCTTCTTCTTCTTTTTTCTTCTTCTTCTTTCTTCTTCTTCTTCTTCTTTCTTCTTCTTCTTCTTCCTCCCCTCCTCTCCTCCTCATCTTCTTCTTCTTCTTCTTCTTCTTCTTCTTCTTTCTTCTTCTTCTTCTTTTCTTCTCTTCTTTCTTCTCTTCTTCTTCTCTTTTCCTCCTTGGCACAGCATCGAATTTTTCCAGGCTGTGTCTCCTGGGCAAGTTCAACCTGGCGCGGCGGAGCCCATCCCTCCCAGGTACAGGTTGCATGCTGGGTATGCTTGTGCTTCCGTAGCCAACCAAGCGCTGATTTGAATAATGGGTTCTTAAACGAGCCTATTTCATCTTCTGCCAGTGTATATAAAGGGAGTGGTAGATTTACCTTTTATCTTCATCTGAAAGATCGTAAAAATCCGCGCTCTTAATCTACCAGATGCTGCTGAGACTTGAATCCAACACTTCATGCACTTATGGGATGGAAGTTACACGCAGATAAAGACACAGACACAGACACAGACAGACAGACACACATACTTACACACACGCACGCACGCGCGCGCGCGCGCGCACACACACACACACACGCACAAACACACGCACACACACACGTACACACACTCACCCACACAGACTGAGACGGACGGACGGACGGACAGACAGAGAGACAGAAACAGAAAGATGCAGAGAGGGAGAGAGGGAGAGAGAGAGAGAGAGACAGACAGACAGACAGACAGACAGAACGGATGACAAAATTTACAAAACTGCATACACACGGGGACTGGATGAAAAAAAGCACATGAGTGCTTATTCCATTATCCTCGAAATAAAATAATAATTAAAAAATAAAAAAAATAACAGACAGACAGACAAACAGACACACACAGACAGAGAGACGGAGAGAGAGAAACAGACAGGCAGACAGAAACAGAAAGATACAGAGAGAGAGAGAGAGACAGACAGACAGACAGACAGACACACACACAGACAGAGAGACGGAGAGAGAGAGAGAGAGAGAGAGAGAGAGAGAGAGAGAGAGACAGACAGACAGACAGACAGACAGACAGACACACAGAGAGACAGACAGAGAGACAATCTTGAAAATAGCATTTCATCTAAAAAGGAAAATCAAACCCTAATGGACAAAACTCGGACACAGCTAATTGCTGGTAGAGATTAGACAGACGTCTTGTAAACTGAAGACCCATTGATCCCCTTCCTTCTCCCTTCTGTTTTAAAAAAAAAGTCTTTTACCATCCCTTCCCCTCACACACACAGACAACACACACACAACACATACAGAGACATACACACACATACACTCTTACACACACATACACACACACAAACACACACACGCACACACGCCACACTCTCTCACACAACACACACACACCTATACCACACACACTCTCTCATACACACAACACACACATAATATAAAATATATATACACAAACACACACACTCTCTCTCACACACACAACACACGTACACACACGCACACATACACTCTCTCTCACACACACAACACACACACATAATATACACACACACTCTCTCTCTCTCTCACACACACACTCTCTCTCTCACACACACAACACAACACAACACACACACACACACACACACTCTCTCTCTCTCTCTCTCTCTCTCTCTCTCTCTCTCTCTCACAAACACACACACAGACACGCACACACAACACACACACACTCACCCCTGATCCTCATCTCATAGGCTTAGCCTTTACCCATTTCTCATCACATGAACTATTTTCCTTTCTCTCCTCCTTTAAAAGCAAGCAAAACAATAAGCCCATCACACTGACCAAGCGAACAATGTTCCTTCAGCAAAATGGAACACTGCTTTATTTTACTTACACTATTCAGACGGCTGCTTTTATCTTTTATTTATTTCAGTTTATTTCATTTATTCTTTTATATCGAGGATAATGGAATAAGCACTTATGTGTTTTTTTTACATCTAGTCCCCGTGTGTATGCGGTTTTTCAAAATTTTGTCACCCGTTCCCACCGGCATACAACGGCCTACTCTTACGAAAAGCGGAACAGGATTTAACGTGTGCTTTGGTGAACACTATAGCTGCTGAGTGGTTAAGTTCGTTCGACTTCAATCCCTTGAGCCCATGAAGTCGTGGGTTCGAATCTCGGTGGTGGCGTCTGGTGAATAGGTGCATGCAGACCTGCCAGTGCCCGAATTCCCTTTGTAAACATTTAAAGGTTTAATTCGTGTCAGCGTGCTATGTGTTATGGGAAAAGGACCATACTCAGCATGCAACCTGCAACATGAAATGAACTATTTTGAAGTCGGAATGCGTTAGTTGAGGCCAGCAGACAGACCTCCTGTGAAGTGGATGGGAACAGATGACAGGATTTACAAAACCGCATACACACGGGGACTGGGTGTGAAAAAGCACATAAGTGCTTATTCCAATATCCTCGGTATAAAAGAATATAAAAAAATGAAGTTCCAAACACAGGAGAAGACCAGGCACACGTAACCCCCCCCCCCCCCCCCAACCTCACCCAGTAAGGAGAGAGAGAGAGAGAGAGGGAGACAGAGAGAGAGGGAGACAGAGAGAGAGGGAGAGAACTCTGAACTCTGAACTCTGAACTGGTTTAATTGCACATCGGCCTTGGGCCACAATACAATGCAAAGTTGATTTGGGAAAGCATCACGATATAACGCAGTATATAACACACAGTAACCAACATTCAATACATATTCATGCGTTTTCAGTATACGGAAACACTTCTAAGGTGCAGATTAAATTTAGTTTTGCTTAATTTTGCTTAGCTAGCTTTATCGGAAACAAGATTACTGTACATATACAAATGAGTAGAACATTGTTCCATACGTTATGGTTACTTCTATTACAATGAAAGTTTTTTTTGTTTTCATTCGTTGATATTAGACTTAAATCTCACACTTAAGTAATTATACTTTTCTTCGGTTTATATATTATAACACAACATTTGCAAATAGTTTTGTCTTTCTTTGTCATTTTTTTGTTTTAGTCTTGAACACAAAACTGTTAATATTCTATAATGCATACTATTCCCTGCAGTTTGCTGCATACTGGAGCACCAAGCTTTTGTTCAAATAAAGAAAGTTGAGAAACACACACACACACACACACACAGAGTACTTTAAAGTCATAGCAAACCAAATACATCTACTAGACTATGAGAAAACATGTGTAAAGTACATTTATAGCTAGTATTGAGTAGTTATCATGACACAGATATTGATGTGAAAACCAATGCTACACAATCACATTAGCCCTGGAATTTTCTATTCGAGGTGTTTGCTGATTTGCATAACAATGACAAAAAAGTGGATACCCCTAATCAGTAGGTAAGCACACCCATATAGAAGTGCAGATCATGATAAGCTCAATGTTTAAAGTATTTTCTTCCGTCTGTTGATTGCATGGAACACATACTTTGATAAATTATGTGTGTGGATAGGGTTTGTGGCTCTTAACAAAACGTGCAGAGGAAGTCCTTTCGATTCCTTTAGAAATTTACGTCTTAAGTCATCATACATAGGACAGGCAAACAAAAAGTGCTGTTCATTTTCAATATGATTTTTACAAAATGGACAAGCTTTTTCATGGTTAGAATCCTTATAGCGATGTACATTGTTATGTAGGGGGAGAACATTAAATCGAACATGAGAAATGGCAACACGGAAACAATATACATCAATATCTAGAATGTATGGCTCTCTTTCAAAAACGGTCTTGAATGACGTGTAAGGTTGATATCTGTCACGTTCTCTGAGAGTACCTGTCCATTCCTGAATATTTCTAACAAAATTATTTAATGTTGTTTTTGATCAAGGAGTTTACCCACAGGTATGGTCAAAGGCCATAATAATACCATTACATAAAAAAGGAAATTCAAATGATGTAGATAACTACAGAGGAATCTCTCTCCTAAGCACAATATCTAAATGTTATACTTCAATATTGAACAGGCGACTATACACTTGGTTAGAAAGTCAAAACTTAATATCAGAATGCCAAGCAGGATTTAGAAGAAAATATTCTACAGTTGATCAGATATTCACGTTATATGCTGTCATCCAGAACCACATGAGTAAAAAAGGTAGAAAACTTTATGTTGCTTTTGTTGATTTTAGAAAGGCCTTTGATTCTGTTCAGCATAGTAAACTATTGCAGTGTATTCAAAATCAAGGAGTAAAAGGCAAATTCTTTGCTTCCCTTCAAGCTATATACAAGTCGTTAAAATCATGTGTACGTGCAAATTTCGAATTAACCGAAATGTTTGACTGCCCTATTGGAGTACGGCAGGGCTGTGTTCTCAGCCCGACACTATTTTCATTGTTCATAAACCAGCTAGCTGACCTAATGAATGAAAACGGTAAACACGGGGTACAATTATTCCCAGATATCATGGAATTGTTTATCTTGTTATTTGCAGATGATGTGGCACTAATATCAACAACACCAAGTGGTCTACAGAATCAGTTGAATATTTTACAAACATGTTGTGATAATATAAAATTAACTGTAAACATTGAAAAAACAAAGGTCATGGTATTTAGAAAGGGGGGATTTTTAGGGAAACATGAGAGGTGGTTCTACAATAGTAATAGATTGGAAGTAGTTAATAGCTATTGTTATTTAGGATTTAAATTTATAACAATGATCAGTGCTAAAAATGGTACACTGCATTTAACAACAAAAGGCAAAAAGGCAATAGTTCAGCTTAATAGAGTTTTTCAAAAATATAAAGAAATGACAGCAAAAACTTACTTTAAAATCTTCGATACAAAAATACAACCAATGTTGCTATATGCTGCAGAAATATGGGGAATAAACAGGTTAGAACACATAGAAAAAGTGCACATGTGTGCATGTAAAAGGTTTTTAGGAGTGCCAACCAAGACACCAAATAAAATGGTATATGGGGATTTGGGTAGGTATCCACTCTATGTAAATTCATACGTTACCTGCCTATGATATTGGTTTAGATTATTAGAAATGAATACAGAACGATTACCATATAAGGCCTATCAAATGTTACTACATTTAGACAGTATTGGGAAGCAGTTCTGGGTATCAAAAATAAGAGAAATATTATGTATGACTGGTTTTAATATTGTTTGGTTACAGCAAGGTGTTGGGAACGTGAAAACATTTCTGCATATTTTTAAACAGAGGATTGTGGATATGAGAGAGGGAGAGAGAGAGATAGAGAGAGAGAGAGAGAGAGAGAGGGAGACAGAGAGAGAGAGAGAGAGGGAGACAGAGAGAGAGGGAGACAGAGAGAGAGGGAGAGAGAGAGAGAGAGAGAGAGAGAGAGAGAGAGGAGAAGAGAGAGAGAAGAGAGACGAGAGAGAGAGGAGAAGAGAGAGAGAAAAGAGAGACGGAGGAGGAGAAGAGAGAGAAGGAGAGAGGAGAGGAGAGAGAGACGAGAGGAGAGAGAGAAGAGAGAGAGAAGAGGGAGAGAGAGACAGGAGAGAAGAGAGAGAATGAGAGAGAGAGGAGAGAGGAGAGAGGGAGAGAGAGAGGAGAGAGAGAAGGGGGAGAGAAAGAGAGGGGAATGAGAGAGAGAGGAGAGAGAAGAGGGAGAGAGGGAGAGAGGAGAGAGGAGAGAGAGAGAGACGGGAGAGAGAAGAGAGAGACAGAGAGAGAGGGAGAGGAAGAGGGAGGGAGGGAGGAGAGAGAGGGGAAGAGAGAGAGAGAGAGAGAGAGAGACAGGAGAGAGAGAGAGGAGGTGAGAGAGGAGAGAGAGAGAGAAGGAGAGAGAGAGAGAGAAGGGGAGAGAAGAGAGAGGAGAGAGAGAAGGGAGAGGAGATGAGAGAAGAGAGAGAGGAAGAGGGAGAGAGAGAGAGAGAGGAGAGAGAGAGAAGAGAGAGAGAGAAGAGAGAGAAGAGAGACAGAGAGAGAGGAGAGAGAAGAGATGAGGAGGGAGGAGAGAGAGAGAGGATGAGAGAGAGAGGAGAGAGGGAGAGAGAGCAGGAGGAGAGAGGAGGGAAGGAGAGGCGAGAGAGGAGAGTGAAAGACGAGAGGGAGGAGAGAGAACGGAGCAGAGAGAGAGAGAGAGAGAAGAGGAGACGGAGTAGGAGAGAGAGAGGGAAGAGAGAGACGAGAGGAGTGAGAGAGAGAGAGAGGAGAGAGAGAGTGAGAGGAGAGTGAGAGGAGAGAGAGGAGTGAGGAGAGATGAGAGAGAGAGAGAGAGAGAGAGAAGAGAGAGAGAGAAGAGAGAGAGGAGAGAGGAGAGAGAGAGGAGAGGAGATAGAAGAGGAGATAAGAGATGAGAGAGAGGGATTGAGAAGTAGGATAGTTGAGTAGGAGAGAGGAGAGTGAGAGTGGAGAGAGATGGAGAGAGAGATGAGAAGGGAGAGAGTAAGCGGATGTAGAGGAAGGTGAGGTAGACGAGGGTGATGATGAGAAGTGAGGGAGAGAGCGATGTGGGAGCGAGAGTGAGATGAGAGGAGATGAGAGAGAGGGAGTGGAGACGGGAATGAGATGAGAGAGAGGTAAAGAGAGAGACGAGAGGATAGAGACAGAAGAGGAGAAGAGAGAGAGGGAGAGAGAGGAGAGGATGGAGATAGAGTAGAGAGGGTGAGGAGAGAGAGAGGAGTGAGAGAGGAGAGAGGGGAGAGAGAAGGAGAGGGAGAGAGAGAGAGGGATGAGAGAGAGAGGGCAATGGGAGAGCGAGAGAGAGAGAGAGAGAGAGACGAGAGGATGTAGATGAGAGAGGAAGAGAAGAGAGAGGAGAGAGAGGGAGAGAGAGTGGGAGAGAAGAGAGAAGAGAGAGAGAAGAGGAGGAGAGACAGAGGGACAGAGAGACGGAGACGGAGGAGGGAGAGAGAGAGGGATAGAGAGAGATGAGAGGGATAGAGAGAGAGAGAGAGAGGGAGTGAGAGAGAGAGAGAGAGGGAGAGAGAGTGAGAGAGAGAGGGAGAGAGAGAGGGGAGAGAGAGAGAGGGAATGGGGAGAGCGAGAGAGAGAGGAGAGAGAGAGAGATGAGAGTAGAGAGGTGAGAGAGAGAGAGAGAGAGAGATTAAAAATTTTATGTAAACGGCTTTGAAAATTTTACGTTAGCATCTCCTTGAAAAGAAATGAATGAAGAATGATTGTGTTGGAGGTAATGACGTGTGTGTGTGTGTGTGTGTGTGTGTGTGTGTGTGTTTGTATGTGTGTGTATGTGTGTGTGTGTGGTGTGTGTGGTGTGTGTGTGTGTGTGTGTGTGTGTGTGTGTGATCAATAGCAGGAAGCACATATTTCTGGATATGGTTTGGGATCAGAGGCGAGTTCAATTAACAGAAATTGAAAATCAAATCAAATAGACAAAAAAAACCCACAAAATTTTAAAGCTGTAAACTAATTGCCTGGACAAAGTTCCCAGCCCACACGGAACAAGAGGATGCTAAACGCCCGTAATTCATTAAATTCTAGGAATTTAATCAAATAAAAATACTAGGAATTTAAATAGAGTTCCATTAATCATTTACAAAATAAACACAATTAAGATTAAAAGAAGAAAAAGGATTGTGTATAAAAAAAATGGCACACAGAAAGAACGGAGGAGGAATGTTCATCCATTTTCTTCCC
The DNA here is from genome assembly GCA_028751875.1 of Rapana venosa. NCBI lineage: Eukaryota > Metazoa > Mollusca > Gastropoda > Neogastropoda > Muricidae > Rapana > Rapana venosa. Next base: position 45,906,041 of record CM054138.1, read on the forward strand.
TTCTCATGTCGAAGCAAACGTACCATACCCACATTTAGGAAAAAGACAGTAATTTATTCTGTTTACCACCCTCTTGATCACACAGCCACTTTCAGTTGGGTTTTTTTTTAAAAGTCCTTCGGATGAGACTATAAACCGAGGCCTCGTGTGCGAACGCATGTAGAACATCTTGCGCACACGTTAAATCCTGTTCCGCTTTTCGAAAGAGTAGGTCTTTGTGTGCCGGTGGGAACAGATGACAAAATTTACAACACCGCATACACACGGGGACTGGATGTAAAAAAAAGCACATGAGTGCTTATTCCATTATCCTCGATAAAAAAAATCTGAGCGCTTTGATGTGTTGCTTTACAAGATTCAGCGCTATATAAATTCCATACATTATTATTATTATTATTATTATTATTATTATTATTATTATTATCATCATCATCATCATCATCATCATTATCATTATTATTATTATTATTATTATTATTCTTATTCTTATTATTATTATTTAACATTTTCCCCTCTTCTTGGCAAGAGCAGCGAGGTTCACCAATGGTGAGATTTCTGTGTATGCGGCCGGGTTTTTTAAATATTTTATTTGGTTGAGATTATATTATATAGTCCCAGCAGAATTATCCGATTTAGGGACTGTATCTGACCGTTTTTGCCCTCCACATTTTTCTATTGTAACCGGTTTCTGACTTTAGGGATGATGTCTAAACACAATACCAGTGTGCATGCATATTTTATTTTATTTTATAGTATATATCATCATCATTCATTCTCACCAACGCAAGTGGCCCACTCTTCTAAAGGGTCGTAAGGGTGTTAACGTGTACGCAAAACGTTCTGCGCACAGAATCTGTGGTTTATAGGTGAAGGTAAAGGAGTCCCATAACCTATAAGGTCGTAGGGGAGCGAGGCGTCAGAGACCTCAGCTTCTCTAGGGCCAGCATATTGAGGGCGGTGGCCCATCTCCTCTCCCTCGCTGCTTTACCTTCCCTGACCCTACTAAAGAGGGAAGGTACCCATTTACAGCTGGGTGAACTGGGGGAACTGTACTGAAGCCAAGGCGCGCAAACGGTCACCCATCCAAGTGGTAACCACGCTCGACGCTGCTTAACTTGGCTGGGGGAAAGCGAGTGCTCCGACCACTGAGCTATCCCGTGGTTTATAGTCTCATTCAAAAGGAAATGTCAGGGGAGTTGAGTCAGTCCTGACAATGACAAAACAGAAAATCCCCTCCTGGAAAGAGCATCTGGGTGATGGCTTGAACCCAGGCTTTGAGATACAAGGCCACGAAATTTTCAACGCAATTCTCTGACGACTATGCTATCCTGTTCCCTTTCTATACATTTTTCAAATAAATAGAACCAAAATTCTTGGAGAATAGCTGTGACAGTGTAGGCAATCTCATTTAGTCTTGCAAGCTTTAATAATAATGATAATGTATGGAATTTATATAGCGCTGAATCTTGTAAAGCAACAATTCACAGCGCTCAGATGACATTTTTTTAAAAATATCGAGGATAATGGAATAAGTACTCATGTGCTTTTTTTTACATCCAGTCCCCGTGTGTATGCGGTTTTGTAAATTTTGTCATCTGTTCCCACCGGCACACAATGGCCTACTCTTTCGAAAAGCGGAACAGGATTGAACGTGTGCGCAAAATGTTCTGCATGCGTTCGCACACGGGGCCTCGGTTTATAGTCTCATCCAAAGGACTTTCATTATCTGTTAAAACTGACTCTAGTTTAAGGAGAAGAAAGCAAATCTATTATTGCAGATGCCTTTTGCCCTTTCTGAAGGATCGCAAATTATTTTGAACAATTTCTCCCGGCTGCAAACAAAAGTGAAAGCAGGCTTCTGACAAATGACTGGGTTAAAAAAAAAAAAGGATGGTAGAACATTGTCATCCTAGTGTGACATTTTTCTGAATTCTCTGAAGGTTTTCATTTCCCAGCACTGAAAGTGTTGTTTAGAATAATCTCTTTACCAGTAAGCTTTCGCTACATTTCTTTCATCCACACTCTTTGAGCTAAGCTGTTCGTTTGTAATCAGATATCTGTCTATCTGTCTGTCTGTCTATCTGTCTGTGTGACTGCTTATATGAATCTCTCTCTGAGTCTCTGTGTCTCTGTGTCTCTCTGTCCCTGTCTCTGTTCTGTCTGTCTCTCTCGTTCTCTCTCTGGCTTTTGACTATGTCTCTATCTTTTAGTATGTATAATTTTGTTGTTGTTGTTGATTATATGTTTGTCTGTGTCCCCCTTCATTTTTTTTGTTCTTCTCTCTCTCTTTCACCCATTCTCTCTTCTCAGTGAGAGAGAGAGAGAGGGAGAGAGAGAGAGACAGAGAGAGAGAGAGAAGGGGGGGGGGGGGGCAGAAAGATACACACATACAGAATCAATATGAACCTTCTGTTTCACCTTAAAATGTAAAAAAACTGCCACGAGACTGTACAGACTACTCCAACAGAAGTGACTGCAACAAAGATAAAAACCAGGTGTTAAGCTATCCAAAAGACACATCTGTTGTTTTCCTCCTTCCCTCTGTGCCCTCATCTTTCTCTCTGTCTGTCTCTCTGTCTGTCTCTCTGTCTCTCTGTGTCTCTGTCTGTCTGTCCTGTCTGCTGCTGTCTCTCTTCCAGTTTGCCCTCAAAGTGTCTTGGCATAAGGCTTGTACATCACTTTTCAGTTCGGGTTTCTCTTCTCTCTTTCTGCTCTCTCTCTATTGTCTCTCTCTCTCGCTCATGTCTTCATCCTCTCATCTCTCTACTCTCTAGCTTTCTTCTCTCTCCCTCTCTCCCCTTTCTCTCTCTTCTCTCTCCTCTCTTCCTCTCTCTCCTTCTCTCTCTCTCTCTCTCTCTCTCTCTCTCTCTCTCTCTCTCTCTCTCTCTCTCTCTCTCTCTCTCTCCCTCCCCCTCCCCTTTGTCCCACAACCATTAACAATAGTCTTTACCCACTTACTTCTCTTCAACTGAATCCTTGCTCCTTCCACCCCCCTCCCACCCCCAACCCCCAACCCCACGCCCTTTTTAAAAGCAAGCTAAACAATAGCCCACCACACTGATCAAGTGGTCAGTGTTTCTTCAGCAAAATGAAATGGTGCTTATTATTACTATTTTTTTATACTCCTTATTCAGAGCACTGCTTTGAAAACTTCACCCACCCACGAAAAAACCCAACAAAACTGGCTTTGAAAAGACATGAAATTAAGAAAGTTTGCGTTTGGGTGCATTGCGTCTGTCTGTCTGTCTGTCTGTCTGTGTGTCTGCAATCTTAAAGTAGGCCGTTACCAGATATCTCTGAATGTGTTTTCGTGTCTGAGGCGAATTTGATGAAGAGAAATGGAAAATGAGAAACAATAACAGAAAGGTATCATCTTACAACTCTCTGAGCACTTAAGTTAAAAAGTTCCAAATAAAGGGTCAAAGGTTCAGCAATGATATGGTGCTATGTGGTACATTGTTAACGCAGTGTAGTTCAGAATGGCATATGGTCAAGCTGGCAGAATGCATATGGTCACGTTGGTACAGTAATTGTCAGAATGGCACGTGCGTGCATGTCGAATGGCATATGGTCACAGGACGTGTGGTCACAGTAGTACATTGTCAGAACGGCACGTGGTCAGAACGAGCAATGCGATGGATCAGAATGGCATATGGTCAGAGTGGCCTGTGGTCACAGTGGTACATTGTCAGAACGGCACGTGATCAGAACGGCACGTGGTCAGAATGGCATATGGTCAGAGTGGCGTGTGGTCACAGTGGTACATTGTCAGAATGGCACGTGGTCAGAATGGCATAGAATGGTGTGTCGTAATTGTCGCATTGTCAGAATGGCAGATGGCATTAAGGTGTTGTCATTCAGTGGTACATTTGTCAGAATGTGAGGTCAAATGATTGGTCGGTGCGTGTGGTCAAGTGGTACATTGTCAGAACGACATGGTCAGAATGGCATTGTCGTTGGGTGATAAAGCTACATCGTTTGTGGTCAATAATCGGCACATGGTCAGAAACGCACGAGGTCAGAATGCACGGTATGTCCAACGACATGTGTTTTGACTGGTCACGATTTGTCACATGGTAGTCAACAGTGGCATGGTCACACACATGCAGATGCACTATTCACAACGACATGTCGTTTGCTGGTCACATTGGCACGTGGTCAGAACTGCACGTGGTCATAAAGGCATATAGTCATAACGACATGTCGCCACAATGACATGGTCTTGTCAAACAGAAGCAAAGAGAGATTACAAACTAATACAAACAGGATTTCTTTTCCATGAAAAACAAACATTACTGGGGGAAGGGGGGGGGGGGGAGAGGACCTAATGAAAGTCTAAGCAATTTAAGAGACAACAAAAAGGGTTTTGTATTTGGGCCCCCCCCCCCCCCCCCCCTAACAAAGTTATGTCAAAAAACTTCTTAAGATGAAACATTCATAATTTCTCTTCTCTCCAGATGTAAGTAATTTAAGAGACCAAAAAAAGTGTCTTGTATTTGATTTTTAAAAAAAGTATCTGTCACAATTACTTGCGAGAAAACAGTCAAACTTTTCCTTCTCTCCCGATGTAAGAATGTAAGATGCTCAGCAGCGTGAGGCAAAGAGAGCGAGAAGAAAGGCTGCAGCCCAGGCAGACAGACAGACCAGTGTCAGACTTCATCTGTGCCCTCTGCCATAGGGACTGTCTTTCATTCCCGTGTCGGGTTGGCCAGCCACAACCGAAGCTGTACCAGAATGAACACCTAGAGCGCAACTCAATAATCTTAATAATAATAATAATAATAATAATAATAATAATGTATGAAATTTATATAGCGCTGAATCTTGTAATGCAACAAATCAAAGCGCTCAGATTTTTGTGTGTGATTTTTTTTTATCGAGGATAATGGAATAAGCACTCATGTGCTTTTTTTTTTTACATCCAGTCCCCGTGTGTATGCGGTTTTGTAAATTTTGTCATCTGTTCCCACCGGCACACAATGGCCTACTCTTTCGAAAAGCGGAACAGGATTTAACGTGTGCGCAAGATGTTCTGCATGCGTTCGCACACGGGGCCTCGGTTTATAGTCTCATCCGAAGGACTTTCGAGTCTTCCGAGTCTGACGGTTGCTACGTGTGTGTGGTGTAAGAACAAACACACCCCAGTTTCAAAGCCAGCTTATCCTATGTAGTTCATAACCAGCAAGCCACGAATTCCACTGAGGCTGTTTCGAAATAAAGTTGAAAACATTTCTTGGACAGCAGCAGCTGTCTCTAGACAAGCAATCTTTTCCCGTCACATAAACTCTGTGTGTTTGTTCAGAAACAACTCTTTTTGTTTTAACCAGTAAAAGGAAATCAATTCTACATCCAGCTTTTTTTCTTCTTTCCATGTGGCAGAATTGTTAAACCTGAACAGTTAATTTTGACGAAAGTAAAAGCAGGATTCTGATGACGTACTGCTGTATTAACAAGAAGTGATGGTAGAACATGGTTGTTCCAGACTCACATAAAAAAAAAAATTCTCTGAAGCTTCTACATTGCCATTCTAGAGTTACATTGCTTTGAAATCTCTGAAACATTTTGCAGCAGCATTTGTTGTAGAATTGTCGAGAATATTTCACTAACCAATCAGTTTCGTTCATGTCTCGTTTTTGTCTATACTCTTTCGACTGTTTCATTATGATTAAATCTTTGCTTTTCTGTCTGTCTGTCTGTCTGTCTGTCTGTCTGTCTGTCTGTCTCTCCTACACACACAACACACACACTTTACACGCACGCACGCAACGCACGCAGCACGCACGCACGCGCGCGCACACACACACACTCTCTCTTCGCTCTCTCTCGCTTCTCTTCTCGCTCTCTCTCGCTCCCCCTCTTTATTACTATCTCGTTGTTTTGTTTCTCTTTGTGCTTTAGTGTCTTTTGCTCTGTCTCTCTGTGCCTCGCAGTGTCTCTGGTTCCATGTTTAAGTGAAGGAGTGAGTGGGCGAGTTGGCGAGTGAATATGTGTGTGTTTATTATTATTATTATTTTTTTTTATATCGAGGATAATGGAATAAGTACTCATATGCTTTTTTACATCCATTCCCCGTGTGTATGCGGTTTTGTAAATTTTGTCATCTGTTCCCACCGGCACACAATGGCCTACTCTTTCGAAAAGCGGAACAGGATTTAACGTGTGCGCAAGATGTTCTGCATGCGTTCGCACACGGGACCTCGGTTTATAGTCTCATCCGAAGTAAAAGCAGGATTCTGATGACGTACGCTTTCGCGCGCGCGCGCGCGCGCGCGTGTGTGTGTGTGTGTGTGTGTGTGTGGTGTGTGTGTGTGTGTGTGTATGCTGTATGTTATGTGATCTGCGTACGTATGTTTCAATGCATGCATGAAATATAAACCATGCACATACGTGTGCACGTGCGTGCGTGCGCGGTGTTCGCCTATGTGTGTTTGTTTAATTGCTTATGTGTATATGTGTGTGTGTGTGTGTGTGTGTGTGTGTGTGTGTGGTGTGCATTTGCGCGTGTTTGTGTATTCATGCACACATGTGCGCGTGCTTAGCTGTGTGCAGGCACACGCGTGCTTGCGTGTGTTTGTGTTCACACAAGTGTGTGAGTGGGAGCTGGTAATGCACAGATGTCCATCACATTCAGAAGCTTTCAGCTTGAGACTAAATGACAAAATTGATTTTTTTCTTTTGTATTTTTTCTCTCCATGTTCTTTTTCTAAGTGATGCAGAGGACAGAAAAGAAAAGTACATAAAAAACAACGGAGTTGAGTTGACAAAGATTTTTTTTTGAAAAAGCGGAAAAACACACATACACAAACAAACATACTGTACAAAGGGTAGAGAAACGCAATTGACTTTTAAGAAAGGTTGAAGAGCAGGGACACTTTTAGCTGGTTTGATGAAATCCTTGTCCTACTCTTGGGGGTCACAATAATAATAATAATAATAATAATGAATGGAATTTATATAGCGCTGAATCTTGTAAAGCAACAAATCAAAGCGCTCAGATGACATTATTACTTTTTTATTATTATTATTTTTTTATATTGAGGATAATGGAATAAGCACTCAGGTGCTTCTTTTTACATCCAGTCCCCGTGTGTTTGCGGTTTTGTCAATTTTGTCATCTGTTCCCACCGGCACACAATGGCCCACTCTTTCGAAAAGCGGAAGAGGATTTAACGTGTGCGCAAGATGTTCTGCATGCGTTCGCACACGGGGCCTCGGTTTATAGTCTCATCCCAAGGACAATAGCTGTTGTGTTCCTTGATGGTACTACATACGTCTAATTTAGCCAATTTCTGTATCGCACTTTTCTGTCCAGTAAAGATAAATCTGGGATCCTTCTTCTTCGTCGTCGAACGCTCAGACAGCAACTAGTGTTGTCTGTCACATGAGCTAAAATGCATTGTGTTGCCGTTAAGCGCCTGACAAGTCAGGCCCAGCGCATCCGACTTCAGCGTGGAAGAGAATTGTTATTTTATAAGTCTTTCTGTGAAACAAAAAAGGCAGGAGGATGGACCAAGAAGGCAGAAAATAGACAAGGAGGAGTTGACAGGAAGAAAAGAAACAAGGCAGAAAAAAGAGAGGGATAGAAAAGAGGGTGTTTGTAGCACAGAATTTCCAGAAGATGGGGATGCTATTTATACTGATAGCTTCCCCCCCCCCTCCACCCGGTATCCTCAAGGGGAGAAATCTACGATTAAACTAAGCTTGTGCTGTTTTGTAAAGACAAAATAAGTCAAAACTGTACCATATTGAAATCACTATTCTTTTGTGTCTAGCTTAAACTGGATAGTCAGAATCCGGCAGCCAGAAGAGACCTCTGCAACAGTCAGAATCAAAGTCTTTACAGCCAGGCAAAGACACAAACAGTGGTCACTGAATTTTAATCCAATTCAAACACTTTATTATCTCAGAGACAGAGAAATTCAAGCTTTTAGTTTCAACACAGAACTGGCTCTTGGAAATAAAAAAAGGAAAAGTGCCAAATATCCTTTGGAGCTACAGAACTATGAAGCTTATTTATAGAAAATAGAACAAGATTTTTTAATTTGTTAAATAGATTATTTTGCTGCCTTATCCAATCTAAAACTTTGGCCTGGAATTTTTTTCCCGTTCCTATTCTAGAGCTTCAGGGTTCTCCAATGGTAAGGTTTTTTTGCGTATGCAACAGTTTTTCCCTCTTCACCATTTAAATAGCCACATTCTGACTTTAAAAAAAAAAGGCTTGGAATGGTTCCAGGTTGAAGATTTTGCAACCAGATTCCTCCATTCCTCGAGGTTTACTTTTCGTATGAAGTCTTTCCACTCAAAGCCATCCCACTCTCTGATAGATGTCTTCCCATCGTGTTCTCTGTTGTTTGCCCATTCCTCCCTCCTTGTACTGTTCCTGTAGGCAGTCATGGCCATCCAGGAGTGTACTGAGCACCATCGTTACATAGTCAAGAACCGTTTGCATTCACCTGAATACACAGTGACCATAGGGCATCAGACCAGACAGACACAGCAGACACAGACACACACACACACACAACACACACACACACACACACACACACACACACACACAACACACACACACACACACACAACACACACACACACACACACACACACGCACGCTCGCACGCACGCACGCACGCACACACACACACAACTGAATCAAGATGAGAACATAGAATTACTTCATTGACATAGTTGGGTCAGACACAAACTAGCGCTAGCAGAATATTAAAACTCTCTTTTGCACATGACATCTAAACAAACGCTTCACATTATTTTGATTTTATACTAACATCTCTTACAAAGTAATCACAATCAAGATATCTTTAAAAATGGGAATGTAGTTGAGAGCAGGAAGTAGGTTAAACTTTATCAAATAGGAAACATTGTTTCCCCCCCCCCCCTCTTCTAAAGAAGCAACGCACACCCCAGTTTGGAGCTAACTCCATGTAAATTGTTCTATAGGCCAGCCGACCATGATGTCGCATATAACAGGCAACAACAGTTTGACGAAGAAGAAATCCAGCCTCAAAACATTTTTTTTCCCATGCAATATCTCTCCCCCCCCCCCCCCTCATAATCTATCCATACTCTTCAACAACCACCATCACCCTGCCTAAGCGTGTTGTGCGCACGCACGCGCGCGCGGGCGTGTGTGTGTGTGTGTGTGTGTGTGTGTGTGCACGCGCAGCGCCGATTTGATATACGTTTATTTTATTTATGGGCGATATCGTGCATGTTGATAATTTCAGTGTAAGAGCTTTGATTTGTTGCTTTACAAGATTCAGCGCTATATATAAATCGCATTCATTATTATACAGACTTTCGTAACAAGGTTTTGAAAATGTCTTGGATAAAATAAGCTCGGCGTACACCATCTCGGCACGAAAACTCGCGTTCCAAGTTGAAGACAGGACTACGTTTTAACCCAGCAAAGGCAAATGGATTACGCAACCCCATTTAGGTTGTTGTGTAGAATCGCAGGCTTGTAGCTGTTCCTGATTTCAAACAAAAAGTAAACACAGGTTTCTGACTAATGCCTTGGTTTAATTGTAGGGATGGCAGAGCGTTGGCATCGCATAATAACCATCTTAAATATTTGAAGTTTTTGTTGTTGTTTTATTTTTGTAGCACTGAAAGTGTTTTAGAAAATGAATCGTTTGTCGATAATTTTCCCTAATGTTTCCTTTGTCCTCATGCTTTAAACTGCTCCATTATATTGAAACCTGTCTGTGTGTCTCTGAATATCTTCTATCTCTCTCTCTCTCTATCTCCCTCTCTCCCCCCTCTCTCTCTTCCCCCCTCTCTCTCTCTCTCTCCCCTCTCTCTCTTCCTCTCTCTCTCCCCCCCTCTCTCTCTCTCCTTCTCTTTCTGATTCTTGATTGTGTCTCTCTGTCCCTCTGCTTGTCTGCATGCCTGTTTGTCTGTATGACTGTCTGTCTGTACGTCTGTCTCTACCTATTCTTTGTTCTTTTCTGTTGTCCTCTTTCACTTATCTCTTGATAGAGATAGACAAAAGACAGACAAACAGAGAAAGATATGAGTATTGTACAACTTTTAAAAAATATACAATCTGATTTAAGTAGTTAAAAAATTACGTTTTAGATAAAAACCACAGGCTTTGCAATCTACAAAAAGCCATTGTTTTATGCTCTGTTCTTCTTCTTTTTCTCTCGTTCACTATAACACCATTAGATATGTTTGGGAAAAATAATGGCATGTCCTTTCCAGCTCCTCTCGTGGGTCCTACAGGTTAGTTTGCAGATATTATCTCCATCAGTCACACAATCTTACCTACGTCTCCTCCCAATTTCTTCTCCCAACGTCTGCTTCCTCCCTCCTCCCCTCCCCCCCCCCCCCCCCCCCCCCACACACACTTTTAGTCCATACCTTCTTCCTGGTATTCATCTTCACCCTGTCCCTCTCCACCCCTTTCAAGAAGCAAGC
>CM054138.1:45921480-45928980 GCA_028751875.1 Rapana venosa
GATGCCAGAGAGAACTCTGAACTCTGAATTCTGAAATTTAATGAATACAGGCTAACAGCCTTCATGGGGAAAGCTAAACATGAGAGAATAAAAAAATGATAAGAGAAGACACAATATGTACTGACAAGACAGTCACTGAAGAGAAAAAATCAACAAAAAACACCTGCTGAGTGCAGATGGAAAAATTTAATCTGGAGGTGATCACTTTAAAACTCAAATTTTCAATAAAGTTCTGTGAGGTTTAGATGCCATAAAAGAATCATTGGAAAATTTACTAGGAATGCCTTGAATTCGCTACTACACTTTGAAATAGCGCTTGTTCTAGTTACACCATTCTCAACGTTTACTGTTTTGTCCTGTCTACATGTCTGGATGCCAATAGTTAGAGGTCAAGACTAGAGAGCATGAGAGTGCGATGATTGGACATCTGAGAATTTAGGACGAGTAGAGGATGTTAGGCAAAGAGAGAAGAGAGGCAAAGAGAGAGCCGTGAGCAGATGAGAGACGCTGTTGAAGTCAGTCACAGCATGGGACAGAGATGAGACAGAGAGAGAGGGCTGGGGGGGTTCTACTCATTATTATTAATATATTCCCTCTTTGGAAAATTTGTTTGTCAATTCCTCTTTTCCTCCTCTCTTTGTTCCTGCCTTGTTCGTTTCGTCCGTTCACGTCCTCATTCTTGCTGTTTCTGCCTTCTTGGTCCATTCTACTGCCTTTTTGGTCCACTCTACTGCCTTTTTGGTCCATTCTACTGCCTTTTTTGGTCCATTCTACTGCCTTTTTTGGTCCATTCTACTGCCCTTCTTGGTCATTCTACTGCCTTCTTGGTCCGTTCTACTGCCTTCTTGGTCCATTCTACTGCCTTCTTGGTCCGTTCTACTGCCTTCTTGGTCCATTCTCCTGCCTTTGTGATCCATTCTACAACCTTTTTGGTCCATTCTTCTGCCTTTTTTAAAAGAGAAAAAGGCTTACAAGAACTCATTTCTTCCACCTAGAAGTCAGATGCGCTGGGCCTGACTTATCAGACGCTTAACGGCAGCGCAACGAATTTCGCTCTTATGACAGACAACGGTGGCTGCACTGCTGTCTGAGCGTTGGACAAAGAAGAAAAAGAAGAATGTGTACAGTTAGTAAAATTGAAGGGAACTGGAAGATAACTGGTTAGGTTGGATACTAGGTAGGACAACACAAGCTTTGGTACTAAAGACAACACAGCTTTTAAAGCACTCAGTGACCCTATCCTTCGTCAGCATAAGTTGTGTAAGATTTCGCCATCTTGATAGGCACAGAATCGCTTACACTGGAGTTCCAAAGGTCGATAGTTTGCCTGTCAGGTATGGAATAGACGCCTATTGAATGTTAAGCCCGGGGTGTTTTGCGTCAAGGACTTTCTCAGGTTCTCGGAATCACCATGACCACCCACACACACACCTACGCATGCGCGCTTGCGTAGTTTCTTCAAACCCCCCCCCCCCCCCCCCCCCCCCCCCCCCCCCCCACACCCCAACAACAGGAAGGTGGCAAGATGATTAAGACGTTCGCCTGCCAACAATAAACCGTGCGGTTCTGGGTTCGATCCCGCTCGCCCTTCTTCCCATTTGACAAAAAAATATCGAACGGAATGTCAAAGTCCTTCGGATTGAGACTATAACCTAGGCCCCGTGTGCGAACGCACGCAGAACATCTTGCGCACACGTTAAATCCTGTTCCGCTTTTCGAAAGAGTAGTCCATTGCGTGCCGGTGGGAAAAGATGACAGACTTTACAAAACCGCATAGACACAGGGACTGGATGTAAAAAAAAGCACATGAGTGCTTATTCCATTATCCTCGATGTAAAAGAATAAATAAATAAATAAAATAAATAAAAACAGACACATACACACACACTGTTCATCACATTAGTGTGTGCTATATATATATATATATATCCATACCAGATACTTCTCAAAAGCTGTCGATGAACATCGTCCTGTCAACATTTTGGTTTGCCCAAATCCTTTTCGTCGCGAACTGAACGTAACCCTGAGAGAGATAGTTATGGATTTTGTAAGTCTCTCTGATCAGGTCATTGAGAGGCAAGGTCTCCTACAGGCGAACAGCACAGGTACATACAGTGTGCAGTCATTAGTGCCGGGATGAAAAGTTAATTGTTCACCAGAGGACGCAGCCTTTGTCAGCAAACGACCAGATAGATAGATAGATAGATAGATAGAGAGAGAGAGAGAGGAGAGAGAGAGAGAGAGAGAGAGAGAGAGAGAGAGAGAGAGAGAGAGAGAGAGAGGAGAGAGAGAGAGGAGGAGAGAGAGGGAGGGAGGGAGAGAGAGGGAGGGAGAGAGAAAGAGAGAGGAGAGCGAGAGAGAGAGAGATAGAGAGAGAGAGATAGAGAGGGAGAGATAGAGAGGAGAGAGAGAGAGAGAGGAGAGAGAGACGAGAGAGAGAGAGATGGAGAGAGAGACAGAGTCAGAGAGAGACAGAGTCAGAGAGAGACAGAGACAGAGAGAGACAGAGACAGAGATACAGAGGAGAGAGAGAGGGAGGGGGGAGGGAGGGAGAGAGAGAGAAAACTCCTGGTCAAAAGGAGAACATCTTGCGCACACGTTAAATCCTGTTCCACTTTTCGAAAGAATAGGCCATTGTATGCCGGTGGGAACAGATGACAAAACTGACAAAACCGCATACACACATTTGGGACTAGATGTTAAAAAAAAAGCACATGAATGCTTATTCCATTATCCTCGATATAAAAGAATAAATAAAATAAAATTAAAAAAATATACAAAGGAGATGAGTGAAACTGTTCTTTCTTTGCAAGATACGGTGTATTATACTGGACATTTCCCCGCCAGTATAAACTAGCATTAGTGTTAAGTCCTATAGGGCATTTATTGTAGATGTAGTTCTGTTTGAATTTCTTTTCCTTTTTTCCCCTTCTTTTTCTATTTAAAAAAAATGTTGTTCTTGATCTGTTTATGTTAAGAATACTATTTGTGTATTTCCCTTGTTATTACTCTTTATTACACACACACACACACACACACACACACACACACACACACACACACACACACACACACACACACACACACACACACACACACACACACACACACACACACACACTCGCACGCACCACACAGAGTAGATCTATCTATCTATCTCTTTCACACTCGCACGCACCACACAGAGTAGATCTATCTATCTATCTCTTTCATTCAGTCTCCTATTTTAGGGCCGTCTGGTATCACTTAAAGTGGAAAGACGTTAAAATTGAAGACTTACTTAATAAACTAGCATCCCTATCTTCTGGAAATTCTGTGCTAGGAATTTCCTTTTTTTTCCTATCCCTCTTTAGCACAGCTGCCAAGGATGAAGTTCTGACATGAAGAGTGACAGCGAGCCAGTTTACACACATGTACACTTAACGATCATAGTGAATAGTATTAGCGTGGAAAACAATGAATCTGTGCCCCCTACCCTTGGGGAGTTATGGTAAACAGAAAAGTTATGCAAGACTTCCTGGAAATGGGAAGTTTTGATAATTTTAAAGCCTGATAAATGCAAGGATGGGATGGTTACCCATCCTCCCTACTCATCCAACCCCATCTGCCTCCCTTTAGCTATTTATCCCCCTCCTCAACTTACCTATCTCCCTTACCTACCTATCCTCCTTACCTACCTATCCCCCTCCTCATCCCTACCTATCTCCCTTACCTACCTATACCCCTCTCTCCTTACCAACCTGTCCTCTTTACCTACCTATCCCCCTTACCTACCTATCCCCTCTCATCCCTACCTATCCCCTCCTCAACCTACCTATCTCCCTCACCTACCTATACCCTCCTCCTTACCTACCTATCCTCCTTACTACCTATCTCCATTACCTACCTATCCCCTCCTCATCCCTACCTATCCCCCTCCTCAACCTACCTATCTCCCTCACCTATCTATCCCCTCCTCAACCTACCTATCTCCCTCACCAACCTATACCCCTCCTCCTTACCTACCTATCTCTATTACCTACCTATCTCTATTACCTACCTATCCCCCTCCTCATCCCTACCTATCCCCTTACCGACCTATCCTCCTTACCTACCTATCCCCTCCTCATCCCTACCTATCCCTCTTACCTACCTATCCCCCTTACCTACCTATCTTCCTTACCTAACTATCCCCCTCCTCATCCCTACCTATTCCCCTTACCTACTTATCCCCCTTACCTACTTTTCCTCCTTACCTACCTATACCCTCTTCATCCCTACCTATCCCCCCCTTACCTACCTATCCTTCTTACCTACCTATCTCCCTCCTCATCCCTACCTATACCCCTTCTCATCCCTACCTATCCCCTTTACCTACTTATCCTCCTTACTACCTATCTCCTCCTCATCCCTCCCTATCTCCCTCCTCATCCCTACCTATCCCCCTTACCTACTTATCCTCCTTACCTACCTATACCCCTCCTCATCCCTACCTATCCCCCTTACCTACCTATCCTCCTTACCTACCTATCCCCCTCCTCATCCCTCCCTATCTCCCTCCTCATCCCTACCTATCCCCCTTACCTACCTATCCTCCTTACCTACCTATACCCCTCCTTATCCCTACCTATACCCCTCCTCATTCCTACCTATCCCCCTTACCGACCTTGTTGCTTAGCAAATTGCTAAAATAATTTAATCAGCTTATAAAAGAAATCTTATTCAACTGACTATTGGAAAACTTGTGATCGATATTTTTGAAGTTCTTATAAAAAAATTGTCCTTAATTAAAACAAAGTTGCTAAAACTGTCAAGAATCACTATCTGCATATGTTTCATGAAATGATTTGATCTAAGGCCATTTCAGTCACAATCCTGGAATTCAAACATCAATTTTCCCCGAAGTCGGAATACAGCTACCTTCATGGTCAGCAAAAACGGTCGCATACACAAAATCTCGCCATTGGTGAACCTAGGAGCTCTAAACGAGGAACAAGAACAACTATTATGACAACAAAAATAAATTTATTACAGTCCACAGTTTAACCCAATAAAGCCACAAAAAGACAACACACTTCTTTCTTTCTTTCTTTCTTTATACCACTATAAGTCACGGCAGATTTCTCTGCGTGAAATTCGGGCTGCTCTCCCGGGGAGAGCACGTCGCCACAAGAGCAGCGCCACCTATTTTTTTCTTTTTCCTGTCTGCAACTGTATTTGTTTCCCTATCAGAGTGGCTTTTTTTCTACAAAATTTTGCAAGGGACAACTCTCTAGGTGCCGTGGGTTCTTTTACGTGCACTAAATAAATATTATGTGTAACACACGGTACCACGGTTTATCGTCTTATCCGAAAGACTAGCGCCCAGACCACCACTCATGATCTAATGGATGGGGGAACAGTTTCGGGTCCAAAAGGGATTCGAACCACCGCACACGTCCGACCCGGACTTTTCGCTTTCTAAACAGGCGCGTTACCTCTAGACCACCGATCCACCATCATCGTACCATCAGCATTTGAACTAATCCCATTTACATGTGTTGACACACGAACAGCCCTCGTATACTTTTAGGAGCCGGTAATCACCACCCCAAGTTTTCTTTAGTCATTACTCTCTTTCCTGTGCTGCTGCTGCTGCTGCTGCTGTCTCTTTCTGACATTCAGATCCACTTGCATTCCAAATCCCTTGATCCTGCCAGAAACGTAAAACAGGAAATACGGAACCATCAACTAGAATTAAATGACAAGGTTTATCACTTTCAGGGACTGAAATTTAAAAAAACCACCATGATTTCCCTTCGCTGCTGCAATCGTGTTTTCTTGTGGGGACAGTTTTGAGATAATGACTGCAGCATGCCAAATACAAAAAAAGCTGCCTGCAACATGCAGGGTTAAACAAGGACAGGACTGACGCTTAAAGCCGAGTGGTTAAGACCGTTCGACTTCTCTCCCATTACTCCATGAAGTCGTGGGTTTGAATCTAGGCATCGGCGTCTGGTGAATCAGGGGTGAGAATTTTTATGATCTTCCAGGTCAATTTTCTTAATGCAGACCTGGCATTCCTTCGTGTATATAGACATGCAGAAGATTAAGTGTACACGTTAAAGATCCTGTAATTCATGTCAGATTTCAGTTGGGTTTCAGAAATACGAACAAAGCAGCCTACATCACTGAAGTCAGATCATGGCTACCTTCATGGTCATCCCCCCTCCCCCCCCCCCCCCAAAAAAAAAGAGATGCACATGCAAAGTCTCACTATCAATGAACCACGAAGCTCTAGCCACCAGCCGCCATGGCGCAGTGGTTAGCGCCTTGGGTTACGGACTGGAAGGTCGCGGGTTCGATTCCCATAAGAGTCATAGGGATTTTTCGGACTCCGGCCGGCTCCTACCCAGAGTGAGTGTGCTGTGGGCTCAGTGGGAAGACTGGGACCACACAGTCGAGCTTCATCCACTTAAGGGATGCGAGTTTGAGAGTGTTGCTCAAATTACCTGACCAACACTGCAGGTGTCTGTATCTCTCAGGCCCGGTTGACACCGGGATATATTATGATAGGTAGCGTAGAGTACAACCCTGTCAAGTAGTCTCAAAGCATATGCACTTCCACGGCAGCATAATTATGTCATCCTCATTGTCATTGATCATCATGCAATAAAAAAAATGCCTCTGATTCGGTGGTCCCAGTTGCTCTGGTCTCATGGTGACCTCAGATTCGGTTTTCCCATACACTTCTGTGCCTGTGGTGAGTTTGTGTCAGAGCCTTTGGGGTTGGAGGTTCGCAGGGGACAGTCGTTGGAGGGACGTTGTGGTGGTTGTCACCTCGGATGGGCAACTCCCTCAGTCTGGCTCCGCGACTGAGTTAATACTGTCGTTAGTAGGAGGCTTAGTAGGTGGTGTCCTGCGTATGTTAGCTCAGAACAGGCACCACTGAACACCACCAAAGTGACCCAGCAGCAGTGCAGGGCCCCTCTGGCTGGTGGCCCCACGGCGGCCTGATAGTGATGGGCTCCCTGTGGACCTCCGACTCTGAGGATGAGACATAACAAATCTGGGTATGGCTGTGGCGGGGGGATTGGAATGAGCGGCGTGGGAACAGCAGGACCGGGTAACGTCACAGAAGATGATGTAGCAAAAAAAAGAAGCTCTAGCCGAGAAACAAAAACCAAAACAAACAAGAACAGCGCAATTAAGGCAGCATAATCCAAATAATGGCTAGATTGTTTTTGTCATGTAAAAGACTCGCTGCTCTCTTTAAGGAGCCGTGTGCTTAAGATACCCAGTAGAGCGTGGCGAAAGCTTTTACAACGAGGCGTGCAGAAGCACACACTGAGCAAGGCCACTAGAAAATGTCCGCTCAGGCTTTAAGGCCTCACAGATGGGAGTTTTCATGTCACCTGTGGAAGCTGTGTTGATCTCCCTTTAGCTGAGAGGGCAGAGACAGACAGACAGACAGACAGACAGGGTGAAAAAAGACTGGGTAAGACTGAATAGGGTATATATGTGAGTCCTTGAGTTGTACCC
>CM054138.1:45931480-45948980 GCA_028751875.1 Rapana venosa
TTTATTGTATGCTATTTAATATCTAAATATATTGTTTGAACTGGTTGCTTAAAGCATGTATCAAGCTTACAAAAGTGTTGGTTCACCTGGTTCCTGAAAAACTTGTGACAAGAATTTTGGGAAATCATGTTTTACTTTATCTTGTGACGCAACCACAAAACAACGAGTCCCTGGAGATGTAGATCATTGTCATCTGCATAGGCTTTAATGGAATGATATGAATTTTGATAATTTTAGTCACATTCTGACTTTCAAATATTCACCACAGTTCACACGTAAGCCCAAGGAATCTGTAAAAAAAAAGAAAGGGAAACTGATACCTGTACACTCATACTACCATCACAGTTTTATGAAAAGCTACCCCCCTTGTATTAACACACAAACAGCCCCTCCTATGCTTTAGAAAATGGTATTCGTCATTCCAACCTTTCATTAGTCATTTTTCTCTTCTCTTTGCTAATGACGCTGCTGTTTCTTACTGACATTCAGATCCACTTTGCATTCCAAGTCCATTGATCCTGCCAGAAAGGTAAAACAGGAAATACGAAACCATCAACTAGAATTACATAACAAGGTTTATCACTTTCAGGGTCTGAGATTGGAAAAAAAAAATCAAGTGATTTCCCTTTGATTTCGCTTTTTGTTTTCCTGAGGGGACCATTTTTAAGTTTAATGATCGCAGGTTGCTAAGTACAAAACAAGAGCTGCCAGCACGTGCTAGGTTAAAAAAACAACAACAAAGACAACCACTGCCTTGAAGTGCAATATAAATGTATCAAAAGGATGCGTTCACGGTTTCTATCACGTAAAACCAGTATCGATGATCTCTGTATTATAATGGATCATGACAAATGCTTCTACAAGTGGTGTGCACAAGCACACACTAAGCAAGGCCACTAGAAAATGTCCACAGGTTTTAAGGCCTCACAGATGGAGTTTTCGTGTCACTTGAGGAGGCTGTGTTGATCTGTCTCAGCTGAGAGGGCGGAGACAGACAGACAGACAGACAGACAGACAGACAGACAGACAGACAGGGTGGAGAAAGATGGAGCGGCGCTGGGTGGAGCCTGTGAGTTTACGGGTAATGGAATAGGGATGACTTGCTTGGTCAGACTTAAGACATCTTTCTTTCTTTCTTTCTGTCTGTCTGTCTGTCTGTCTGTCTTTCTTTCTTTCTTTCTTTCTTTCTTTCCTTATACCACTTAAAGTCACGAGATTTCTCTGCGTGAAATTCGGGCTGCTCTCTCCGGGGAGAGCGCGTCGCCTCAAGAGCAGCGCCACCCCTTTTTATGTGTCTGCAACTGTATTTGTTTCCCTATCAGAGTGGCTTTTTTCTAAGAATTTTGCCAGGGACAACTCTCTTGTTGCCGTGGGTTCTTTTACGTGCGCTGAATAATTTTGTGTAACACACGGGACCTCGGTTTATCGTCTCATCCGAAAGACTAGCGCCCAGACCACCACTCATGGTCTAATGGATGGGGGAAAAAGTTTCGGGCCCAAACGGGATTCAAATCACCGCACACTTCCGACCCGGACTTTTCGAATTCTAGACAGGCGCGTAACCTCTAGACCAACGATCCACCAGGATAATGTTAGAGATCTTTTATAGATTGTGTGTGTGTGTGTGTGTGTGTGTGTGTGTGTGTGTGTGTGTGTGTGGTGTGTGTGTGTGTGTGCGTGCGTGCGTGCGTGTGTGTGTGTGTGTGTGTGTGAGACGTATGTGTGTGTGTGTGTGCGCGCGCGTGTGTGTGTGAGTGTGTGTGTGTGTGTGTGTGTGTGTGTGAGAGAGAGAGAGAGAAGAGAGAGAGAGAGAGAGAGAGAGAGAGAGAGAGAGAGAGAGAGAGAGAGAGAGAGAGAGAGAGAGCACACATCAGCACGCACACACACCCGCCTACATACTTGCAGGCACACTCATCCGTGCGCGCGCGCGCACACACACACACACACACACACACACACACACACACACACACACACACACACACACACACACACACACACACACCACACACACACACACACACACACACACACACACACACACACACACACACACACACACACACACACACACACACACACACATTATGACCCATTGAAAGTTTCTTTATCGTTGATAAATTATTTCCCACCAATCAGCCTCATCCCCCCCCCTCTCCGAACACCACCCCGCCCCTCTCCCCCCCCCCCCCCCCTACCCCGCTATTTCTTCTCACAATGTGATATCTAATTCTCGCCTGTTTAGAATTCAAGAGAGCGGAGGCTTGCTCCCCCAGTGAGAATAAAGGCCATCTCTATTCATATCAGCAATCATCATTCTATTTATTTTTTTTAACTTAAATAACATTATGTCGGGCATTCATTTGGGATGAAACACTCGATTGAGAGCAGAACGATTATTGTGTTGCTTTCTTCAGTTGATATGGTGTTGAGAGATTTGACTCAGCGTGTGTGTGTGTGTATTTGTTTGTTGTGGTTGTGTGTGTGTTTGTGTGTGTGTGTTGTGTTGTGTGTGTGTGTGTGTGTGTGTGTGGTGTGGTCGTGTGTGGGAGTGTGTGTGATGTGGGATGTGGTGGTAGAGTGTGGTGTGTGAAATCAAGTCAAGTCAAGGCAAATTTATTTCCAGATGGACATTGAAGAAGCAATTGCATTTGCTTTTGTGTTTCGTCAAGCTTATTGGACAAAAAACCCCACTTGACAATATTATCTAACTAATTATTACCAAACCTTATAATATATAATATAATATAATAATGATATAATAATAATAATGATATAATAATCACTAAAATGATAATAATAAAATAAAATATCTATGATGATGATATATTGTATGGATTGATGGTCCATAAATATATAATATAATGTGTGTGTGGTACTTAAGAATCATGCAACATTCATGTGTATAAGAGGGGGTTGCACTCCTTGCCCCCATAGGTTTTCTCCCTTTCTGCACAGGGTGCAGTGCAGACTTTGCTAGGCCTTTATCGTTGCACAGAGTGACAGGCAGACAGAGGAATGAATACTAACACAAATAGTTAAACAGCAAAATATGATAAGCAAAACTATACTCAAATAATTGATAGAACAAACAAAAAAGAATAAATAGTTAATTGAATGACCAATTCTCTTTTGCAGAAAAGTGACAGGTGGACAGATGAATGAATAGAAAAACCCACAGATCAATAAACAGCAGATCGAATAAATAAGAATCATAAAGAAAAAAGGAAAGAAAGAAAGAAAGAAAGAGAGAGAGAGAATTATCTTATTCTAATGTTCCAGGCATTTACTTATATAACATTAATGCTCCTAAATCGAGCCCCTCTCCCCCACTCCATTTGACATCTTTATGGTAAGGTAAAGAAAGGTAAAGGTGTCCCATAACCTATAAGGTCGTAGGGGAGCGAGGCGTCAGAGACCTCAACTTCTCCAGGGGCCAGCATATTGAGGGCGGCGCCCATCTCCTCTCCTTCGCTGCTTTACCTTTCTGACCCTAAAGAGGGCAGGTACCCATTTACAGCTGGGTGAACTGGGGGAGCTGTACTGAAGCCAAGGCAAGCAAACGGTCACCCATCCAAGTGGTAACCACGCTTGATGCTGCTTAACTTGACTGGGGGAAAGCGAGTGCTCCGACCACTGAGCTATCCCGTCCCCCAATCTTTATGGTAGGAAGGTGAATTGGCTTGAAGAAAAAGTGTTAAAATACACTAATTGTATTAAAGTGCAGATGATTGGCAGTGACATTTAACTTTTCAGGTCACCCACTCACTGCTTTCCTTCCTTTCCACAAAACGGTGTAGAAGCACTACTGCAGCTGCCTTTATGCTGTAAAAATATTACTTCCATTATCGTCTCCCTTCGATGACTTTTGTCTCCCTTGAAAGGAAACTGTTACGTTGAAAGCAGGAGGCGGTTAGCGTTCTAAAATTGTTATTGTATCTGAAAGTCCAGAGCTATGACCTTGTGCCAGGAGCTGAAAGCGTTATAAAAGACACAAGTATTGCTCGAAAGTTTCAATAAAATGGTTTGTATGATATCACTGAAAGCTCTTGCTCTCTTTGTATCGCTATAATATTTTGAAAAGAGATACTGAAGTTCTTTGCTAGCTTTCGTGTCTTCTTTCATTGTAGTATTAGCTTCCTATTAAACTTAAAAAAAATCTTTTCAAGCTATGTCGGATTGGTTAAAAGTATTGCTGTAAAGATTGGTATAGTACAGAATATTATAGTATAGTATATTATTGTACTGTACCGTACTGTACTGTATTGTATTGTAATGTATAGTATTCCATTGTGTTGTGTTGCATTGCATTGTATAGTATTGTGTTGTATTGTACTGCATTATGTATTGCATGGTTTGCATTGTGCTGCTTATATTGTATTCCATTTCACTCCATTCCATTTCATCATTTCATTCTTTCTTGTTACAAAGCCTATTGTCCTTGTTTGCAAATCAGCAAATATTCGACATTTTGAAAAAGAATTGCCGTTTTTGTAGTGTGCATGTGACTTGCCTGTTGACTATAGAGTTTTACATAAAATGCTGAGAGAGGTACCTATTTAGGTGTAAAACAATGAACAGGTTCGAGATTCAATAACAGAGGATAAATTGGATCCTGGTCATTGATTAGTTTTCAGGACAGTTGAACTGAGATGAAAACATATTCACTCTCTTGTAAACGACCAAAAGACACATATTCACATATTATTTTTCCTCGGAAAGAACCTATTCCTAATCATCACGTACTTAGATAATATAGATGCCTTTTGATATCCGAAATGTTAACTAACTAATGGTTCAAAGTTTTATCATATCTGGATAATCAATCAAAGTGTTTGTTTAAGCAATTACTCAAAAACCTGTCAACAACATTTATGAAATCATTTTTAATTTGTTCTGCAAAGACAACCAAGAAATCTTCAGTCCCATGTAGTTCCTGTTCGTGTCATTTCCAAAGTATCATTCTGGATTTATTTGAGAGATAATGTTTTGTCACGTTCTGGAATTTGCATATTCATGACCATTTATACGTAAGCGCGATGAAACTACAGAAAACATTATACGCATCTTCACAAATCGACAGTAATATTTTCATAAACAGTATACCAAACTATTCCTATCTACATGCAGTGATGCACAAGAAGCTAGTGCAAATATAAATAGGAATACTTTATTTTCTCAAAGAGAGAAATTCATATCTAGTTTTAACATTGACTCGCCCCTGCTGCCATCTGTTACATTTGAAGCCTTCAGAGCGACTTGGATTTTAAGTTTCTTGATCCTCCAAACACACAACTTTGAGCTCAACTCAACTGTCTCCATCGCCACTGTTGTCAGTAGGAAGCCCATGTCATGCCACACACCAGGGTCCACCATCTTTCTCTGTCTCTGCTGAGTTCTACGACCTCCTGTAGTCCTCCTCCCAGACCACTGATCTCAGTGATGTTGGCAATGTAGGATATTGATGGTCTGCATCTTTTCCTTCTGCCCTCAACTTGCCGTGGAGAACTGTCGCCATCAGATTTGTCTGTGCAAAGACAAATGTTGGCTTTTTCTTCTATCGTTCACTTTTTACATGGTCATATGTGTTTGGGAGAAATAGTGGCAAGTCCTTTCCAACTCCTCTCGTGGGCCGTACAGCTTAGTTTGCAGGGTTATCTCCGTCAGCCACACAATCTTCCTAGGTCGCTGAATAGCGTGCATCTTTCAAGGATGTGCTCGCTGGTCTGGTTTTCTGTGCCACAGGCACACAAGGGAGAGGTAAAGAGTTTCAGCTTTGTGGACATGTGGTGATTTAGCCTGTTCTGCCCAGTGTGGAGTCTTAGAATTATGACTTGTTCTTCTCTTTTGAGATGGTGGTAGTGGTCCTTCTCTACTCTGGGTTGGGCCATTGATTTGATGATTGCCTTCTTTTCTTGGAAGGTGAGGCTATGAGAATGTTGCCTAGAATTGAAAAGCACAGACTGAGATATAGGGTGGTCATGCAAACAGAAATGAACAACTAAAAAAGGAAATAAGAAACTATCAACTAGAAGCAGATGCCAGAGTAACTACGTCATTGTCAAGCTTCTGGATTGATAAAAGGGTGTTCACCTTTCTGTGGCATAATTCCGTTTTTTCTCGTGGGGGTATTTAAGATAATGACGGCGGATTGCAAAGTACAAAAAGCTGTCTTTAGTCATGCAGGGTTAAACAAGGACGGAAACTGCACCACAGCAAGATAATGACCTTTCGTGGTTTTCATCACTCGGGAATATTACCCATCTCTTTAAGTGCCACGTGTATGGGATACTTAGTGGAGCGTAAGGAACGTTTCTTCAAGTGGCGTGCACAAGCACTGAGCACGGCCAGCAGTGTCCACTCAGGCTTTCAGGCCTCACAGATGGAGTTTTCGTGTCACTGTGGAAGCTGTGTTGATCTCCCTTTAGCTGAGAGGAAAGAGACAGACAGACAGACAGACAGACAGGGCAGGAAAAACTGGGTGACCCTGAATGGGCTCTCTGAGTCCTTGGGTTTACCAGTTATGGAGCATAGAAGGCTTGCCTTTTTATACTAAAGACATAAGTTACATTTCTATGCATTGGAAATTTTTTTTGTTCTTTTGATCGTGGTCTTAGATATACACATGAATGCACATATATACACGTATGTTCAAGTGCCACATGTGATTACGTACCTATGTATATACATACACACACATACAAAAACACACAGAGGCAAACTCACACACACAGAGGCAAACTCTATCTCTCTCATACACACACATCACTCAACTAAACAAGACAACAGCTGCTTTGTTCTTGGTTAGAATTATGTTGTGTTCAAGTTTGATCCCAGATGAATGTCTGATAAAATGTCTTTGAGGTAAAAATGGTGATTGCTGATATGAATATGGATGGCCCTTTTCCTGCATCGTGTGAGTGTGTGTGTGTGTGTGTGTGTGTGTGTGTGTGTGTGTGTGTGTGGTGTGTGTGTGTGTGCATGTAAGTGAGTGTGTGTGTTTGTGTGAGTGTGTGTGTTTGTGAGTGTGTGTGTGTGAGTGTGTGTGCATGTAAGTGAATGAAAGTGAGTGTGTGAGTGTGTGTGTTGTGTGTGTTGTGTATGTTGTGTGTTGTGTGTATGTGTGTGTATGTGTTTGTGTCTGTATGTTTCTTTGTGTGGGTCTATGTGTATATGTTTGTTTTAGGTGTGTGTATCCCTTGCTCTTTCAAGTACACACACACACACACACACACACACATACACACACACACACACACACACACACACACACACACACACACACATACTACACACACACTACACACACACACACACACACACACACACACCAGCCCCGTCCACCACTGCGGATGTTCTAAACTAACGACTACTACTACTACTACCTACCTACACACTACAACAATACAACAACACAACACAACTACAACTATACTACACTCACTACTACTACACTACTACTACTAACTAACTATACTACTACCTCACTACTACACTACTACCTACTACCACTACACTAACTACTACTAACTTACTACTACAACACTACTACTACTACTACATCAACTACTAACTACACTAACTACAACAACTACTACTACTCTAGCTCTACTAGCTACTAACTACTACTATACTACTACTACTCTAACTAACAACACAACCACAAACAACACACTCTTACACTGCACTACACTACAACTACATACAACACTACTACTACTACCTACTACTACTACTACTACTACAATACTACTACTACTACTACTACTACACAACAACAACACCACACACCACACACAATACAACAACAACAACACACTACTACCATACAACAACAACTACTACTACTAAACTACTACTACTACTACACTATGCTACTCTACTGCACGTCTCTCTCGAAGCTACTCTACTTCACACTAACTACTACTACTACATACTACTACTACTACTACTACTACTACTACTTCTACTACAACAACTACAACAACTACTACTACAACTACAACACTACTAACAACACAACTACTACTACTACTACTACTACTACTTACTTACAGCAACAACACAACAACAACTAACAACAACAACTACTACTACACACAATACTACTACTACTACTACTACTAACTACTACTAACACTACTAACTACTACTACTACCACTACTCTACTACACTACTACTACTACTACTACACACATCACTACACTACCTACCACACTCTACACTACATGCACGCACCCCCCCCCCCCCACACACACACACACCAATACACACAGAGGCATGTATGCACCCCACCCCCAACCCTCTACATCCACACACCCACATACAGTGCTATTAAAAGATCACTTGCATCATCAGTCTAACCAGGCTAGTCAACCCCTCCCATCCTCACCTCCTTTCCCCCACCTCACCCCCATCCATTACCAGTACAACTCAAGCATCCATAGACCCCCATTCAGTGTGACCCAGTCCTTTTCCTGCCCTGTCTGTCTGTCTGTCTTTCGCCTCTCAGCAAGAGGGAGATCAACACAGCTTCCACAAGTGACATGAAAACTCCATCTGTGAGGCCTGAAAAACCTGTGTGGACATTTTCTACTGGCCTTGCCTAGTGTGTGCTTGTGCACACCACGTGGAGAAAAGCCTTCGTCACGCTCTACTGTGTATCCCGTGCACACCACGGCACTTAAGAGATCAGTGATGCTCTCTCTCTCTCACACACACACACAGAGCATAGAAAGATCATCTTGATGCATTTTGTCCATCTTTGTCGCTCTGCAGTGCAGTTTTTGCCCTTGTTTAACCTTACATGTAATGGCAGTTTTCTTATACCTTGTGATCTGTGATCATTATCTCTAAACTGCCTTAAGGGAAGAAAAAAGGTGGGCAAGGCAGCACAACGAAATCTCTTTTCCAAGTCTCAGAGCCTGAAAGTGATAAACCTTGTCATTTAGTTCCAGTTGATGGCCCTCTTGTGTTTTTGATGTTTTACGTTTTGCAGCAAGATCAAGGCATCTGGAATGCAGATAGCTCGAGTGTCAGGAAGAGACAAGAAACACCTGCAGCAAAAAGTAGGAGAATTTGTTGCACTGTTGATTGCTAGCTAATTGAAGGGTGTGAGCGTTTGTGTGTCAGCCCATGAGAAAAGGTGATCCCTTGGTTTGAAATGATGACAGGTCAGTGTAAAGACTTCTTAAGATGCGTGCTATGTTTTGTGTGGCTTTCTACATACACCGTGATGGGTTTGGACATTCCAGGTCATGGCAGAACTTGTCTTTGAAATGTCTCCAGAACAACGAGTTTCAATAAAAATGAGAAAATTTTCTCTCAGGAACTACAAGTTTGCTGGGTTTATTTTAGAACATAATACAGTAAAAAGGATTTTTAAAAAGTTATGCTGAACAGTTTTAATCCAGATGAAGAGATTTATCTTTATCAACAACTTATTCAGCTCTCTTCAGTCTGCGTACAGAACTGATTTTCATATATCAAATCGCCGATAATTCGCAACAAACTGAAATTAGCTGATAGCAAAAAACGGAGTCATTGTTAGGTGGTTTGAATACATCGTTTACCACTTCGTCTTTGCACTCTCTTATTACTTTTGGAAACTCTCTCATGATAATAAATTGACATGATAAATCACCTGGATGTCACTCTTAACTGTCACCTACTCTACTGTACTGTACTCTACCCTACTGTACCCTATTCTACCCTATTCTTCCCTACTCTTCCATACTCCACTCTATTCTACTCTACCCTACCCTAATCTATTCTGGTCTATTCTACCCTACCCTACTCTACTCTACCCTTTTCTACTCTACTCTACTCCGCTCCGCTCTGCTCTGCTCTGCTCTACTCTACTCTATTCTACCCTACCCTACTCTACCCTACCCTACCCTACTCTACTCTACACTATCCTACTCAACCCTACCCTACTACCCTACCCTACCCTACCCTACTCTACCCTACTCTACTTCACTCTACTCTACCCTTCCCTATTCAACACTACTCTACTCTTCTCTATTCTGGTCTACTCTACACTATTATACTGTATCTTTACACGAAGCCTATAAGCCATCCAACTAGCAAAAACATAGAAACTGAGATTACTATTTTTTAAGACAGGTAAGCCCAAAGAATATCAGTAGGAATTGTTAGTGCTTCCTGGTGATGACAAAGAAA
This sequence comes from Rapana venosa, assembly GCA_028751875.1. Classification (NCBI taxonomy): domain Eukaryota; kingdom Metazoa; phylum Mollusca; class Gastropoda; order Neogastropoda; family Muricidae; genus Rapana; species Rapana venosa. The sequence continues at coordinate 45,941,664 of CM054138.1, forward strand.
AAAAGGACATTTGAATGAGATTGTACAAAGCCAGTTAATAGCAAAGAAAAGCCCACCAACTTTGAAGTGATATTTTTTCTCTTTTGTGTCTGTCTCATTCCCTTCCTGGCACTAAGCTTATTTACACTAAGGTTGTTTTTTTTTAATTTTAAGAAACAACAATTGTTGAGACCATTGAATACCTCCTGCTTTCAACGTCACAGTTTTTTCAAACGAGAGTCAGAAGAGTTATCAAAGAGACATAATGATGGTAGTGATGTTACTACAGCGTAATAATAATAATAATAATAATAATAATAATAATAATAATAATAATAATAATCGTACTTATAGACCATTTTCACTTTCTATGAAAGACAGACAAAGAGTTTTCAAAGGGACACGATTATGGTTGTAATATTTGTACAACGTAGCAACAGCTGTACTTTTAGACTGTTTCGCCTTAAAAAAGAAATTTAATAAGAACAACGAACTCCTAAATTTGCACGCTGAATTTCACAGCCAGTGGGTTGTTTCAGTAAGGTTGATGGCTTTTTAGAGTTCAGTCTTGATTCCAAATCACCTACATAAATATGGAAGTATCTGGGCGTATCTTTAAAGGTTTTTTTAGGGATTGCAATGACATTAATTGATGCTTTTAACAACTTTTGAAGTGGTTTGACCATAAGTAGGCTACTGGTATCTTTTTCTTCGTGTCTCGGCTAAAGCTCCGAGGTTCACCAATGGTAAGATTGTGCGTATGCGACCGTTTACCCACCATTAAGGTAGCCGCATTCCGACTTAGGGGATGATGTCTAAATGCGACACTAGTGTGCTTGCGGTTTGGAAATTTTGTCATTCGAAGGGCTTTAAGGGTGGTGGTATCGGCACTGGTAGTAGTAGTAGAAGTAGCAGCAGCGGCAGCAGCAGCAGAAGCAGCAGCAGCAGCAGCAGCAGCAGCAGCAGCAGCAGTAATAGTAGTAGCAGCAGCAGCAGCAGTAGCAGCAGCAGCAGCAGCAGCAGCAGCAGCAGCAGCAGCTGTAGTAGTAGTAGTAATAGCAGTAGTAGTAGTAGCAGCAGCAGCAGCAGCAGCAGCAGCAGCAGTAGTAGTAGTAGTAGTAGCAGCAGCAGCAGCAGCAGCAGCAGCAGCAGCAGCAGCAGTAGTAGTAGCAGCAGTAGTAGTAGTAGCAGTAGTAGCAGTAGCAGCAGAAGCAGCAGCAGCAGCAGCAGCAGCAGCAGCAGCAGCAGCAGTAGTAGTAGTAGTAGTAGTAGTAGTAGTAGTAGTAGTAGTAGTAGCGGCAACAATAGCAGCAGCAGTAGTATCATAGCTTCCCAGTATGAGGGTGAGAATGATTTACAGGATGTCACAATTGACTTCTGAATGCGCAGGCATGTGTGTGTGCGCGCGCGAGTGTTGTGTTGTGTTGTGTTATGTTGTGTGTGTGTTGTGATCTCACCCTTTGTGCGTGTATGCGTGTGTGTGTGTGTGTGTGTGTGTGTGTGTGTGTGTGTGTGTATGCGCGTGTGTGTGTCTACCTGCATGTCTGTGCTTGATTGCGTGCTCGTGCGTGTGTGTGTATTCACACGCTTATGCATGCAGGTGTCTATGCAGTCATGTGTTCATGGGACATGGAAGTGGAATCAAACCTTTCGAGAAAAAATAAACCGCAGAAAAGAAAACCTGCAGCCAAAAATAACGTGATATGGTATCAGACATGCTGTTTCCAGCAAGGATTTTCTTTTACTGTAAAAGGTAGGCCCGTGTTCTCGTAGCAGAAATATAATAATTATACATTAGTGGTGGAGGGTGTGGTGATGGGGTGTGTGTGTGTAAAACTGGTTGAGAGATGGAATGATAAGGATATTTACCAAAACGTGCTTGAATTTAGTGAAATTATTCACCTTTCCTTTAAATAAATGGTTTGCATTTTAGTTTCTCCTCTTCTTATTTTGTTACCCCCCCTCCCCTCCCCCAACACACACAAAACAACAAAACCACCACCACCAACAAAAACTACAACATCAGGATCATCATAAACACAACATCAGCAACAACAAAAACAAACCCCCACAAATAGGAAAGGGATTAAGCATGCACAGAAGCCTACCCCCCTTCCCCCTCCCCACACGAGTGCTCAGTCCTTCGGATGAGACTATAAACCGAGGTCCCGTGTGCGAACGCACGCAGAACATCTTGCGTACACGTTAAATCCTGTTCCGCTTTTCGTAAGAGTAGGCCATAGTGTGTCGGTGGGAACACATGACAGAATTTACAAAACCGCACACGCACGGGGATTGGATGTAAAAAAAAAAGCACATAAGTGCTTATTCCATTATCCTCGATATAAAGGAATAAAATAAAATAAATAAATAAAATAAAATAAATTCTATTAACCTCAAAGTAAAAGAATAAAACTATTTTTTTAGAAATCAATGAATAATAATAATAATAATATAATAATAATAATAGTAATAATAATAATAATAATAATAATAATAATAAAGATAAGCAAACAGCTAAGAAGTCTGAAAAATGCTACGAGACTGGCACTCCTGTGAAGACCAACCCTCCCCCCAAAAAAAACAACAACAACAACAACAACAAACAACAAAACCAACAACCAAAAACCCGTGCAGAATTTGGCATTCATTTCTCTCTCTGTCATTTGCTCGCACCGTAATTCTGACACGCATCATTCCTTCTAACACTACACTGCGTCTGGCGACCAGCTCCTTCTGAATTCAGCAGCAAGGAAGATTTGCCTTGAAGAGATGAAAGGCCATCGTCTTCAATTTTTTCCCCGGGGCAAATGATTATAGTTGCAAAAAGAAAATAATTAATGTGAGATCGTTTCCGTCCGTCAGGGCCTGAGAACGTGTTCATGCTGGGTGACCAAAATTGAGAGAGAGGGAGAGAGAGAAGGGAGAGAGAGAGAGAGAGAGAGAGAGAGAGAGAGAGAGAGAGAGAGAAGAGAGAGAGAGAGAAGGATGAAGAGAAGAGAGAAAAAGAGAAGAGAGAGAGAGAGAGAGAAGAGAGAGAGAGAGAAAAAAGAGTGAGAGCGAGAAGAGAGAGAGACGGACGAGAAAAGAGAGGAAGAAACAAGAAGACAGAAGAATGAGGGAATGGAGAGAGATGAGAGTGTGAGAGAGAGAGAGAGAGGAGAGAGAGAGGAGGAGGGACGAGAGTAGAGAGATGAGAGGAGGGAGAGAGAGAGAGGGAGAGAGAGAGATGGGGAGAAGAGAGTGGAAGAGAGAGAGAGAGAGAGGGAGATGGAGGGGAGAGAGAGAGAGAGAGGGGGAGAGAGAGAGAGAGAAGAGAGAGGGAGAGAGAAAGAGAGAGAGCGAGAGAGAGAGCAAATCAAATCAATCATATCATATCATAATTATCATATTATATCATATCATATCATATATCATATATCATATCATATCATATCGTATCATATCGTATCATATCATATCGGTGGTGGTGGATTGGTGGTCTAGAGGTAACGCGCCTGTCTAGAAAGCGAAAAGTCCGGGTCTGAAGTGTGCGGCGGTTCGTACCCCGTTTGGACCGGAAACTTTTCCCCCATCCATTAGATTCAGCGCTATATAAATTCCATACATTATTATTATTATTATTATTATTATTATTATTATTATTATTATTATTATTATTATTATTATTATTATTATATCATGTCAAATTAAATCATTTCAAATTCTTTTATTTCCAGGCTAATGATTAAACACTCATGTGCTTTTCTGAAAAATCCTATAATATGGGAAAATTCTATAAAATAGAATGAAATAGAATTTTTACCCCCCCCCCCACCAGATATGTATGTGTGTGTGTGTGTGTGGCGCGCGCGCGTGTGATCAATCGATCGATCAATCATTCAGTCAATAATAATCAAGAAGTATGTATAAATGTTTTCTTTTCGAAATGTTGCACTTTTTTAATCCCCCAAAATCAGACATTAGAATTGTAGGTATGATATTCAGAACGAAATCTCAAACCCATTAACCTTTTAGAATGTCCGTTCTCGGATTGTGAAATTTCAACTTTCCGTTCATTTTCCCATTGTTACTCTTCTTCTTCAATATGTGCTGTTAACTGTCTACACGCTGTAATAGTCTTACTTTTATTCTGTTTATCACCCCACCCCCCCTCCGCCCTCTCCCTGTGTCTGTGTCTCTCCCCACTCTCCCCAAAAGTCCTTCTGATGAGACTATAAACCGAGGCCCCGTGTGCGAACGCACGCAGAACATCTTGCGCACATGTTAAATCCTGTTTGGCTTTTCGTAACAGTAGGCCATTGTGTGCCGGTGGGAACAGATGACAGAATTGACAAAACCGCATACACACAGGGACTGGATGTAAAAAAGCACATAAGTGCTTATTCCATTATCCTCGATATAAAAGAATTTCTTTAAAAAAATGTCTGTCTGTGTCTCTCTTCATCTCTTTGTCTGTCTGTCTGTCTTCTTTGCGAGTGTATGTGAGTGTGTGTGTGTGTGTGTGTGTGTGTGTGTGTGTGTGTGTGTGTGTGTGTGTGTGTGCATGCATGTGGAAAGAATGTGGACTTTTGGAAAGAGTGGAGTCTGCACTGATGTTAACTCCAGGGGAAAATATCCCCTTGAACGGGAATCGAACCCGGGTCGTCAGTTTGCGAGCGCAATGTTCTAACCACTAGGCTATCCCGTCCCCCCAACAGAGACAGACAGACACACAGAACCAGACACAGACACACAGCCAGACACACACACACACAGCCAGACACACAGGCAGACACACAGATAGACAGAGACAGACAGACATAGAGATAGAGGGACAGAGAGAGACAGACAGAGACGGAGACAGAAAAAAAACCAGACAGAGAAAAATAGAGAAAGAAACAGAAGAACAGACAGACAGAGAAACACAGAGAAAGAGACATAGACAGACAGACAGACAGATACAGACAAACAGAGAGAGACAGATGGGCAGAGAGACAGACACACAGACACACAGATAGACACACAGACAGACAGAGAGAGACAGATGACAGATATAGAGAGACACACAGAAAGAGGGACAGAGAGAGAGAGACAGACACAGACGGAAACAGAAAGACAGACAGAGAGAAAAGAGGTAGAGAAAGAGACAGAGGAACAGACAGACAGACAGACAGACAGAGAGAAAAGAAAGAAGACAAAGCAAAAAGGAAAAAAAAGTCAGCCAAGATAAAGTGTTAAATGTCTTTCGGGTATTACGCTCTCACACCTTCCCCTCCTCTCCTTCTTTACTCACAGAAACACACTGACCAGCCTGGTTCCTCTCTGTTAGGCAGATCTCCATTCTAATGACCAGATGATGGCGCTAGAACCTTTTTTGTGCTGTGGTTTCAAATCTGTGTCTATGACTCCCTTTCCCCCACTTTCGCCTCCAACCCCCTTCCCCCCCCCCCCACCCTACCCCCACCCGCCACAACAACCAACACAACACAGAGGGAATGAAGGAAAGAAAAACACAAATTCAAGAATCACGAAACATAATGAAGGGAAGAAAATGGAAGACAATGGATTCGAATGAAATATCTTCAACTACGATAAGTAACGTAGCTCGTTGCTTTCATTGTTTTTTGCGCTTCAGACATAACCCTTGTTTTGCCCCATTTTGACTACAATCGATGCTTTTTATCTTCTTGTGCAAAGTTAGTACGTATTTGAAAGCATTCTCGATGAACTAGTACGCAGAGAAGTACACACATATAGACACACACATACGCGCGCCGCGCGCACACACACATACATACATACATACACATACAAACACACACACACACACACAGAAACGAGCAAACACACACATACACACAGGTGCATCACCCATATATACACCGACTCAGAGACACAGACAGAGAAAGGTTGAAACAGAGACAAATTCACACACACACACACACACACACACACACACACACACACACACACACACACACACACTCACACACACACACACACAAAGTAGGAAGTGCAGGATGTTAAGACGTTCGCCTACCAACAAGTTACGTGGATTCTGGTTGATTCCCAGCCTCGCCCTTTCTTCCAGTTGACAAATAATCGAACGAATGTCAAGTCCTTCGATGAACTATAAAAAAGGCCGTGTTCAAACGCATGCAGACATCTGCGCACACGTTAATCTGTTCCGCTGTCGGAAGAGTAGGTCATTGTGGCCGGTGGAACACATGACAAAATTTACAAAACCGCATACACACGGGACTGATGTAAAAAGCACATGATGCTTATTCCATTATCCTTGATAAAAAATAAATTAAAAAAACCACACACAAACACACACACACACACACACAAACACACACACACACACACACACACAACACACACACACACACAACACACACAACACACACACACACACACACAAACACACACACACACACACACACCCAACACAGCTATAGGCATACAGACATAAAGCACAGACAAAACAACAAAACGCAACAAAACAAAAGGAAAAACCTGGCAATACACAGTGTTACAGGCTTCTTTTCCCCCTCCAGGCACAACACACAGAACACACTGTCCTACTACACCTGGCTCCTCCTCCTCCTCCTCCTCCTCCTCCTCTTCCTCCTCTCTGCTCTGCAGATCTCTATACTCATGACCACAGAATAGCGCTAGAACCTTTCTTGTGCTGTGGTTTCAAATCTGTGTCTATGACTCCCTTTCTGCTCACAACTTCCCCCCACCCCCTTCCTCTATGAAGTTTAGCCTCCCTCTCCCCTCCCAACAACAAATGTAACACACGAGGAGTGGCAGAAGAAGAAGAGAAAAGGCAGAAGAAGAAAAAAAATTCAACAGGTACGAAGCATTCAAAAAGAAAAACTTCTTTTCGTTTCGAAGGTATTGGTATAAGCATTTATGTGGTATGTGCGTTCGTGTGTGTGTGTGTGTGTGTGTGTGTGTGTGTGTGTGTGTGTGTGTGTGTGTGTTCGTGCGCGCGCGCGTGTGTGTGTGTGTGCGCGCGCCCAGGCGCGTGCGTGTGTGTGTGCGTGCGTGCGTGCGTGTGTTCGCATTTGTGTGTGTGTGTAAGCGCGCCCACCCACGCGTGTGCGTGCGTGTGTGTGTGTTGTGTGTGTGCTTTGTGTGTGCGCGCGCGTATGTATGTGTGTATGTTTTACATACCAGTCCCCGTGCACATGCGGTTTTTATCAATTTTATCATCCGTTCCAACCGGAACACAATGGCTTTTTTTTCTGAAAGGCGTTACACGTTTTAACGTGTGTGCAAGATGTTCAGCGTACGTTTGCACACGGGACATTGGTTTATAGTTTCATCTCAAGGACTTTTGGA
>CM054138.1:45951480-45973980 GCA_028751875.1 Rapana venosa
GGGCAGGGCAGGGCAGGGCAGGGTGAGGCAAGGTGAGGCGAGGCAAGGCAAGGCAAGGTAAAGCTAGGCAAGGTAAAGTTAGGCAAGGTAAAGTTAGGCAAGGCTAGGCAAGGCAAGGCAAGGCAAGACTAGGCAAGGCTAGACAAGGTATGGCAAGGAAAGGCAAATGACAAGGCAAATGGCAAGGCAATTGGCAAGGCAAGGCATGGTATGGCATAGCATGGCGAGGCGAAGCGAGGCAAGGCAAGGAGAGGCAAGGCAAGGTGAGGCAAAACAAAACGAGACAAGACAAGGCAAAGCAAAGCAAGGCAAGGCAAGGCAAGGCATGGCAAAGCAAGGCAAGGCATGGCATGGCATGGCATGGCAAGGCAAGGCAAGGCAAGACAAGGCAAAAGCAAATTAAGGCAAAGGAAGACGAAGTTTATTTTCAAACTCCATTAAGAGGTGCTCGAAAGTGTTCTGCTACATCTATTACCTTTACCTAGCTCAAAACTTGAAAAACAGTCTGACCTTTTGGAATAATTAAACAATAACCAGTAGAATTGGGAATGAAGCAGTTATGGTTAGTATAGCAATAGGGAACTAAGATTTTGGCAACATGACCTCTGGGAATATAAGCGCAGGTCAGAATAAAAAGAGAAGTATTCGTAAACAGTCATCTTGTTAGCAAAGTTAAAACATTTAATAATATCGTGAGATAATGCAATAAATGAGTGAAAGAAACCAGATTATTTTTGTGTGTAATTAAACAAAGAAAGGGTTAAATTTGAGCATATATATATTTTTTGTCTTTTCTTATAAAGTTTTGGTCTATAATTTTTTTGTCTTTTCTTATAAAGTTTTGGTCTATACTTTTTTTTCTGCACAAAATTAGTGAAAATTAAAAGATGTACTGAAATTTAGACCCCCTCCCTTTTCACACAAAAAACAGTTAAGCAAAGTCGCTTGCAGATGATGGTAATGATGCTGTGTGACTGACTAATTTGATTGACTTTTCTGTTTACTCACTGGAGACTAGTTTTACAAAATGTGTTTGATCATATTTTGTTTGTTTCTCTGCTAGACTTTAAAGGTTTACCAATGGTGAGATTTTTTTTGGCGTATGCAACCGTATTTGCCCACAAAAACCACACAGTTCCGAATTCGAGGACACAGAGGATTATGAAATAGTATGCAGGTATAATTAATTAAGGCGGATATTTTCCCCTGGAGTTAACATCAGTGCAGACTCCACTCTCCCAAATCTTTGGATGAGACTGTAAATGAGGCCGTTGCGAACGCACGCAGAATCTTACGCACACTAACCCTGTTCCGTGTTGTAAGGTAGCTTGTTTGCCGGTGGGAACGGATGCAAAATGTACAAAACGCATACACACTGGAACTGGATTTTAAAAAAGCACATAGCGCTTTTCCATTATCCTCGATATAAAGAATAAATAAATATTATGGGGACTGATACTCAGTGATGAGCCACCTCTTTCCCTACTAGGTTAGCAGCATGACGTGTTACCAAACAGAGGTGTTGTTGCGCGCCTTGGCTTCATACAGTCTTCAGTTACCGCTGGGTGTTTTTTTTAGAGGGTCTGCCCGATTTGGTTCAGAGTATGGTTAAGCTGCGAGGAGAGGGACGGGACGAGCTCTCAATATGCAGCCCTAAAAAAAGCTGAGGTCTTGATCATCTCGCTCTTCAGCACCTCATAGGTTATGGGACACCTTACCTTACCTACTGGGGCAACCCAAGTTTTCGTTCTCTTTTCTCGTTCGCAGTACACCCATCATTGTGTCCGTTAAGTATGGCATGTCCTTTCCTAGCTCCTCCGTGGCAGTACGGCATGGTTTGCAGGGCTATCTCCGGGCCACCAGTCTTCCAGGTCGCTGCATAGCGTGCACTTCGAAAGGAAGTGTTGCCCAGTCTGGCTGTCTTTACACAGGTCTCTTTCAGTGAAAGAGCTCATCATTTAGAGGCCATGGGAACACATATGAATAACCACTCCTGGTTTAGATATATGACGGAATTGAGAGCAGGGCAAAAGTAAAAACAAAAGACATGCTAACTTATAAATGGTACACACACCATACACACGAACGCGCGCGCGCACATGCCACACACCACACGCACACGCACCACACACACCGCAAACACACACCCACCACCACACACCACACCACCACCACACCACCACCACCACCACCACCACCACCCCACCACCCCCCCACCACCCCATAACTACCCCACCACACACAATAACATCACACCACCACCACCATCACCACCACCACCACCGCCACCACCACCCTCACCCACCACACTGACACACACATACACACAATAAACCACCACCACCACCACCGTCACCACCACCACCACATCCTCCACCACCACCACCCCCACCACACCACCGCCGCCACCAGCATAAACTGATTAAATTTCTTTCTGGCACGATTCTGAAAACATTCAAAGACCAGGATGACTTCTGGTAATAGCAACACGCGAAACGGGCTCCAGATAGCCACCAAAAAACCCCAACAAAAGAACCAAACCAAAAAAACCCTGGATCTTCCCCTCCCCGCCCCCCTCCCCCTCCAACACCACCGCCCCCCCCCCCCCAAAAAAAAAAATGTATCGACACAGCGCAAACTCAATGAGCACAACAAGAACCTATACTCCCACGATGGGAGTTTTCGTGTCGTGGGAGAGAGTGTTTGAACTCCCAACTGACAGAGAAAGGCCAACCCGAAAAGGAGAAGGAAGAAGCGGAGAGTAAGAAGAGAGAAGAGAGGAGAAGAGGGAGAAGAGAAGAGAAGGGAGGAGAGAGAGAAGAGAGAGAGAGAGAGAGAGAGAGAGAGAGAGGAGAGAGAGAAGAGAAGAGAGGAGGAGGAGAGAGACGAGAAATGAGCAGAGAGAGGTAGAGAGGGATGAGACGAAAACGAGAGGGAGGAGAATGAGAAGGAGAGGAGGAGAGGAGGAGAGAGAGAGAGAGAGAGGGAGAGCAGACAGAGAGAGAGGGAGAGGCCAGAGCGACAGACGAAGCAGAGCAGAGAGAGAGGACAGACAGAGAGAGAGCAGAGATTAGACCAAAACGAATGAGACAGATTAACCATGGAGAGGCAGCTGAGAGATGAGAGAATGGGTCACGAGAACGAGAGAGAGGAGGAGAGAGAGAGAGGACCCCGGTCGGAAGAGAAGAGTGATATGAATGAGGTCGAGAAGCTAGAAAAAGACGATTGCCCAATTAACGCGAGAAAAAAGAAGAGGTAGCCCGAGAGCCTAATGAGAGATAGAGAGAGAGAGTTTAAAGAGAGAGGAGAGAGAGAGAGAGCGAGAATTTAGCAGAGAAGAGAGGAAGAGAGAGAGAGAGAGAGCGAGAGAGAGAGCGAGAGAACGAAGCAAGTAGAAGAGAGACCGAGAGAGAGAGAGAGAGAGAGAGAGAAGAGACAGAGGACAGACATCAGCAGACAGTGTGCGCAAAACCGAAGTCCATTCTAGGCACTAGATTTATTCTTCATGAACGTGGATGTGAATACTCCTCCTCCTCTCCTCCTCTCCGCCTACCCTCTCCTCTCTTCTTGTTCTTCTTCTTCTTCTTCTTCTTTTCGTCTTTTCTCTTCTTTTTTCTTCTTCTTCTTGCTTTTCTTCTATTATTCTTCTCTTCTTTTCTTCTTCTTCTCTGTTGCCGTTATTCCCTCCACATCTTCCTTCATTAGCGTGAACTTATGGTTTTCAGAAAGTGAGATGCAAACGATACACACCACCACACGCACGCACGCACGGCGCGCGCACACACACATACCAGCACAAGAAACCCATACACACCACAACCCACACACAGCAAACAAAAAGAGGCTCGGATGAATATAAACCGTGTGCAAAAAGCACACAGAAATCGCGGTACCACGTAAACTGTTCCACCTTTGCGGAAGAGTATACTTGTGTGTCTTGTGGAAACACAAAGACAATTATATTACAATTCGCATATGCACAGTGACTGCCGTAAAAAACACACCCAGAGTGCTTTTCATCTTCCTCAGTGTTTTAGCGATCTACAGATAAGACAAACAGAGAATCAGACAGACATTAACAGAACCCCACAACCACACCCACACAGAGCAGAAAAAACTACACATAACACCAAGCAAGGGTCGAGAATAGAGACCGATCCACAGTAAGACAGTGAAACTTTTTGCACAATCAGAACGTCGAGTAGACTTTACAACAATATTTAACATTTTACCCTTTCCTCTAAAGTAAATAGTGGTGGTTTTGTTTTCTTGTTTTTTTTTCTAGTCTCCCTTACACTAAGATAAACCATAATTTTTGAATTCTCAACTTTACGCAAAGCATTTCACCCTGACACAATCGATACTTCGACCTATCATGCGATCGCAACCTCTCAGCGACAGACAACTCCTGCATTGAAACATCCTAAGACTGTGCTTTCTAACACTTGTTTTCTTTCCTTGACAAACTGTTGTTCTTGTTTGATCAAGTAGGCAAACGGATAGGCAAATTAGTACTAAGAATACTGTATAGAAAATAATATGTGTTGTGAAAATGAAAACTTCTTTTTGTTTTTTTTTTAAAATCATCCCACCTTGTTATAATTATATACTTAGGGTCAGGTAAGACAGGAATTGAGCAAGCCCTGGCTTTAAATTACAAGTTTCATCAATTATTGATACAAGTTGTACCGAAAAACTTTTAGTGACCTTATCAAAAATAAGGAGCAGAGAAAAAAACTGTTTCTAGTGTGGAAAATGTGCTGGCAAACGTCTGGTCTTTTCTCCAACTCAGAAACGGCACTGCCACAGCAATCTGATTACGGTCACCTGGTCAGCAAAATCTTTCATCTTTCCATCCATCCATCCAAGGAAAAAGCTTTTGTTGACCGATGGAAAATCTTCTGTACAGTCCCAATCTCTCTCTCTCTCACGCACGCAACACACACACCGACACACACGCACGCACGCACCGACGACCCCCACACACCACACCACCACACACACACACCACACACACAACACATACACCCACAACACACACACAAACACACACACACACACACACACACACACACACACACACCACACACACACACACACACACACCTAGTCACCTTTGACTTTCAGCAGCTTTGATGCGTGACCAGTCGACCTAGGCCCTCAACCCATGGGCAGTGTTCAGCTCAAGCTTCTTCTGGCCATTTCAGCCTGTGCGCGGTCGAGCGTTTGACCGGGGCCATCACTCATTCAGAGTTATACAACTACTCTGGATCCTTTCTCTATCTCGTATGCCTAAAATCCACTTTGCTCAGTAACAAGCTCAACCTTTCACCTTTTTCTGTCTGCTGACCTCACTTCAAAACGGTGGCAGTCTAAAGTATCTCATTCAGGCAACACGCTACCTTCGGCACCTCCTTCTTCTAAAAATTATCAGAACCGGGATCTGTACAAGTCTGCCAAATTCTTTAAAACTGAATCTACGTCGAAGAATCAAAAGAACAACCTCCTGTCTCTGTTACATGACCAACTCAAAAGCTCGTCAGCCTCTTAAAAGTATCCAGCCAACTACTTCTCGCCCTGCAGTTCCAGCAACTCGCTCTTCTGAAACTTGTAAAGAACTTTTGAGCGAACTGCATCAGTTTTAGGATTGATCAGTCAGACTGATCATTCCAGTGTGAAAAGATGTGGTCCGTACAACTGTTCATAGTCCAAGCAAGCTTTCCTTCTTTGGTCGTTTCTTTTCCTATTCCTGATTCGACTTCAAACTTTTGTGCCTGTCTCCTGCCTGGACTTCGTTCAGTCACTTTTCACTTTTCTGAATCTGAAGTTTTCTGAATGTTGCTTGTATCATTCTTCTTCTTTGGGACAGAAATGTCTGTGCATGATTTAAGAGGTATTTCCCCCTCCCTGAGTGGTTAATTATCCAGAAAATACGAGATCAGATCTGGTTGAAACTTCGTCTAAGTTGGTTGAATAGTTTTTTTCGCGACACATTCTGCTGAGAGAATCTATGAGTTTGCTTGTGTGTTGTTGTGTTGTGTGTTGTGTTGTGCTTGTATGTTGTGTGTGTGTTGTGTGTGTGACTGTGTCTGCTGTTGTGTGTGTGGTGTGTTGTCAGTGTTGTGGTATGTGTGGAAAACTGTATCCTGCATTGACTTTTTCTTCGTAATTTGTTGTGGTGTATTCTTTCTTTTCTTTATATCGAGGATATAGAACAGATTTAGAGTGCTTTTACATCCATCCCCGTGTGTATGCGGATTTGTGAATTCTGTTCTGTTCTACGCACACAATGGCCTCTCTTACGAAAGCGAACAGGATTCAACGTGTGCGCAAGATGTTGCTGCGTTTCGCACACGGACTCGGTTATGTCCATCCGAGGGACATTTTGTGGGGAGTGGAGTCGCACTGATGTATCCAGAGGAAAATTCCCTTGAACGGGAATCGAACCGGTCGTCGACGAGATTGCCAGCGCAATGTTCTACCACTGGCTTCCGTGTGTGTGTGTGTAAGCTTTTTCTTCATACCTCTACTGTTCCTCAGGCCACTTGATTTGAAAAAAACAACCATAAAGATAACTGTTCAGCTGTCTGTATATTGCAACCACTGGTGTTTTAAAGCAGATGGGAACATAACACAGCGGCAATCCATTCCCCTGGACTAGCGAGTTGTGACAATGTTTGATCAGTTGCTGTATTTTTTTATCTTCATTTGTGCAGTCTGATGTTTGGAATTACTTTGTACATAGTGTACATTTCAGTTGTGTGGTAAGAATTTTGTTCGTCGTTGTGGTTGGTTTTATCTTTAATTCATCGTGATAAGGACAGCTTTTTCGGATTATTGATCGTCACAACGGGGCGCACGCACACACACACACACACACACACACACACACAACACACACACACACCACACACACACCAACACACACACCCACATTCACACACACACACTACACAAGTAGTTAATTATTGTCAAGTTGTTTTTTTCCTAATAAATGCCTTGATCGACAAAAACATGCATTGCTATCAAAATACACCTGGAAAGAAAAATGTTGACTGAATTCGACACACACAACACAGACATGCACACACGCCAGCAAACACACATAACACACATACGCGGGCGCGCATACACAAACACCAGAGACATAACAAACTGAAGACTTGAATGACAGACTGCGACATACAGAGACAGCAGACAAACACCAGCTGACAGAACAGCGACAAACGCAGGACAAAAACTTGACACAGACACAGACTGGTAGACAGACAACGCAGACAGAGAGATAGTACCTCACTCAATTTATCTTCAAACTCCTCTGTCCTTTTCAGAACCTTGCTCGAAAACCCACACACACGCACGCACGCGCCGCACGCACACGCACGCACGCACGCACGCAACGCACGCACGCACGCACGCAACGCACGCACGCACACACACACACACACACACACACACACACACACACACACTGGTACCAATGCTAGGGTGACGCGCAAAACACAAAGTCCCCAGTCCCACTGTAAAGGGTACTGGCTCTTTAGGAGTCGGAAGTGTAAGCACGAGCAGAGAGGAGATGGCCGCCCTCATTTGCGGGGAACCCTAGAGAACTGAGTCTCTGATGCCTCGCTACAACCACATAGGTATATCATCATCATCATCATCATCAACATTACACACAGTGTGGTAGAGGCACACCATAGCTCCACCTGCTATCCTGGGCCAACCTAGTCACTACCCAAGCGTGTGCTGCCTTCATCATCTACAGTCTCACCTCACGTGCATTGGTCTCTTACATTTCTCTACCTCTGGGTACCAGATGCAATGCTGTTCTGTACAGACATATTCACAGGCAACAACAAACAGACTTTACCTCCAGAAGAGAATGTTGTTTAAAAACATTACGTTTGTTGTTTTTTTCGCAGGCAAGAGGCTACGAGATTTGCTATGCGACGGTTGTTTTTACCCCCTTAAGGCAGCCGCATTCGACTTCGGGACTGTATGCTGGACTCATTTTCGTAGTTTCCGTTACCCACGAACGCTGACATGATTAGGATCTTAAACGCATATTTGATCTCTGCAGTGCATATATACAATGCACGAAGGATTAGCACTGCAGTCTCACTTGAAACACTGCGAGAGATCATAAAAAAAATCTCACTTGATTTGCACACACCGCACAAGATTTGACTCGGATTTCATAGGCCATGATTGAATCGAAACATCTTGAACACCGATCGTTTAGCGTCCGTATTATCTTTTCAAACTGATTTATCGGGGCGAAATACTAAGTTAACTCATTAAGAGAGAGTATCACCAAAAAGGACATAGACGATTGCTTGTGCTTTCGTCTTCAGTGTCGCTATGATAACCATTCCAAAGGCAGGTTTAGAGTGTCAACATGTTTTAGTGTGTTGTGGTGTGTGGTGTGTGTGTGTGTGTGTGTGTGTGGTAGTATGTGTGGTTGTGTGCGAGCGTGTGTGTGTGCGTGCTGCGTGATGGTTGTGTGTGTGATGTGTGAATGTGGTGTGTGTGTGTAAAAGTGCAGTGTATGGTGTATGCTGTGTGTTAAGTGTTGGTGCGTGTAGTGTGTGTGTTAATGATGTGTATATGGTGTGTGCGTGTGTGGTTGTTGTGTAAGTGTGGTATTTGTGAGTGTGGTGTGTGTGTGTGTGGTGTGTGTCGTGTTCTGTTGACTCACGAACGCAAACGATTAGAAAAGTCTCAATGTAGTAAAATTTACAAAACGCAAAAGTTCACAAGGCATCTATCATACCATCTCGTTATGTTAAAACTACAAAACAGAACCACCAACCACCTCAGCAGAATCGCCAGAAAGTACCAATCAAAACAAAAACCATCTAGCTTACCAACCAACAACCACCAACCACCGTACCAACCAAACATCCACCAATCCAACAACGAATACCAATAGTAATCAAAAAGCAAACACAAGACGGCTTATAGGTCCACAATCTTCATACTTAAATTCCTTCACGAAAGTAAAAAAAACCAACAACAACCAACAAATCCACCAAAATGCAAGGAAGTTTGACTGTTAGTTCACAAATTTTACTTAAATCCTTCATGAAGTAAAAGCTTCAACAACAACACAACCAACCACCAACCAAAAAACAACCAACAGCCACCAAACATGGTTTTGATAGTTGTTCCAAAGATTTTAGCTAAGTTTCTTCACGAATGTAAACAAAACTGTGGTAAAAAGTCGTTCGCTCGAGTGGTTATCGAGAAATAATGGTGTATTTGATTTGTTGTTTTTGTGCCAAAGGGAAAAAAATCCTCGATTGCACATTCAATTTGCTTCATTCGAACGTTACCTGTGTGCATTCGTGCGTTCGTGGTGATGTTGGGGGAGTCATTTTTTGGGTGTGGCTTTGTTGGTTGGGTTGTGTGTGTTGATGTGTGGTGTGTGTGTGTGTTGCGTCTGCGTTTTATGGGTTGTGTCTGTCTGTGATATGGTTCAGTGTGTGCATCTGTCGGTCTGTCTGTTTTACCAAGTGGCGAAAAAATGCTCAACTCTAAAAAATTTAATATGTTGCCAATGGCTTGGGGTTTCAAAATTTCCTACTTAAGGTTGACTTCATCGCTAAGATACAAGGACAGACAAGTTTCATGAACAATTGTCCCGCCCATTTTTACTTCACCCTGTTCTGTCATTCTTTCTGTGTCTCACTTCTATCTCAATGAGGGTTTGGGTTGTTGCCGACTTCTGTCTGTCTGTAATTTGTCTGTAGTTGCCTCTCCTCTCCTCTCAACTACCCCTTTCTGCTCATCACAGATGTTTGTCTGTCTGTTGCCTGCTGAACCTCTCTCTACCTCGCTCTCGCTCTTTCTCTGCTCTTTCTCTCTCTCATCTCTCTCCAACTACCTTTTCATTATGCAAGATTTCGATAAGGAACACTCGGCTCATGCAAACAAAGATGGTTCAACTGAGACGTCACACAGTTCCCATGCCCTATGTGTGGTATATTCTGTGATGGGTGCTTCCTGTTTCATTGTCAATTATGTTCCATAGTGAACTGTGGTGTTTCATCTAAGGCTTTCCGTAGGGATGATTTTTTTTTGTATCTGTCCGTGTGATGATATTGTGATCAAATCGGTTGCAAGTTATTGCTGAGACTGAAATTAGACTGTACAGCTAAGTTCCATGCGTACATTTGTGACTAAACTAAAGTACATTTTATTATGTAAACTCTAGCATTGTGAAACAATAAAGAAACATTATAATTACGCTTATTCTGCCAGCAAGATATTTTTTGAAATTTCACATACAATGTCAATGGAATGTCTAATTTACATTCTAGAATGTTCTTTCATATTTTAGTTATTGCTTATTGTCCTATTGTTCTCCTGTGTTATTACTTTGTGTCTTTGAAATGAGTTTAGTCAGAGCTTAAAGCGTACGTTCTAAGGCTTTTTGGTTTTTGGTTTCATTACGTTAATGGCATGATTTTTCTTGTATTTATTTGTTTGTCTTACAAAGTAAAGTCGTGTATAACCCCCCTTGTAATAGCCTTTGGCAATGACATAAATTGGTCAAAGCGTCAAAGCGTCCAACTACCCTTTTCTTGTCTATCATTCCACTGTCTGTTGTCTGTCTGCCTGCTGCCTGCTGCCTGTTGTGTGCATGTGTGTGTGTATGTGTGTGTGTCTTCTCTCTGTCTCTGGCTCTGTCTGTGTGTGTGTGTCTCTCTCTGTCTCCTTCTCTCTCTCTATCCTCTGTCTTCTTTACTTCCCCTGTTCTTGTCTCTTGTCTGTCTGTCGTCTGTCTGTCTGTCTATGTCTGTCTGTCTCTCTGTCTGTCTCTGTCTGTCTGTCTGTCTCTCTCTGTCTGTCTGTCTCTCTGTCTGTCTGTATGTGTCTCTTTCTGTCTGTCTCTCTGTCTGTCTGTCTCTCTTTCTGTCTGTCTCTCTGTCTGTCTCTGTCTGTCTGTCTGTCTGTCTGTCTCTATGATGAAAGGCCAGACCAGAAGGCAAAAGCCAAGTTCTGCTACATTTGTTTCTATCACTGGCTTGAAATGGTATGTCCTTGTGTGTGTGTAGAAGTAAACAGTTATGCTTATATCTTTGGTAAGATGGTTGTTAATATGAATAAGCCATATTGACTTGCTTTTCATTTCTTTTCTCCTTTCTCCGTGATAATTCTTTTGTGACATTTTTGTTAGGTTTCCTCCCAAAACGGACAACGAACAGATTCGCATCTGTTTTCTAGATATAAAATGTGTCAATGAAATCGTGTTACAGGAAGAAGTAACAGCGAGCTGAAAACAAAACCTGAAAATGTTCTTTAAAGTAAGGTGAAAAGCAAAGGTGTCCCATAACCTATGTGGTCGTATGGGAGCGATGCATCAGAGACCTCAGCTTCTCCAGGGCCCAGCAATTGAGGGCGGTGCCCATCTCCTCTCCCTCGCTGCTTTACCTTCTCTGATCCTAAAGAGGGCAGGTACCCATTTACAGCTGGGTAAACTGGGGGACTGTACTGCGAAAATGGTCATCCATCTACTTGGAAACCACGCTCAACGCTGTGTAACATTAACTTGGGGAAAGTGAGTGCTTTGACCACTGAGCTATCCTGTCCCCATTCATTAAATCTTGCCATGTTGTTTTACTGTGATATTAAACTGTTACGCTCAAAAAGAAAAACAGTTCGGCCAGACACTGGACAGTTGATCAAATGGTCCTCAACTTCATGTCAATCACAAACACTGTCATGATGAAGTCAATTCTCTTGACATAAAACTTTAAGAAATCTTTTTTATTAAAAAACCCTGATTGTTTACACAGTTCTCTTTCAGGACTTCTTTTCAAAGACGGCTTATTATGTAATCCACTAAATCGCTTTTGATTCAATAATAAAAGATACTGGTTTATGTGACAACATTCTCCGAAGTCGAAATGCGGTTACCTTCGTGGTGGCCAAAAAAACCCCGATGGATAACGCAAAATCTCACCAGTAGGGAAACTCAGAGGTCTAGCTGAGGAAGAAAAAAGAAACAGATGACAACATCTATCCTTAATAACTTTTCTTCGGACAAGAAAATCTGTGTCATGGTTTATTTTTTCCACACTGTCTAACGTTTCAAAAAACCTTGTCTAAAACAGCTTAATGGTTTCCCTATCAGAAGGTAGGCCTACATTTCTGAATAAAAAGCAATATTCCAACAGTTATTTTGTCATTTTAATCGTTTTTCTTATAAATACTGGACCGTTTCGAACGCAACTGTTTAAAAACAAATTTCAAAGCACCGTTAATAGTCATATCAATTATTTTCTGACTATTTGTAGCCAAGGACGGAATTTCACCCAGTAATTTGCAATGAAAATCTGATCTCTTCTTTCCAAAGAAACTTTTAATTACTTTAACCTTTTTGTTGGTTATGTCTACAGGCAGTTATCATATAAAAAAATATAGTATTATAGAATACGATGCTCTCTTGAATAGGTAAACTGTTTGATTGGATACAGTAAGCCAAAAGAAACAAATGTACACGTATGTACGTATCAGTAACAACCCCAAATAGATCACTTGACAGATTAAAATAGTCATTCACCGTATCCAATGTCACCTTAAGATCTGTAAAGTTTTTTCACTGTCGCTGTTACAAACACCAATTAAAACGATCAAATTCAAAGCAGCACACATACGAAGAAGAGGTTGAAGTATAAAAGTGTTACTGAAGACATTGAAAGAGATCTATACGTTTACTGCACTGTTTTTGAAAACGACATTTAGAGTGAAATATTACGGTGGGTACATGGATTGGAATTTCTTCTTTCTTCTCTCGTTCGCTTTTTACACCGTCAGATGGAGAAATAATGGCAAGTCCTTTCCAGCTCCTCTCGTGGGCCGTACAGCTTAGTTTGCAGGGTTATCTCCGTCGGCCACACAGTCTTCCTCAGGTCGCTGAATAGCGTGCATCTCTGGATTTGAAATGAGAATATTAAGAGCCCCCCTATAGAGAACTGCTTTGATTTGATCAAATTTTGAAAATGAGATAGATAGTAGAGACGAGGCAGAGAGAGAGAGAGAGAAGAGAGAGAGAGATGAGAGAGAGAGAGAAGAAGAGAGAGAGCAGGTAAGGGAGGTAAGGGGGTGTGAAGATAGAGATAGAGATAGAGTTTAACGTACACACGTCATGCCAGGGTTAAAAGGATACAAGCAAAAAATATACATCTACTTACAATTGTATTGCAAATTACGTAAACGGTGTTGAAAAGGAATGTCAAAAGAAAAACAAAAGGTTCATAATAGTCCAACATTGAAAACAAAACTACGTGTTTTTTGTCTTTCTCCCCTTCACACACAGACACACAGACACCACCACACGTCTGACTATTGTTATGAAGATTAAACTGAGAACTAAGTAACCACACACAACACACACACACACACACACACACACACACACAACCACAACACAACACACACACACACACACACGTCTGATACTTATTGATTTAGTGGAAGGACGTTAAACTGAAGAACTAAGTAACACACACACACACACACACACCCACACACCACACACAACCACACACACACAAAACCACACACATACACTCACACACAACACACACACACACACACACACACACACACACACACAAAACATCACCACACACACACACACACACACACAACACACACAAACACACACACACACAACACCCACACACCCACCACGCAAACTCTGACACCACTAATTAAGTGGAAGGACGTTTAAACTGAAGAAGTAACGAACTCACACACACACACACACACACAGTTTTCTTATAAAAAAAAAAGGAAGGGGGACGCATCATATCAGGCTTGTTTTGTTTTTTTTGAAAGCAAAAATATATATCTACTTACAATTGCATTGCAAATTACCTGAATAATTATAAAACTCTTCTTCATGTAAAAAAAGTTTACTTCAACTGACACAGCACAACACTTTGGGTCTTAGTTCGTTGAGTATATCACAGTCCCAGCGGATTCATCCGATTTATGGACTGTATCAACCAACTACCACCACTAAAGCAGAATTACACGTGGCTTTCTCAAGTCCAAGGAAAGTCTCGTCTGTGCGCAAAATTATCTGGTACTCAAGAGAAACATGCCTCTACTCAAAGCAATCAATAAAATATTTCTCCTAAAAATGAAACCAGTTATCAATGCCTAAAATAGCATGGAGGATAACAAGTGCAGGTAACCTTACATTTTCATCATTTTTTGAAAATGATTTATCAAAGATCGATTAATAACCTTAGAAATTTAACTTTCAATAACCTTAGGAAACAAACTTTAAAACTGCCACATCGTTAATAAAAAAAATTAGGAGAAATCTGACTGAAAAAAGATGCACGTTTCTTGCAATTCCTTTTTAATATATCTTACGAGTAGAAAAACCGAAGGAGAAACATTAAGAAAAGACTTAGGAGGAAAAACAAATAGCTTCAACCTAGCTATTTCAGTTTGTTTTTTTAAATAGTTTAACAATTTTCTAATCATCATTCTTTAGGCAGAAAAACACCATAAAGTAAAGTGTGAGATAACGCAAGTTACTTACAACAAAGCTACGAGCATGAAACTGGTAGCTTATTATCTAACAACTTGTTCATTCCAATGTTTCAGAGGAAGCATTACAACCATTCTTTCTTTTTTTTAGTTCCTATTTTTGTCTATTTCGGTCATCGCTGAATAGCCCTCTTTTCGCCAAACCTATTACTGAACGTTTAAATCCAGCCTCAGACATATTATTTCAAACCTAGATCACCCTGTTTCAATCGAGCTATCCCATCACTAACACAATAGTCTATCACCTGCTAGATTACTCTAAAGTGAGTGTAGTGTGTGTGTGCTGTTTTGTACATAATTTGACTATTGAAATTTTATTCTAGATCTTTGTTGCCGCAACTTGTTGTAAATATCTGTTTTAAACTATTTCACATTATCAGATTGCATACTGTGTAATTGGTTGAAGCAGCGTTGGTTGTCTTTCAAGATAGCGCATTAGTTCACTGTATTATTATTATTATTATTATTACTTAATCAAATAATAAAAAAAAAAACAGAAGATGGAAGTGTTCAGTAAGGGCGAGTAACACTGCAAGAAGGGCACACACACTCCCCCATCCAAAAAGATAAAAAAATAACACATGAAGAAATGGATAGTTTATGTGGTCGTTTCTTGCTTTGTTGACGGAAAAAACTTTGAGCAAGGTTACGGTGAGCTGGGGTTTTGGGGTTTGCTTGGGTTTGAGGGGTTTGTCTATGTTTCGTTTGTCAGTTTTGAGGTCACAGCCTGTTATGTCACTGTCGCTACACCTCAGCTTCATTGCTACTCTTTTTCCTTCTTTCCTCCTCTCTTCTCTACTTTCTTGGTTTAATTTTCTTTTCTAATGTTCCTTCTTGATTCTGTTGTTAATGTGTTGTTTGTTGTTTTGTTGTGTTCCTATTCTTCGGCAAATTTCTTCCTCGCATTTCTTTGCAATTCTTTTCTTTTCTTCTTTTAAGGTTCTTCTTTGTTTTCTTATTTTTATTCTTTTTTGCAATTCTTCTTTTCTTCTTTCTTTTGCAATTCTTCGCAATTCTTTCTTCTTCTTTGCATTTTTCTTCTTCTCTCTCTACCTTTCTTCTTCTTCGTTTATCGTCTTCTTTTCTTCTTCTTCTCTTCTTTCTTCTTTTGGCAATTCTTCTTGCATTCTTCGCAATTCTTCTTTTCATGTTTCTTGGTTTCTTGTTCTTGTTCTTGTTTTTTCTCTTTGTTCTTCTTCTTCTTTGCCTTTTTTTATTCTTTTCTTTGTCTTCTTCTTATTCTTCGGCAATCTCTTGCAATTCTCTCTTCTTTGCAATTTTCTTCTCTTCTTCTCCTTCTTCTTCCCTCATTTTTTCTAAAACTTCTTCTGGTTATTTCTTTTTTTTTCTTGTTGCTAATTCTTTGCAATTCTTCTTCTCTTTTCTTCTTTTTTTTCTTTTTTTTCTGGTCTTCTTTTCTTTTCTTTTTCTTCTTTTTCTTTCTTTTTTCGCAATCTTCTCTTTTCTTCGCAATTCTTCTCCTCTTCTCTGTGTTGTTTCTTTCCATCCCAGGACCTAAATTCCTCTCGTTATTCTTGCTGAAGCAAGTTACACACCATGTTTATTGTAAATTTTGAATGGCTTGCGACACAAATTCATTCAATTCCCATTATAGTCATACCCTTCAAATAATTTGAACTTCCATGCAAGTGACAATTGTCTACATTTAGACATTCATGATATTTATTTCCTAACAAACGGCATTCTGCTTGCATGATTGCTTGTATCAAATTATTGAAGTACTTGTTCAAGTTGTTCATTCTAAGCTACGTTTTACAATCTATACCCTGGTTCTTTAAAAATTATAATTGTTATATTTTTTAAGTTATTAAAATATTATTCATTTTGTCTGAGATGTTCCAAAAAGGTCTAACATTCAGCAATATTATTGTGCTAATTCCGAATGAATGATCTGCTGGTAACTTGAAGTTTTATAATCAAGTATTATTGGGAAAGCGAATGAGAGCGATGATTGGGGGGGGGGGGGTGGGTCGGCGAGGGGGAGGGGGAGAGGGTATGACTTGTAATGGTCCAGTGCCTTTTACACTACAAAATTCAGAGTACCCGATCCTCTCTCCTCCTGTCTACTCTATTCTCTTTTGATGGGCTTTTGTCGGTCTGTTGTCTGCTCTTCTCGTCTCTTTTGTTTCTGTTCGGTCAAATGTTGTCTGTCTATCTCATTACGTATATATAATAATATAAAAAGTTGTCCGATTCCTTTTCCAATTTTGACTTTTCGCAACGAAAGTTTGTGCTAAAATCCAACCATTTTTTTCCCTAACTGGCAAAACTTAGCTAAAATTTAGAATCAACCAATAACAAAACACCAAATAAAATTAACTACTCAAAACAGAGTAAAATCCAACTAAGAGGATAAACCAAAAAACAAGATGGATACTTATTTTCAGAAATCGTCCCACCATCTCGCATACCTGATCTTGGTTTGATGAAAGGCTTTTTACGGGTTGTCTTGCTTTTTGAATTGTTAATGGAAGCGAGTTAAAGTAGGTGCCAAAATGTCAGTTACATCTTCTCAACGGAAATCTTAACATGAGTGTGTTTGTTCATTGTGTTGTTTGGTTTTAGGGATATTTTGTGGTTTTGTTGTTGTGAGCAGTGGGTGGTGAAATCAAAACGGGAGATTTTTTTGGTGTAGTTTGGGTGTGGTGTGTGTGTGTGTGTGTGTTCTGTGTGTGATGTCTGTGTCGATGAGTGTGTTTGCGTGTGTGTTTGTGGTGGTGCTGTGGCTGTGTGTTTGTCTGTGTGTGTAAGAGGAGATAGAGAGGAGAGAGTCGTGTGTGAGTTGTTTTCTTGTCTGTGTGTGCGCGCCATGCGAGTGTGTGTGCAAAACCGTGGTTGTGTCTGTATGAGAGGGGGGGGAAAAAGGGAATGATTGATAGAGAAAGAGTGTGGTGTTGAAAGAGAGAGAGAAGAGAGAGGAGGCTATAGATAGATAGAGACATGTGAGAGCAAAAGAGCGGTGTTTGTTTGTGGATGCGTGCGTTGCTTTGGCACGTACTTATATTACTCGCTCATCTGAGTTGAGTTTAACTAACGTGATCGTCAAGTAGCGATGGTGTCTGCTGTAGAGTTCACATGACAATATGTGTTTGGAGATTGCCTATCTGCTTCTGTCTGTTGTCTGCTGTCTACGTTTATTCCTCTCTCACTTCTCTCTCTCTCTCTTCTCCTTCTCTCTCTTCTCCAAAGGCCTCCCATGAGTCACTCTGTTTTTGCCACCCCACCCCCCCAACAACAACTAATTCTTTCTACTGCGTTCTCTGCTTCTGTCAGCCTGCCTGCTGTCTGTCTGTCTGTCGTCTGTTTATCAGACATCACACATGGTAGTAGACAGACAGAGTTAAAATGCATGGACCTGCGCAAATTTGGCGAGTGCTACTACCCACGACTTGAAACTGATAGCGGTGTAAGGCCCCCAATGCAGACAGTGTACAACCATCCACTTCTGGCCGGAATATGTCTTTTGCTTGGTGCCTCACGAAGGGTCAAATTAAGCAAAATAAACCATCGTCAGTAACTTTTCTTGTTCGGCAGACAATGTGAAGCAAATTCCATGTTTAGCAGAACACGCGCACAGCGCGCACCACATACACACGCGCGCACCACACTCAACACGCGCGGCATGCACCACATACTATACACGCTGCGCACACCACAACACACGCGGGCGGTACACACCACATTTCTTGGTTATAAACTAAGTTGCATTTCTCATGTGATTATTTGTTTCTTCTTCTTCGTCGTCGTCCGACGCTCAAACAGCAACTATTGTTGTCTGTCATAATGAGCGAAAATGCGTTGCGCTGCCGTACAGCCTGACAAAGTCAGCCAGCACATCGACTTCGGCAAGGGAGAGAAATTTATACTTTTAAGTTGTTACCTTTCTGTATACTTCTACGTTATTTCAGATTAGATCAATTTCATTATACAGCCATTCAACTTAAGTCCCCCCCACCCAATCCCTTCCATCGTCTATATCACTTTGAGTGAACAGACGTAAAATGAAGCAACAAGAAGACACACTCTGCAATCTATGCTATGAAGAAAAGTGTAGAAGATTGTCACCTACTTACTATTCTTCGTGCTGCTGACTCAGAAAGCTGAAGAAGAGTGTTTTACTTTTTTCCTACTATCTTTGCCAGACAGACAAAGTTGCAAATAGTCCTACTATTCTTTACTATCTTCCTCCTACTGACAGACTAAAGCCTAAAGAAGATTGCTACATACTTGCTATCTTCTTGCTACTGACAGAAAAGCTGGAGAATTGTCTTACAATACTTACATCTTCTTGCTACTGACAGAAAAGCCTGGAGAAATTGTTTACACTTTTATATCTTCTGCCATTTGAAGCAAATCTGCGAAGATTTCTTTCAATTATATTCTCTGCAATGAAGACAATCTGCCGAAAGTCCTTTAAACACTTACTATCTTCTTGCTACTGAACGACGAAAAGCTGGAGAAATTGTCCTACACTACAGATCAAATCTTATCTAGTTCCTGATTAGTCACCCATGGCATTATTTAACCATTGAGCAGAATATAGAGTTGATATCTCCAATTATCAGCAGTATCATCACATAACCTGTTAAAAAAACCAAAAATCTCCATGACTCAACGAAAACAAAGAGAGCAGGGAAGAAAACAGGTCAGTGAGGTCACCGAAACGGAATCGATTGGCTGTATAAGTTAATGCGAATGACATACATACCCACTTGAGACATATCGCATTGAACCAATCCAAACAATCCAAACCAGTTCAATCCAGTCTTATTGTTTATAGCCCACCCCCCCTCCTGTACCCCCCCCCCCCCCCATACCGAGTCCTCCCGGTTCTACCACAAGGACAATCAGCACTTTCACAGGGGGAGGGGAATGAAGGTTGAGAGTCGTTGGTTAAGTGGTTGCACTGAGTGTTTGAGTCTGGGATCGAGCCTGGGTGTGGTGATACAAGATGCTTGTTCAAGGGTGATTGTTCCACCCTGAAGTTAGAACATCAGTAACTAGACGCCAGCCCGTAAGACTTCAGATGGATTCAACACAGATCAGACCGAGTCGTAGAAATCTTGCGCCCCGTTTAAAACACCTCCTCTTCGAAGAGAAGGCTATTCGTACTGTAGACGGATGACAAAAAAATACAATTAAAAACCAATACCAAACCAAACCAAATGACCTATCCATGTTTAGGACATCACCCAAGGTATGAATACAGCAGTACCTCAAGGTGGGCGGAAAAAACACCAGTCGCCATACACGAACCTTGGAGCTCTAAACCAAAGAACGACACCACCTCCTACCCACCACCCTGACCCACCAAAAAATCCCAAGAGAAAGTCAGAACCATCAAAAATGCACCACCCAACAAAGCAGCCATACAAAGTCCCTTCATTTGCTGGAGGAGCCTATCAGAGACCTCTGGGCTCACCACCACGAAGTGAGGGTCTTCTTCGAGTCTCCGACACTCATTAAAGCTAGAGAGCGAGTGGAGGGGGGGGGGGGGGGGGGCGAGTAAGGGGAGCTGACGAAGCTCCTCGAGGGAAAGGACTGTGAGATCTGGGCCCGGGCCGAGTCAGCTGCATGAAATGGGTCTAAACAGGTCCACAGGCTGGAATTTTCCTCGGTCCAGAAGAGGCAGACAGGTTTCATGTCTTGGTGTTCTTTTTTCTTGGTTTTTTTTTTGCTCTCTGTGTTTCCATTCGTCTTCTCCCTTCAAATTGTTTCTGTCACAAGCAGAGATGAGAGCTGAGGACGAAGAGAGTAAGAAGAGGAGAATTAGAATTCGGAGAAGAGAGAGAGAGAGAGAGAAAATGGAGACAGTGATCTATCGTAAAGGAATAAACGTTATGTCGTTTTACTGAGAGAAAAGAGAGATGAAGACAGAGAGAGGAGAGGACGTGATAAATCTAATAGTAAAATGTTGCCCTTTGCTTATAGAGACAAACTATAAAAAAAAAAAATATATTATATATTATAATATATCTATATATATATAATCTACATAGAACGTGATTGTAATAAAAAGCAAAATGTGCCTTTGCTCATAGGTGCAAGAAAAAAAGGACAGAATTGATAGAACGGTGATTTTGTCGTAAGCAAAATGCATAGCTAGACAGAGAGACGACAGAGAATGAGCAGAGACAGGACATTATCGTAAAGGTACATGTTGCCTGTGTGCTTATAACAGTTAAAGGTCCCATAACCCAAAGGGGGTAGGGAGGAAGCGTTCAAGTGACTCCTTCTTAGCCAGATATTGAGGGCGACCCATTCTCTCTCCCTGCTTTACCTTCCTGACCTAAACAAGGGCAGGTATCTATTTACATGGGTGAATGGGACTGTACTGAACCCATGGCAAACCGGTACACCATCCAACTGGTAACACGCTCCATGCTGCTTAAGACCTTAGCTGGGATAAGCGAGCCTGACACTGACTGTGTCCCTCCCTGTGTGTCTTTAGGAAAACGAGAAAGAGAGATGACAGAGATAGATACAGCGGTGATATACAATTACGTGATGCTTTTTTATTTATTATTTTATTCGCGGATAAGGAATAAACACTCATGGCTTTATTTTTTAACATCGTCCTGTGATATGCGGTTTTGTAATTTTGTCATCTGTCCACCGACAACATGGGCTACTTTCCGAAAAGCGGAACAGTTCCACTCCCGTGCCAAGTTCCTGCCATGCGTTCCGAACACGGGGCCTCGGTTTATACTCCCCCGAAGATGTAAAATTTGACCGTGCAGTATTAGGAACAAAAAGAAGACTAGACCGACAAGTAGACACGTGACTATATCGCAGAGGTAAATGTTGTCTGATGTGCCTATAAGATAGGAAAAGAGAACAGACAGCAGGACGAGATACATAGAGTCCGGTGGACTAACCGTAGGTAAACGTGTGGGGTTTGAGACAGAAAAGGATAGACAGACAGAGGATAGAGACGTTGGCTAAATGTAAAGAAGACCGTTGTGTATTTACCTTACATGACACAAGAAAATAGAGATAGACAGACAGAGATAGAGACAGTGACTATATCGTAAAGTAAAACGTTGTGTATTTATATGAGATAAAAAAGAGATAGATAGAGACAGTGACTATATCGTAAAGTAAAACGTTGCCTGTTTACTTATATGCAACGAGACAAGGAAAGAGATAGACAGACATAGATAGAGACAGTGACTATATCGTAAAGTAAAACGTTGTGTATTTACATGAGATTTAAAAAAAGAGATAAGATAGAGACGCGATTTATATCGTAGTTAAACGCGGTATTATATGAGTTTAAAAAAAGAAAGAGATGAGACGTGATTAATCGTACAGTCAAACCTGTGTTATATGAGATTAAAAAAAGAGAGAGATAAGAACAGTGCAAGAATTATCGTAAACGTTAAACGTGTGTTTTTATGAGATGTAGAAAAAGAGAGATATAGAGGACAGGATATATCGTTAAAGTAAAACACTGTGTAATTTATATGAGATTTAGAAAAGAAAGAGATAGAGCTGTGACTTATCGTAAAGTACAACGCTGGTGTATTTATAGAATTTAAGGAAGGAGAGATAGAGACAGGATATATCGTAAAGTAAACGTTGTATATTTGTAATGGATTTAGTAAAAGGGATAGAGACAGTGACTATACGTAAAGTAAAAACGGTGGTATTTTAAGAATTTAACAAAAAAAAGAAGAGATGAAGACAGACTATATAGTAAAGAAAACGTTGCGTTTAACTTATAATATGAGACCAGGAACAGAGAAGACAGACAGAGATGTCATGTCAAAAACATTTAATTAATCATCCCACAAGCAATGCATACGAAGGCACATGAACGATCTTTATCTCGAAGACACATGCGCTGGGTTTCCATATTCGTTACTCCAACAAGATACTTCAAAAAAGTATCACAACCCA
>CM054138.1:45976480-45978980 GCA_028751875.1 Rapana venosa
AAGGCAATATAATTTACCATGCCATGCCTGTATTGAGCTTTGTGCCCATTTGGGACCTCTCGGTCAGTCTGTCTGCCTGTCAGGCTGTCCCTCTTTCTCTCTGTCTCTGTCTGCCTACCTGACAGTCTCTCTCTCTCTCTCTCTCTCTCTCTCTCCTCTCTCTCTCTCTCTCTCTCTGTCTCTCTCTTTCTCTCTCTCTCTCTTCTCTCTCTCTCTCATCTCTCTCTCTCTCTCTCTCTTCTTTTATTGTGAGACTGTATAAGTATTGGGTTATTATTATTAAGATGTATCCCTAACGGGCGGGGACTGGATGTAAAAAAGCACATGTGTGCTTATTCATTATCCTCGAAATAAAAGAATTTGTCATTGTCATTGTCATTGTTATTGTCATTGTCATTGTCATTCTCTCTCTCTCTCTCTCTCTCTCTCTCTCTCTCTCTCTCTCTCTCTCTCTCTCTCTCTCTCTCTCTCTCTCTCTCTCTCTTTCTCTTCTCTCTCGCTCTGTCTAAAATATGTTTATATGTTTTGTATCTTTATAACTGTGCAATGTAAAAATAAAAAAAACAGAATAAAAAAGTTATTAAAAATATAATAATTTACAATATCATAGCTATTCCTTGTCACCGTGGAAAAGGGGGGTGTGGGTGGGGGTGGAGGGGGAAGGGGGTTGGGGTGGGAAAGGGGAGGGGAGGGGAAGGGGGGGCGGTTGAATAGTGGTTTAATAAAGTGTCGATTCCGTGGGAGTAGAGTGTGGTTTGGAGTGTGGAGTGTGTGGTGTAGTGTGGCGTGGGTCAAGTCAAGTCAAGTCAAGTCAAAATTTTATTTCCAGATGGTACATTGAATAAGCAATGCATTTGCTTTTTATCATCAAGCCATCTATCTAAGAACAAATTTCGTAATGATTATACTAAGACACTACATTATTGCATCATTTACCATTAAATTAAACCAGTAAAAAAAGAGGAAAGAATCGATAAGGAAATACATTGAAAATACAAATAACCACATATACATATACACGCACACACATACTCATGCACACCTGAGCGCGTGCGCGTTCACGTCCACACACACATTTAAATAAAAATGTTTTAAGAATTAAAAAAAGAAAATCATAAAACGTCAGGAAAAACAAATTACTTCACCTACTGTTTCATCCATTCTTTCACGTTTATACTTTAGATAATAAAAAGGTACAGGAATAAAACGTTAGAAAATACTAGGCATTCGTCATTATTGACAATATTACCTTCAATGACCTCCCTCCTCTCCTCCTCCACCCAGCAAACGTGTGCTTTTTATGCGCTCACACTTTTCAAATAGCGCTTTTGAAAAAATGACATATTCACATAATAACTATCAAAGCAAGATAAGTCAAATAAGATTACAATAATCATTATTATAATAGAGATACAATTATAACAACAATCACCCATCACCATGAGACAACAATATAACAAATGATCCCCATCACCATGAGACAACAACATAACGATGATAACAGAAAAGAATGGGTGTGGATTTAAGCGGTGTGGTGTGGTATGGTGTGGTGTGGAGTGGTGTGGTGTGGTGTGGTGTGGTTTGGTGTGATGGTGCAGTGGGGTGTGGTAAGGCAGGGTGGGATGTGGAGTGATGTGGAGTGTGAGGGATAACAGCATAACAGAAACACACACTTACACACTTACACACACATAATAATAATAATAATAATAATAATAATGTATGGAATTTATATAGCGCTGAATCTTACACCACACACACATACGGTGGATCGGTGGTCTAGAGGTAACGCGCCTGTCTAGAAAGCGAAAAGTCCGGGTCTGAAGTGTGCGGCGGTTCGTACCCCGTTTGGACCGGAAATTTTTCCCCCATCCATTAGACCATGAGTGGTGGTCTGGGCGCTAGTCTTTCGGATGAGACGATAAACCGAGGTCCCGTGTGTTACACGTAATTATTTAGCGCACGTAAAAAAACCCACGGCAACAAGAGAGTTGTCCCTGGCAAAATTCTTAGAAAAAAGCCACTCTGATAGGGAAACAAATACAGCTGCAGCAAAAAAAAAAAAAAAAAAAAAAAAAAAAAAAAAAAAAAAAGGTGAAAGGGTGGCGCAGCGCTAAGTGGCGACGCGTTCTCCCGCTCTCCCTGGGGAGAGCAGCCCGAATTTCACGGAGAGAAATCTGCCGTGACTTAAAGTGGTATGAAATAAAATCTGAGCGCTTTGATTTGTTGCTTTACAAGATTCAGCGCTATATAAATTCCATACATTATATTATTATTATTATTATACACACAAACACATAATAATAATAATAATAATAATGTATGGAATACACATATAAATACATACACACAGAGAACAAAATGCAACACCAAAACAAAACAAGCCCAAACTGACCCCCCCCCCCCCCCCCCACACACCACACACACACGCACACACACACACGCACACACACACGCACACACACACGCACACACACACGCACGCGCGCGCGCCCACGCA
>CM054138.1:45986480-45996480 GCA_028751875.1 Rapana venosa
CCCCGATTACTTGTTCTTTCAATCCTGTTTAGATAGTAGTTTGAAGAAACGTTTTTTGGGTGGGTTTTTTTATACTTCTGTCATGTTGTAAGCTGATGGGGAGCTTCACGTACTAAAGTAAATTGTTGCCCGTGTTTTATTTCTTTCTTTCTTTTTCTAAAGTGCGGGCTTATCCACTGTGGTTCCTGATTAAAAAAGCTAATATCGACTGATCACTGTTTGTCATATGCCTTATTTTATTTCTTTGCTTTAGGTTGTTTATTTTTTCGCGTGTGTGGTCAATGTTTGGATTGTTGTGTGTGGACGGCGTGGCGAGACGTGCGATGTGTGTGCGTTGTGTGTGTGCGTGTGTGTGCGTGTGTGTGTGGTCCAGTGTGTGCGTCGCGTGTTCGTATGTGTTGTGTTATAAGTGTGATAGTATGAGTGTGCGCGCGTCGCTGTGCGTGGTCGGGGGGGGGGGGGGGGGGGGGGGGGGGGGGACATGCCGTGGTCATATTTTTCCTCTGTGTTTTTGTTCTTCCTATCTCTAGTTTTGTTTCTGGTTTTTACCTTTGAATTTTTGTTTTCTTTTTTTGTGTTGTTGTATTTCTTTAAGTTTTGTGTTTGCTCTCTCCTTTCTTTTCTGATACTGAACCTTTTGGGTTGAACCGTTTTTGAAACATAATGTTCAGCGTATTTGGTCAGCAATATCTTGGAAGGAAAAGTTATGAATATTAATAATAAGCTCGCACAAACGAGCCCTTTCTGACAAACCTCATATGTGGTCGGACGTGCCAAACGTATGCATAGTCACACAGCACAACACACACCAAATAACACACAAAACACAAACACTCACACACACAACACACTCGACAACACACATCACTGCACACATGTCAACATACACACACAACACACACCAGTAACCTCGAATGCCTGTCAGTTCAGCAGGTATGAAGGCACCAAATCGCACGACGCCCATCCATGACATACTCGAGAGAGAGAGAGAGAGAGAGAGAGAGAGAGAGAGGAAGAAAGAGAGAGAGAGAGAGAGGAGAATAGTATGAATAGAGAGAGAGAGATCTATCGAGAACAAGACAGACAGACAGACTAGACAGACAGACAGGACAGACCAAGACGAAAAGAAAGAGATAGAAATATAGAGACATACACATACAGACAGACAGAGATAACAACCGACCGATCAGGACGAAGCAGAAGAGAGAAGACGGGAGACGGAGGACAACGCCGACAGACACGAGAGGCAAACAGAGACCAGAACCTTGCACTCCACAGACAGAAAGAAAGCGGTACATAAGAATTAGGGAGACCACAACACACAGCAGACGACCCAGACAAGACAAAGACCAGACAGACAGACAGGCAGACGCACAGAAAGGATCACTCACGTCAAGACAACGAGGGTAATACAGACCATAAATTTCGTTTCCACAACATTAATCAAGATAATGCAAGTCACCATTATCTACTAGCTCATCTCTATCGCGATCATCAACATCGGCGGTCGATTAGTGCGATGACATTTACAGTTTCTCTCTCTCCCTCATCACAAGGGTCACACAGAGGTATGAGGAAAGCATGCCATCTCCTCAGAGAGTGAGAGACAGACAGAGAGTCACATGATCAACAGACAAACGATTAGAGAGACGCTAAGTGAGTACACAGAGTGACAGAGACATGTAATACAGACAAACAGAGAGAGTACAGAGACAAAGGATAGAGATACAGAGGCGCGCTGAGAAACGCGAAACAGCGAGACAATTGTCAGGAGATCCGTTTCAGCTTCTCTCAATGACACATGCATCATCGAAGGGGTAGCCGCCCATCTCTCCTCGTCTCCTCCTCTGGCCTATTAACCTGTCGGTCTGTCGGGCTTCCTAACGCCTATAAGAAGGCAGGTCTACCCATTACCGGCTGCAGCGGGGGGAACTAGTGGGGAACTTTTTGTTTAGGGTAACTGAAGCCAAGGCGTTACAAAGTAATGTGACCTCTTAGTGCTAACTTTCAGTGAGAAGCGCTTCTTGCAGCGCCGAGTTCTGGGTGAGGAAATGGATATTTTAGGGAAAGTAGAAAGACACTCAAGCTAGCGGCGAGAAGACTTGCCATTGCAAATTTTTATAGGAAAAAAGCCACTTTCATAGCTCGGGGAATAAGAAACGCATTTTCAATCTACAGACCGTGTGAGAAAAAATAAAGGAAATGGTGGCACAGCTCTTGAGGAAACGTATTTTCTTGTTCAGTCTTATCTGGGGGAAAAACGACAGAAGAATGGACCAAGTATCAAAAACTAGACAGGAGGAGTGACAAGGACAAAAAGAACAAAGCAAAACAAAGACTTAGTAGGACGAATTGTAAGCAATGAAATGCCTAGCACAGAAACTTTTTCATAATTCTCTTTCCAGAAAGACTCTTCTTATTCTTCTTCTTCTTTCTTCATCTAGCGGGTTCCTTCGGCGTCGCGGAGACACAGACGTCCCGTCTGCAGCAAGGCGGAGCTTGATGTAGTGACAGGTCATGGACTCGCAGTGTGACCCCCGCCCCCCCCTCAGCCACGGAGTCGCATCCATCGTCTCTTGGTCTAGCCTCTGGCTTTCCGAGCCATTGTGTTTTGGTGGTGTATGCCCGTAAGGGCTGGTTGTTTGGCGGCATTCTAGTGAGCGTGACAAACCACCTGATCCATTGTTGTTCGATATGTGGAGAATTGGTGTTAGTCTGACCATGTCTCTGATCACCTCATTCTTGATCTTGTCGCGTCTGGTCTTGTTGACAGATTTCTCAGGCACGCATTTTCACATGTGACCAAATTTTTCTCTCTAAGTGGCATTTTGTAAGTGGCCCATGTCTGACACTGGTATGTGAATGTTGGAACGAAGATGGCGTTGGAGGAGTTTTTGCCTTGGTGCTTCAATTGGTGATGCTGAATGTTTTACAGAGGGGGGCGAGTGGAAACTGACCTAGCGTTATCTCTGATTCTCAGGACATCTACTGTTTTACTCATCGACTCTGTCCAATTTTCGCTCTTCCATGTACGAAGACAGAGCTTAGAGCTATAAGGTCTTTCTAAATTCTCTTATGGTGCGCGTGTTGAGCTGGTGCCATCGTTGAATGACATGAATGCCAGCTTCACGGGATTTTCTGCTGGACTAAGACATAACTTCCCCGTGTTTTGTGATAGCTGATACATCATGTCATTACCTCTCGACGCTTGTGAGTGTTTGATTGGTCTGTGTTGAACATGAAGAGCAGCTTTGTCCTGATCATCTCAGAGGATTGGTCTGTCCCAATAATAGTTCTTCGCGTCTGGCCTCAAGAGTCTGGGTTGGCTTCGCTTTGTAACTTGTCCATGTAGATCACGAAGAGAAGGGGAGAGAGTACGCAGCCTTGCCTGACCCCTGATGTAACCGGAACAGGTCGGAGTTCCCTGCTGTTCGGACGGTGAATGCGCTCATACTGTTGGCATCGATAGCCACTGGTATGTTAGTCAAGCGAACTGCCTCTCTTCTACGTCGCAACAGCTCCAGGATCATCCACAGACCTTGTCTCTGTTGACTACGTGCTGAAAGAGCTTTATCTCCCTTGGACAACGAATACTGTAGCAGTCGTTGGTAAGTCTAAGCGACTTGAGTCTCTTTCTTCACGCGACAAGCTGTTCGGAGTGCGAAAATGAGAGTCCATCTCTGTGCGCCCACTGCTTCCTTTCCGACTAAGCCCCTCAAACTGGGCATTAGCTCAGTAGGTGTTCTGCTTTGGCTCTTGTGCGCTGTCCACTAGACTTCATTTGCATACAATTTTCCCTACATGGCTGAGAAGGGAAATGCTCTGTATGAGTGACTGCAGTTCTCTTCTTGCCTGCCCTTCATCTTCCAAATTGGCAGCCAACTCAGGCCTTTGACCAGTCCATTGTACGTTCCTTCCTCTTTCCCCATATGCTTTCTAGTAAAGAGTGCAGAGAGGGTGAGCACTTAACTATAAACTCCCGAGTCTGATTCTCTCCGCATGCAATTGACTGGCTTCAGTTGTTAGTGGCCGTATTCTTCGTTCCTGGCCGTTCATTGAGCCCTTTGGCGTTGGATCTTAATTTGTGCTTTTCTTTTTCAAGCTTCAAGGATTTGGGGCTCTAGCGTCCGCTGGATCCTTGTTATACGTGGTGAGCATATAACTGATACGACTGGAAGATCTTGGATACAGCTCTATGAGTTAAAGACGAGCTCTTAAAACAGTGCTTAGCCCATTCTAGATCTCAGGAATTCACTCTTGCTTTAGACTGCAGTGCCTCTCCATTTGCATCATTCACTACTGTTTGTTGATAGATGAATGGCGTTAACACACATCTACTAAACTCTTACTCTCATCGTCCTTCACACATTGTTTGAAATCAATTCTCTCTTGGGTGAGTTCATTGTAAATTTCACTTAACTTCTTTCCATAAGTCGCCCAAGAATTTCTTCTTTGGAGAGTTTAGTTGGCGACCTGACGTCATCAAGATGAACTAATTTCCTCCCTCGTACGCCGATATGCGGAGCGCTGCGGGACCTGACTGTCAGTGTCGATGTAACGGCAGCGAACACGCCAATTTTCGCATCTGATAAATAACGAAAGACAACAATAGTTTGATGTTAGCGTTTGACGACGAGTACAACGACGACGATGAAGAAGAAGAAGAATGAAGAAGAAGAAGAAGAATTGCGAAGAATAATGCAAAGAAGAAGAAGTGCAAAAAAAAAGAAAAATTGCAAAGTGAAGAAGAATTGCAAAGAAAACAAGAATTGCGAAGAAAGAAGAAGATTGCAAAGAAAAACTAAGATTGCGAAAGAAGAATTGCGAAGAAGTAGAAGAGAAAAGCAGAATTGCGAAGAAGAATTGCGAAAAAGAAGAAGAAGAATGCAAGAAAGAATGCGAAGAGAAGAAAAATGCGAAGAGAAGAAGATATCAAGAAAGAATGCGGCAGCGACAAGGAACATATAAGAAGAAGAATGAAGAAGAAGAAGAAGAAGAAGAATTTATCTGAATTCATTATTCATTCTTTATTTTGAGATGATGGGTTAAAGCCACTCATCTGTGCTTTATTAGTTAATCCAGATCCCCCGTGTGTATTGCTATTTATATGTGAATTTTGTCATCCGTTCCCTTATGTGAGAGAGAGTGTGTTGGAACAGTGAGTGTGTGTTCTGTGGTGTGAGTGTGTTGTGTGTGTGTGTGTATGTGTGTGTGTGTGTGTCTCTCTCTTCCATCCTGCTTCATACCATTGAACGGAAGAGACTTTCTTTGGAAAAATGAACCCTTCACAACTCTTTGTTTTACTGCAACTAGTTTTGACCACCAACCCTCCCCCCCTTCTCTCCACTCCCCTCTGTCTGACCTCTCTTGTCTGTCCTGTCTGACTCTAGACATGCCTCTTCGAGTCTTGTCCGTGTCTTTTGACTCTACACCGCTGTCTCCTGTGAGTCTCACGTCAGCTGTGTCTCGACTGTCTCTCTCTTCTCTCTCTGTACCTCTCTCTCATCATGGTCTCTCTTCTTCTTTCGTGGTGACTCCTGTCTCAGTCTCTCAGTCTCTGTCGTGACAGACTTCAGTCTCTCTCTGTCTCTCTACACCATCTTTGCTCCGTCACGTCTGTCTACTGCTCTTTGTTTTTCTCTTCCCTCGTCATCGTATTCCGAGATCTCTCTGTGTCTCTCTGTCTCTCTCTGCTCTCTATCCTTTCTGCTCCTCTGTCTCTCTCTGTCTTCTATTTCTCTGTCTCTTCTGTCTCTGTCTCTCTGACTCTGTATCCCTGTCTACTGTAATCTCTGTCCTCTGTCTCTGTCTTTCTCTGTTTCTCTCTCTGTTCTTTCATTCTGAGCTCCATGACTCTCTGATCTTATTGATGTCTCTGTAGTCCCTCTCCATGTATGTCTGTCTCCTGGTCTGTCTGATCTGTCACACTGTACTACTCTGTCCTGTCCTGACGCGTCCTCTCTCTCTTTCTCTCTCTCACTCCTCCGCTCGCTCTCTCTCTCCCCTCTTCTCTCGCTCTCTCTCCCATCATCTCATCTCACAATCGCCAACAATCTCTCATCTCTCACACTTCTCATCGTCACTTTCTCTGACCACTCTCTCTAAAAGATGCCCTAGTCGCATGAGAAACTGGCTTGTGCACACATCCAGAGTTGGTCATTTGAATAAGAACATTGGGTGAGATTTCCAGCGACGCTTCCAGAATCCAAGGTGAGGTCATCGTTTGATCCGTTAAGATAGTGTCTCGTGGCAGGGTTTACAGAATTCTTCTCATTCTTGTCTTTAATGTCGCCGTACTTCTTCATTCATAGAATTCAAGGGAAGGGGTGTGTGTTGTTGTATGTATTGTGTGTGTTGCTGTATGTGTGCTTGGATGACTGTGTGTGTGTGTGTGTGAGGTAGCGTGTCTGTCTTATTTATTCTATTTTTATAACACTTCTTCTTTTATAACGAGGATAATGGATAAGCACTTACTGTGTTTTTTTAAAACATAGTCACCGTGTGTTTTGCGCGTTTTGTAATTCTGGTCCAATCTGTTCCCACCGGACACCATGGTCCCTGACTCTTAAACGAAAAGCGGAATCCAGGATTTAACGTTGAGTGCGCAAATGTTCTGCACGTGTAGTGTGTGTGTGCTGTGTGTGTGGTGTGATGTGTGTGTGGTGTGTGTGTGTGGTGTGTGTGTGTGTGTATTGTGTGTGTAAGTGTGTATTAATTGGATGTGGTGTATGTTTTTGTGGTCGTGAACGGGGAGGGGGTAATACCCTAATGGCTAGTATAGCTCATTTCAATATACAATTCCGACGATAACAAACTTAACCTAAACTGCTACTCCAGATTTGTTGACAAATATATTACTTGAGAAATTTAAGAGCTATATCATTTTGATTTAAAGAAGTTAGCGCCACAGAAACATAGCAAAAAAAAACGTCAAACAAGCAAAACCAAAAAATCCAAAAAAATAATAATAGTACAACTGAAAAAAAACAAAACCTTTTGACGGATCAATGAATACTTGTGAAAAAAATAACATAAAAAGAAATCGTTTGACTGATAAAAGAGGAGAGAGAGAGAGAGAGAGAAGAGAAGAGAGAGAGAGAGAGGAGACAGAGAGAAGGAAGAGAGAGAGAGAAGAGACTGACAGAGCAACAGACAGAGACAGACAGA
Organism: Rapana venosa; assembly: GCA_028751875.1. Classification (NCBI taxonomy): domain Eukaryota; kingdom Metazoa; phylum Mollusca; class Gastropoda; order Neogastropoda; family Muricidae; genus Rapana; species Rapana venosa. The sequence continues at coordinate 45,993,648 of CM054138.1, forward strand.
CAAACATGACAGACAGAGAAAGACAGAGACAGAGAGAGTGATCAGAAAAACCTTGTGCCAAGTGCCCTAATACCCTCAAGGGACAAAGGAGAAAGTATGACAGTGTGAAGCGGATTGTAATTGACTGCCGTTGGGTCTCATGGAACGCACGTCATAAGAGCAGCCAAGTCTACTAAGTAAACTCACACTCAAATGTATTATAAATTACAAAAAAGCTGAAGAAAAATAGGATAATAGAAGGTTAAAGAGAAGAAAAAAGATTCTCAGAAAAGAAACAGATTTATTTCCTGTGACTTGGACACTCATTCCACTAAGAGTTTTTGCGGCAATATCATCTAGGAGGTACTCGATGTCGAGAGTAACTGTCTCACACTTTGGACGAAATGAAGAAGGAAGGAGAGATGGGAACGAGTAACAGCAGTACACTTTAATGGGGTCATAGAGTGAGTGACAGGCGACTAGACTAATCACAGACAATGAGACTGACGTAGAATTCGTACGCCGTACGCACAAGAACATCTAGCGCAAGCACGCATCAGCACACACACACACAACACATACGCGCGCCGCGCCAACATCACGCACGCACGCACACATTGCACACTCATACACACGCGAAGGCACGCACACGACACAAGGGCGCGCACGCACACACATACGCACCGCATAGCACACACTTTAACACACACTCACCACAGTAAATGTGAACTGTTTTTGCAGCCTCGTCGCGATCTGACATTATGACACATGAAAAATAAATGAACAACCACGCACCACCTTCCACCACCACCCGCGTCTTGCCGCAATGTGGTTGCGTGTGTGTGTGTATGTGGCGCGCGCGCGCATGAGCATTTCTGTATGGGATCGAAAACTAATCATATTCGCGAACAACCGTCAACGAACAACATCCTTTTCCAACGTTTCGTGTGGTAGTTCGTCTTTTCACACAGACAGGTCTCGAAGACGAACAGGTTCTAAAACGCGTCCTTCTTAGCAGCACACTAAGCACCTGTTCCGAAAAGCACTAGGCGTGGTCTCAGCCTTTATTCACATTTGGTTTGGTTCTTCGCCTCCATTCATTCCACGGGTTTGATGACTGAATCCTGTCAAAGCTTCCATAGTTTGGGGTTTATGGCGATTGTTGTTGGAGGACAGTGGCGATCATTGTCCACGCCCAGAATGTAAGTTCTATCGGTCTTGTTTTGTTGCATGTGAAGACGACATTGCCAGTCCACTCATGAGGCTTGGGCTTCACCTTCACCTTCACCTAACCATAGTCCATGGACCGTGGGGGCACCACTGAAGATTTTCAGCAACCCACTTACTTCCAAAAACAAAATCCACACAAACAATACAAACCAACCAATGCTTACGACTACACACCACTATTGTTTTTGTCACTTTGCTTTTGCTATTTTTTCATGACTCATCAGACTTCACTTTCTTTACTATTCATACATGCGCGATATTAGGCTTCCACCAGAAGAACACCAAAAAAAACCCAAAATAACTCAAACCCATTCTTTGGTAAAGGACAGTGCCATCTGACTCACAGTAGCGAATCAGTCAACTCAATGTCTGAGTTTGAACAAACATCATTAGTAAGTTATGACACTTTTAAAAATAAATTTCTCACAAACATGAGCCCCCCCGCAAGTCATCTACTCATCTGCTCCTGCTTAACGAGACAATAAACGCATTAGCGCCGGGAGTGTCAACACAGAGACATCGATAACACAAAGCAATCCGATATTAGGATACAACTCAATTGTCACTAACTGTTCTCATAACTACCTGCACTCTGGTTTCTATGCTCTCGGAATTAGCCGAAGACAAGTACACAGTTACATTTTTTCATCATACGTTAAACTAATATGTAAGAATCAGCAAACATGGTTCGATCTACTAACACTCTATAATAGACACTACTTAACCCGAAGCTAAGGTTGGAGTGTGACCTTATGTAGGTAGTGCCATATGCGATTGTTTGACTGTCAGAAACGGCATAGCAATACAACGATGCTTGTGTACGAACAACAAACGACACCATCATGCAGTAAATGTGATGAGCGATGAGGAATGACATAATATACTGAACGCGATGACATGAATAAATTAAACTATGGATTTAGTAAACACACATCCACACTCTTTTTTCTTTTTATTAATGACAGTTCTGTAGATAAAACTCTTTTCCTGTTCATCCAGGTGCTTTTTCTTTTAATGTAAGATTGTACGCCTACTTGATTATTATTTATTACTGTTTGGTCTTCCTTGTTTGATGACCGGGATAGGCTCATGGTCGGAGCCACTCAGCTTCCCCAGGCCTACTAGTTCTAAGGCAGCGTCGAGCGATGGTCCACAGCTGGATGGGTGACCGTTATGCGCGCCTTGGCGTATCAGTACAGCGGTCCCCCGGTTCACCCAGCTGATAAACTCAGGTACGCGTGACACATCATTAGCGTCAGGGAAGGTGAAATGCAGCCGATGGAGATGAGCAAGTGGAGCGCACGCTCAATATGCAGGCCTAGAGACAAGTGAGGTTCCTCTGACGCCGTCGCTCCCCTACTACAGGGACCTACTAGTTATGGGACTCCTTTACACTTTCGCCTTACTCCTTGCTTTGTTTGCTTTTGGGCGTACATAGACCTAGAGTCCAAAGTTCACACACAGGAGAGACTATTGCGTATGTCGACAGTTTTAACCCCCACCGATACAAGGAGCCGCCTTCCGACTCAGGGTTTAAACTCGGATCTTTTGAGATGATAAAAGTATATGTATCGTATTAGGGTAACCACATTAGCACGGAATACAGACAATACACGATTCAAAG
>CM054138.1:45999403-46037054 GCA_028751875.1 Rapana venosa
TCACGTGAGGGGTTACGGAAAACGAACACCCCCACATACATTCCGAAGTCGAAATCCCGCACCTTGATATGACCAAAACGCCCGCATACCAAAACCCACCTTTATAACCTCGGGCTCCAGAAACGAAATAAAAGAACACACCCCAAAGTCGGATTGTCACCTTAATAGGGAACCCCACCCCCCCCCCCCCCCAAAAAACAAAAACCCAAAAACAACAAAACCCGGACTCATAAACAAAACAAAATATGACGCGTGAACCTCCGAATCTAATGAGAACAACAAAAACAACAAAACAACAACTGTTAAAATCAACAACCCTTAAATCAAAACCCTTTGACCACCCAAAAGGGGAAATTAAAAACGACGGGCACATTGATACGAGGAAATGGGAAAAAAAGAAACAAAAAGTTTCATTTCATACATTTTTAACTTTCCAAAAAATTTAAAAATGAAAAATATCACACACACACCAAACACAACACACACCCCCAAAAACACACACACACACACAAAACCGCACACAAAATAGCACCTTTTTCTGTCGCGATATCTTTTGCTTTATTCAGGGTATTTACAGTATTGGTAGTTGTTCTTTTTCCCAATTTTAGACATTTTAAATTTGTTTTTATTGTTGTTATTTTTGTGTTCTTTGCATATTTTTCGCACTAAAATAAAATAAAAAAAAGGAATTTATATACGCTATACTTAAAAAAGTAATCTTTCGCTTTATTTTATAAGGAAACATTTTTTAATTACATAAATCCGTCCACGAACTAATGTACAAAAGCAAAAATGCTTTTTCCTTTAACCTCTATAAAAAATAAATAAATAAATAAATAATAAACACAAAACCACGCAACACACACACAGCAACACACACACTCTTTTCTCCTCTCTCCTCTCCTCCTCCTCTCCCTCTCTCTTTCGGTGCGTCGCACATTTATTGCTAACGCTCACACCCCTTTTTTAAATTTAAAAGGGGGGGACCGGGCGCGAGGGGATAAACCCCTTTTAAAGCTTGGTCCGGGGCAGGGGTTAAAACCTACCTTCCAGTTGGCAAACCCTCAAACCAAAGGGGCTATTTTTTGTTTTTGTTTTTGGGTTTTTTTTGGTTTTTTTGTGGGGGGGTGGGGGTGGTGGTGTTGTGGGTGTGGGTGGGGGTTGGGGGGGGAATTCATTCGATTCATTTCAGAATATTTTTTGCCATTTAAGCATTAACTTATTGACACAAAAAAACAAAAACGGGGGGTGTTTTTGTGTGGGGGTGTTGTTGTTGTGTTTGTGTTGTGGTTGTTGTGTTCGTGCGGCGTGCCGCGGTGTTGGAGCTGCATTCGTTCGTGTGTGTGGGGTGTGTGTGTGTTTTTGTGGTGTGTGTGTGGGGTGTGTGTGTTGTGTGGGGGGTGTGAATGTAAAATGTTAAAATTGGGGCGGCTTTCGTTCTGGGTGTGGTGGGTTTTTGTTTTTGTTTTTTTTTCTTCGATTTACGTCTTCACCTCATGAATTAACGGGAAAAAAAGCATAGAATTGAGGGGTGGTGGTGAGGCCACTGAAAATTTTACAAGGGGGAAAAAAGTTTACATGGGGAAAAAAAACTCACAAAAGAAAAAAAAAACCCGTTTTAAAAAACAAAAAACAATAACAAAAATCATTAAACTTTATGACTTATAACAAATTTCAAAACACCAAACTTTGTTTTCCAAATTCATGTTATGAATATGCCTGAGGGATTTTTTAGAAAACGGGGGGGACAAAAAGTGTTGGTGTGTGTGTGTGTGTGTGTGTTGGGGTGGTGTTGTTGGGTTGTGGTTTTGTGTGCGTCGTATCAGCGAGCGGATAATGTGGCGTGGTGGTGTTTGTTGTGTGTTCTTCGTGCTTTTGGGTTTTGGTTGCGTCGGTTGATGCGTCTGAAGTTTATTTGTTCGTGCTCGTATGTGTGCGTTATTTGTGATGCGTGTTTTTTGTGTTGTGTGTTGTGCGTGATACGTGCATGCGGGGATTTTCGTGCGTCGTGTTTGGGCGTACTGCGTATTCGTGTCTGTGGTTGCGTGTGTGGTGGCTGCGTGTGGTGTGTGTTCGTGCGTCCCGGGGTTTACGGCGACCCGGTGGTTTTTTTGTGGTGTTTGTCGGGTGAATGCTTTGGTTCTGGTACTCTGCGGCGTTTGTTGGGGGTGGTCTTTTTGCTTTGTTTTAACCCCCGTGCGTGTGGGTGTGTTGGGCGCCGCCGCTGCTTTTTGTGTGTGGTACGACCTTTTTAACCGTTCCCCTTTCCCGGTTTTTTGATAGAAGTTTTTTTTTTAAACCCTGATTTTGAACGCGAGCACATGTGTAAGGAAAAAAACGAAAGATATTTTGTTGGGGTTTTTTTGGTCCTTCGTATTGTTTTTTTTTGCTGTTTTTTTCGTTTTGTTGTTTTTACTGTGATTAAATTTTGGCTTCGTTCCCTCGCTAACTCTACTCACTATGGTACTTTTTCGATGCAACCGTTTTTTGGGGGGTTTTTTTGGGGGGGCCGACCCCCAAAGGTAGCTCATTCCAAAATGGGGAAGGGATGCTGCCAGTTCGGTTTCCGAAACTCCCCCAACGCTGACTAATTTGGATTGACAAATAATTATCTTTGAGACTACAATGATATAATAGATAAAAAACAGACAGACAGACAACAGACCAACAGCAGATAGAAATAAAAATAACAACAGAAGACAACAGACAACAACAATAATAATAGATAATAATAGATAATAGATAGATAATAATAATAAGATAATAGATAGAAATAGAGATAGAAGATAATAAAGATAGATAGTAATAGATAGATGAAAACCAAAGGCTAGGAAAGGGGAAAGATTGATATATTTTGCCTTTTTCCAAAAAAAGGGAAAAATAAAAAAAAGTTGGTTTTTCTCTGAGCACACCTACCGGGTAGAACAATTGAACATACACTTCAATATTCAGCCCCTTTTTTTGACTCTCTCTCTCTCACCTCTACTCTCTCCCCACACACACCACTCACCCTTCTCTCTCTCTTCCTCCTTTTCCCCCTTCTCTAAAATTTCCCCTCTCCTCCCCTTCCCTTCCCCTTCTCTCTCTCCTCTCTCAGCATTTCACACGGGGCCTACGGGCTATTCGCAACAATTTGCTACTGCTCTTTTCCAGCGGGGTTTTCTCGGGCACTGAATAAATATCTTTCTATTCCATTTAAATTTTTTCAGTTCCCAAACTCGTTTCATAGTTAAGACATGGTTTTTTTTTTGAAAAATTGTCCCCTTTTTTTTTTGGAAAACAATTGCCTTTTCAGATATCGAAAATGAAAATTTTTGTTTTGGGGCTCTGTTCGCTGCTCCTGTCTCTCTATCTCTGTCTTTCTGTCTCTCCCTGTCCTCCCTCTTTTTTCCTTTCTCTCTCTTCTCCTCTCGTCTCTGTCTCTCTTGTCCCCCCGTTATGTTGTGGTGTGTGTTTTCTTGTCGTTCCTGTTAATTTACCTTAGTTTTTCTGATCAATTCTGCGTTTATCTTTTTGTCATTTCAATAAGAACGGAGTTATTGAAAGACTATCAAAGCTATTGCTAACCCTGTACTAATGTTTCTCTCTCTCTCTCCTCTCGCTCTCTTCCCCTCTCTCTCCTCTCCCCTCTCTCTCTCTCTATCTCCTCTCGCTCTCTCTCCCTCCCCTCCTTTTACTGCCTGTTATAAAAGCTTCACTTTCCCCCATGGGGAAATGCCGGAAGCTCTCTCAGTACCAATAGTATCCCTGCCACCATCTGGAAATTTCTTGCTGAGAATTTTCCCCTTTTCTATCGCTCTCTATATTTGTCTTTTCTCTTACTTTCCTATCATCTCTCTTGCTTTTTTTTGCCTTTCCAGTTCATTTCTCCTGCCTTTGTTTCAAGCCAAATCTGACAAATATGTTCTTTTTATACATTGTAAACATTTTAGACATTGATTGTTGTACTTGGTTTTGCCCACCAGGTAGTGATATTGTAAACACAGGGATGTGTACAGGATGTCCATTCTCTAGTGTTGTTTGCCCATATTCCACCTTTCCCTATGTATCTGCCTATCTTTTTCGGCATTGAAGTGTTCTTTAAACCATTATGGGTTCTTTTCTTCTTTTTTTGTAACCTAGAGTTGATAGGGTCAGTGAAGGTAAAGCAGTGAGGGAGAGGAGATGGGCACAGCCTTCAATATGCTGGCCTCTAAAGAAACTGAGGCGTCTGACGCCTCGCTCCCCTACGACCACATAGGTTATGGGGCACCTGTACCTTTACCTTTTAGAGATGATAGATTAAGAGGAATGGCTGGCGTCCTCATTACAGCCTGGTTTCATTGGACTTAGGATTTAAAATAATTCAGGTTATTTTTTTCATTTATTTCATGGGGAGGGGGGGGGGGCTACTTTAGATTGAAAGTTTGATATATCGAAAGGGATTAGATGCTGTTGATTTTGAACTTTGAATGTTTTTGAAGTTGCTGAAATTGGTATAAGGTGACAGCCCTGGTATGGTTTTCGTGGTCGATGAGGCTATGAACACTACATGAATCAAATGAAAAGAAGACTCCACTCGCTAAAATGCGATGACTGAAACAGCGTGTCTTAAGCTTATTTGCAAGTGTGTCCATAAGCAGTACAAAAAGCTTAATGCATCATTCTTCAACATCACTTGCTTTCTGTATAGCCAATACCCACTCACTGACATACTCTCATGGGTCTTAGAACATACCCATCCGCCCACACCCACCACCACCCTTCTCCTTGCACGTGTGCGCACACACAACATGTAAATGTATAACGTCAGTCATCATCATTCATCATTCAGTCCCATGTCTCAAAGGACGTAGGGGGGACACGAGAGAAGACGCGACAAGTTTTTTTTTCCCATGCTTCACGATCCTGTGTGGCTAGTAAAGTGTTGCAGGGTTGGGGGGTCCATTCTTTGATGTGTCAACCCATGATTTCCTTTGGGGGCCTCTTTTTTCCTTGCCTTCAACTTTTTCCCGCGGGAGGGTTTTTGCAAAGGGTGTTGTGTCTTGTGGTGTGACCAAACCAATCATTTTTCTCCTCTTCATGGTGGAGAGCAGAGGTTCTTGGGGGCCCACACCTTTTTGATTTCTTCTTTCCATATTTGTTGGTCTTGTGTTCTTTTATGATATTTTGAGGAGTCTTCTGTGGCACTTGCTCTCAGAATGCTTGATTCTCCTCCCCCTAGCTCTGCTGACAGAGTCGATGATTCACACCATATAGGAGGATAGATATCACGAGGGATTGAAAAGGGTGATTTTTGGGTGCAGAAGCTGATGTTGTGCTTCTGATGACCTCCGAGTCTGCTAGAGCAGATGTGCTCTTTAAATGCGAGCTTCACTTCATTGTTTGATGTGCCATCTTTGTTAAGATGACCTAAGTATTTGAAATTGGCTCACCTCTTCCAGTATTCTCCATTCATTTTTTATTTCCGTGCTGTCATTACTTGCGCTTGTTGACCATGATCTTGATTTTCTCTGTACTACCCTCCATACCGTATGCGCTCGCTCGATCTGATAGACTATCTGTGGGGGTTTGCAGTTCTTTTTGCTGCCGCCCATGAGGTCAATGTCATCTGCAAATCTGAGGTTGAAAAGGGGTCTTCCACCAATGAATGGAAGTGGGTGTTTTGCAGTGCTCTGTCATGATGTTTTCGAGGAAAGGTGAAAATACAGGTGAGAAAAGCAGCCCTAAACGGACCCCAACCGTGGTCTTGAAGAACTCGCCCATGTGGATTGTTCATGAAAACTGCACTTCTTGCATTCTCGTACAGTGCCTTGATGACTTCAATGAGCAGTTGTCAATGTTGAAGTGCCTGAGTACTTGCCAGGGGCCGTCATGCCATACCCTGTCAAAGGCCATTTTGAAGTCTATGAAATTGTATACAAGTCTTTTTGGTGTTGGAGAGTTTCTCAATCAGAATTCTCAATTGAAAATTTGTTCCATTGTGCTGCGTTTTGGTCTAAAGCCAGCTTGTTCTTCTGCCAGGATTTTCTGTTTGGGTTTTTTAGTCTGTTGAGGACACCCGCAGCATAAATCTTGCTAGGATGGTTTAAATGAACTGAGGTTCTGTATTTCTGGCATTGCTAGGTTTCCTTTCTTTGGTAGGGGTATACAAGAGACTGTGTCCATTCTTCTGGCCATTCTTTGGGGTCGTGAATCTTCTGACAAAGTTCTGTGAATCGCCTTGCTGTTTCATTCCCTCCATTTTTTATGAGTTCAGCTGGAGTTATCGATTTCCCGACTTTCCCTTTTTCAATTGTTTAAATAGCTGTATCTACTTCACAAACCCTTATTTGGTGGTCTTTATATTGTGTTTCAGGGGGTTTTCAGAAACTATGTTGGTATCTGGGGGTATGGGTAGTTATACAATCCCCACAGTATTCCGTCCAGCGTTGGAGGATGGGATTGCTTTCCGTTAAAAGATTTCCTTCTTGTCTTCAATAACAGAGGCTTAGGCTGTGTGGTTTTATTAGTGATTTCAGAGTGTCGTAAGCTGTTTTGCTGTTTCCCCTTGCCATACCAACTTCGAGCGGGGGCATTATTCTTCTATCCACGCTTCTTTGGCTTCTCTCATCTTTTCCTCACTCTCTGTGGCATTCCTGTAATTTGTTGGTCTTCTTGACTTGTGAACTTTTCTTTCTTAAGCTCCCCTTCTTTTGTCGCAGAGGTCAAGAACCTCATTTGTCACCCAGGGGTTTTTCTTTGTTCTGCGTTCTTCCAATGTTTCTTTTGCTGCTGTCAATACACTTCTTTGATGTTGTTGGCTAGTGTGTCCACATCATTGTCCCATGGCTGTGAGTGCGGCGAACTTTCCCTCCCAAAGTTGCTTTGGGAAAATCTCAACCACTGTTGGGTTTTTTGAGTTTTTCCAGATCAAATCTTATGCATGGGTTTTTTTTGGGTGTTGTTTTGCTTTCAGTTTCAGCTTGATGGTGGTAAGTACAAGGGCGTGGTCAAATGCCAATGTCAGCTCCTGAAATGTTCTTGTGTTTGCCTTTTATGCTTTAAATTTTAATCTTTGGGTGACAGAAATGTAGTCAATTTGATTGTGAATCAGACCATTTGGTGAGTGCCAAGTTGATGTTCTGGATGGCTTTTTGAGTATGGGGTGTGTTTGCCAGAGTTAGTTTTTGCTTCTGTGCGAATTTCAGCAGCCGCTGTCCTCTTTCGTTTGTTTCTCCTAGTCCAAAGCGTCCGTGGGTTTCCCACCCCCGGTGTCATATCATCAGGCCCACCTTAGCATTCCAGTCGCCTTCCACAATAAGAATATCTTTTGGGGCGTTTTGGAGATGACGTTTTCAAGTTGTTCATAAAATCTTTTATCTGGTCATCATCGTAGTCAGATGTTGGAGCATAAAACTTGGATGATGTGAATTGGATTTTTTCCCGAAACCTGATTTAGATGAGTCTGCTGGATACTGGTGTGCAGCTGATGATGCTTGACACAATCTCTTTCCTAACAATGAAGCCTACTCCGTGTTATGTAGTTTCTCTTCTCCACTTACCATATCTTGTGGCCGTCTTACGGGGTTGTTCTCCAAGCAGTCCATCTGACTTCCGCAAGCCCAGGATGTCCCATTAAATCTTTTATTCATGTGTGAGTTCCTGTACTCTTCCTGTTTGGTATAAGATTCCACATTCCATGTTCCGATGTTTACTCCTTATTGGGAACTTTAGAGTTGGTTCTTCTCCAGTACCGCATTTGTCACTCCCAACCCTGGGGGCTTGCAGAGGGTACGCAGGTCGTTGTTGATCCGGCCTTGACCGATCCGAATGTTTTTTCTGTTTTGTTTGTCTCATCATGTCCTTGCATGGGGTTGAGAAACTTGGTGGCCCCATCTCCTCTCCAAAAACTCCTACTGGGGAATAAAATCACCACCCCCACAACGTTTGCCCGCCAGTAGAAGCGGTTACCGGGTGTGGTGGGTTTAAGGAAACCTGGACCCAGAAGTGAGAGTTGAGTGCCAAGTGAGGACCAGTGCTCCCGTCCATCCCGAGGGATGCTACTGCCAGGTTTACAAAGGTACCACCTCTCCTTAAGCACCCCATACACCCCTAACGTCAGTACAAAGATCATAATAAAAAAGGCAATCTTGATCTTCTTTGTCGAACGCCCAGCACATCCTATTTCTTTTCACTCTTTCAAAAAAAAATCATAGATTGGGAATTTCCAAGGCTAGAATGTCATGGTTTTTGCTTTTCTACTTCTTCTTCTTCTTCTTCGTCGACGTCATCTTCTTCGTCGTCATCGTTGTCGTCGTCTTCTTCGTCGTCGTCTTCTTCGTCGTCGTCGTCGTTGTCGTTGTCGTCAAATGCTCAGACAGCAGCTAGAAGTGTCTGTCATATGAACTTCAGTGTGGGACAGGGGTGTTATCTTTTAAGTCTTTCTGGAAAAAAGGCAGGAGAATGGACCAAGAAGGCAGAGAGAAAAAAAGACAAGAAGGAGGTGGTAGGAAGAAAAGAAACTAGGCAGAAACAAAGAGAGGGATAGAAGAGAGGGAATTTCTTGCACAGAATTACCAGGAGGTGGGGATGCTATTTATACTGACAGGCCCCCCGGGCATACGCACAGGGAATCTTTGTTTTCTAAAACCTTGTCTTTTCATCCTCAGTAGCCCCCTCTCTCTCTCTCTCTCTCTCTCTCTGGGTGATGGGTGGTGGACATGTGTACGAGCTCTCTGTTTACTGTGGTAATAGAGTCAGTTCCAGTGGTCCTACTCTTGATATTTTAGGTATGTGTGTACATAATGACTGTGTTCATCTGACAGTGTTATTGGTGTGCAGATAAGGTCAGTGTATATACTGTAAATAATAGCTTAATCATTACATGATAAACAGAAGGACATGAATATTGACATCGGAATGAAAACAGTTCAATGCAGTGCTTGTGCCTACACTTTTTTTTTTGCATGTGAACTCCTCAGTTTGAACACCTGTTGCCTGTGCTGCTGTTTTGTGTGTGGGTTTCCCCCTTTCCATTCCCCTTTCAAGTCCGCCTTTGATGTGTATCATGAACTCTGACCTTGCCACAACAAGTAAGCATAGGCACCTGAGGAGAAACATAATCATGTCTTCAGTGCCTCAAGGGAACTTTTTCCAATTTCTTGACTGGCACTTCATGCAGATGCAGCAAGGACTACAGCCACACCTCGGTGGATTAAAAAAACAATATAGATGAAAAGTTTGGCATTCTGGAGGACAGACTATCACAGTTTTTCTCTGAAATAAGTCAATTGAAGGACACAGTTATTGCAAACAGTGCTGATATCAAAGAAATGAAAGTGGACAAGGCCACCATCATGGACAGACTGGATTCTCTTTGGGAAAAGAAACTAGAGACGAGTGAGCAGGATGCTAGAGCTTTGAACGTCACAGTTTTTGAACCTGGGTGAACTGGACTGGGAAGATGAACACAGCACTGTCAAGCTCATTGTAGACATCTTGAACCAGCATTCCAGAATACCCAGTTGGGAAAAATGAAGACATTGCTAGGGCTTTTCGAATTGGAAGACCACGGTCAAGAAGGGAAGATCCTCGACCAGTACTGGTGCAGTTCTGTCGATGGGCAGACAAAATGGACATTCTGTGTGATCAAGAACTGAGAGACAGTCTAAGAACAGATGGCATTCGTGTGGCTTCTGACCTCACTAAGCGCCAAAGGACCATGCTAGATTTCCACAGGGGGCAGGGCAAAATTGCCTACATCCACAGTGGGAAGCTGCATGTCAAGGAGAAGCAGCAGCAGCCTACTCCCTACAGGGACAGTGGCAATGAAGGCAATCAGTCTTCCCACCCCTGGTGGAATGAGGAACGCAGAAAGGGGAAGGGCAGGCACACTGGCAGCCATCAAGCTGGATGGAGGGAGATGCCTCAGCGGACTTTTCAACCAAGAAGACAGTCTAGTGGTACTGGGCATGGTGGTGAGTCCCACAACTATCATGATAATGACAGAAGGGGCTTGTTTCAAGAGTCCCACCACATGAAATACCACCAGACAACCTTCAGGCCTAGGATGGAAGGTAATGCAGGGTGTGGGGTAAGTTACAGTTTTCAGAAATGTGACAGATGTGACCCGGTGCCTGTTGTACCTGGTACACAGTCATACAGCGATGTGCTGAGGTATGGGGAGTCACCGGAGCAGAGAATTTCAAAACATGGACAGAGAAATGGGGGTCATAGAAGGCTGGTCATGCTAAGAGACAATGCCAGACAGTCACATGCAGCAGAGCCCAGAACAAACAGAGGCACTACTAGAATTACAAGTAGGTCACAGGAGACTGAATCTTTCAGAGGGGGCAGTCCCCGCATTGGTGAGCAAACCAGGGGCAGAGACTGGGTTAAGTCAGATAGAAAGCAGTGACACTGATGAATTTGACTGTGACAAAGGAAACAACTTACAAACTGACAGTCATGAAGAAACCAGAGTTAAGACCATGGTTGATGATGATGTTGATGTTGGTGATGATGACGATGATGATGTGATTGTGAATAATGCCGTTCTTTCCCATCATGATGCGGTCTGTACAAACTGTGAGACCTCTGGGTTAAGTTCATTGAACACAAGCCAAAAAGATGGTAATGACCCCTATCTCTCACAAAGCACCAAACAGGCTGTGACAGAGCTGGGTTGTGTCAGACATGGTATTTCAGATGACATATCACAAAGTATTTATTTATTTATTTTATTTATTTATTTATACCACTTTAAGTCACGAGATTTCTCTGCGTGAAATTCGGGCTGCTCTCCCCGGGGAGAGCACGTCGCCACAAGAGCAGCGCCACCCTTTTTTTTTTTTTTTTTTTGGTCTGCAACTGTATTTCTTTCCCTATCAGAGTGGCTTTTTTCTAAGAATTTTGCCAGGGACAACTCTCTTGTTGCCGTGGGTTCTTTTTCGTGCGCTGCATAATTTTCTGTAACACACGGGACCTCGGTTTATCGTCTCATCCGAAAGACTAGCGCCCAGACCACCACTCATGGTCTAATGGATGGGGGAAAAGTTTCAGGCCCAGACGGGATACGAAAATGAAAATATACTTGAACATAGTACATGTGGTCAAGAAATACCTACTGACAAACTTACAGATGGACAGGACATAATAATAATAATAATAATAATGTATGGAATTTATATAGCGCTGAATCTTGTAAAGCAACAAATCAAAGCGCTCAGATTTTGTTTCATACCACTTTAAGTCACGGCAGATTTCTCTCCGTGAAATTCGGGCTGCTCTCCCCGGGGAGAGCGGGAGAACGCGTCGCCACTTAGCGCTGCGCCACCCTTTCACCCTTTTTTTTTTTTTTTTTTTTTTTGCAGCTGTATTTGTTTCCCTATCAGAGTGGCTTTTTTCTAAGAATTTTGCCAGGGACAACTCTCTTGTTGCCGTGGGTTTTTTTACGTGCGCTAAATAATTATGTGTAACACACGGGACCTCGGTTTATCGTCTCATCCGAAAGACTAGCGCCCAGACCACCACTCATGGTCTAATGGATGGGGGAAAAATTTCCGGTCCAAACGGGGTACGAACCGCCGCACACTTCAGACCCGGACTTTTCGCTTTCTAGACAGGCGCGTTACCTCTAGACCACCGATCCACCGACATGGGACATACACTGGACAAAGATATGGTCAAACCTCACAGAACCCATCTGCATCCACAGCCTGCTTCCAAGACGGGCTGCATCTTGTTCACGTGCTCTGAGCCAGAGCCGTAGTAAAGCTGCAGCAAGATCAAGAAGCCAGAGCAACATTGTTGACTCTTTTAAAAGGGCTGAATCTGGAAGGCTCACACAGAATAAAAAGCAGGCACAACAACATGATTCCTTGCCCAAAAAGCGTGGTTTGGAAAGTGCCAACAAAAAGGATTTCGGCCTGGCCACAGTACTTGGTACTAAGCCCCCAAATAAAAAGGGGCGGTGTTGCCTAGAAGTCATGAAATGTCATCTGGGATGGAAGCACAACTTACTGGAGATAGTGTAAATACTAGACAAGTAAAATTTCTTAACCATAATGTAAATGGGTTACTACAAAAGCTAGAAAATAATGATTTCATTAATTTTGTGACATCCTATGATTTTGTTTGTCTAACCGAGACTTTTGTTCCTTTTGATTTTGAATCAGCTCTGTTCAAAGACTTTGAAATATTTACCTCTAAAGCAAAGAAGCTGTCACATCAAGGGAGATATTCCGGCGGTGTTATTTTTATGATAAGGAAATGTTTTGCTAGTTTTATTACACGCATTAATATAGAACAAGGGGGACGGGATAGCTCAGTGGTCGGAGCACTCGCTTTCCCCCAGCCAAGTTAAGCAGCGTCGAGCGTGGTTACCAGTTGGATGGGTGACCGTTTGTGCGCCTTGGCTTCAGTACAGTTCCCCCAGTTCACCCAGCTGTAAATGGGTCATCATCATTATCAGACCCGTGACCTTGGCGGTCGTGGGGGAGACATGAAAGACGATGCCGTGGTAAGCCTCCTCCATCCATCTCGGTCCTCGGCTCTGCGCAGTAGTGCCGAGTCATTCATCCTGGTCCATTCTCTGATGTTGTCCATCCATGACTTGTTCTGTCTTCCCCTCCTTCTGCCACCTTCGAGTGTTCCCTGCAGTACTGTTTTGGCAGAGTGTTGTGGCGGTGACGTGCCGAACCATGTCAGCTTTTTCTTCTTGACGATGTGAGAAGGGGTTCATGTGGACCTGCCAGCCGTGTTATTTGACTCTTGACAAATTCGTTGGTCTTTCGTTCTCTCCAGATATGCCCAGTAGTTTTCTATGGCATTTTGTTTCGAATGACTGGATTTCGCTTTGCTGTTTCAGCAGTCAATGTCCAGGTTTCACTTCCGTACAGCAGATCGACTGAATAGGGCTTTGTATAGCTTAGTTTGATTGGGAAACTGATCTCTTTACTTTTCCATATGGGGTGAGTTTTGTCATGGAAGATGTTGCCATGGCTATTCTGACTTTGATTTCTGTCGTCGATCGCCCGTCCCTTTGTGAGTGTAAGCGCCGAGGTATTTAAAAGCGTCTACCTCCCCCCATTGTTGGCCGTTCATGTTAAATTTTAGGGGTGGCATTGCTCGTGCTGTCACAAGTACTTTACTTTTCTCCGACTCACCTCCATCCCAAAGCCCACTCTGTTCTCAAGTCTGGTCGTAAGATCTTGCAGCTCTGTGTTACTTCCGCCCATAGGTCAATGTCATCGGCAAACCGTAAGTTGTTGAGGGTCTGCCCCAGTGGAGAGGTAGGGTGAAGTCATGGAGGTCTCTCTCATGATGTTTTCCCCAAAAACAGATTGAACAGGACTGGGGATAACAGCATCCTTGTCGGACCCAACGTGGTTTGAAGTAGTCTCCGACCTGATTGTTCAGAAGGACTGCACTGCTTGCAGTGTTTTTATAGTTTCTTGAATGGTTTGCACTATCCTTCTTCAATGCCAAACATTCTGAGGACCCGGGCCACAGCCTTCGTGCCATACTCTGTCTAAAACCCCTTTTTGAAGTCGATGAAGTTGTGGAACAGGTCTCTCTGATGTTGAAGATGTTTTTCCATCATGATGTGCAGTTAAAAACTTTCGATTGTGCTCCTTCCTGCCCTGAACCCAGCTTGTTCCTCTCAAGGTGTTTTCTGCCTCCTTCTTGAGTCGATTCAAATAACTTTGAGCAGATCTTGCGGGGTGGCGATGAGCTATTGTTCTATAGTTTTGGCATTGGGGTAAAATTTCCCCCTTTTTGGCAGGGGTATATGAGTGATTGTGTCCGTCTGTTGGCCACGTTTTGTCTCCCAAATCTTTTGACAAAAGCTTAACCCTATGTGATGACTGTTTTTTTTGCCACCATGCTTGAGCCAGCTCTGCTGGTATATTGTCTGCTCCTGGGGACTTTCCTACTGTAAGCTGCGGATGGCTTCTTCACTTTTTCCCTCAGTATAGGGAATGGCGAGGGTGCTCTTGATGTTGCTGCTTTCCTCTTCTATTATGCTCTTTTCGGTTGATTGGTATTTTTAATCTTGACAATATCAACCACCTTTCAAGCAGCTAGCTTTCGTGAGGAGGTTTCCAGCTGTCTTCAATCTAGTTTGGGTTTTAAGGGTTTTTGTGATTTCTTTAGGGGTCCCTAGCCTTTTTTTCTGGCCCACTTTTATTTTTTTTTGATCCATCACATTGATCACGATCCACTTCCCCTTGCCTTTAACATTACTTCTCACGAATTGTTGCCCCCCCGGATTTTTTAGGGTTGGAAAACCGGGGTTTTTTTCATGCTCTTTGTACGCAGATCCAAGAGCATTGGTAGTCCAAGGCGTGTTTACCTCGACACCGAGTACCTCCTTTTTGTTTCTCGACTGCCTCATTGAAATTGTTTGGGGGGTCTTAGTCTTGTCCAGATTAAGCCCCCAAAACGCCGCCAACTTTGCTTGGAAAATCTCCCGACTCTGGATCTTTAGTTTGTCCACGTCAAATTTGATCGTGGTTTGCAGGGTGTTTGTTTTTCTTTTACTTTATTTTTAATACCAGCACCAAGGCGTGGGGACTGCCTAGTCACCCAGGTAGGTTCTTGTTCTGGTCTGTTAGCGGGTTTGAAGCCCGTGGTGTTAAAAAAACTATTTTTTGGGACTTGCCGTTTGGCGCATCCAGGTTTTCCTCCTTGACTGCTTGGGGAAAGGGGGGAATGGCAATGGAAGTCGGGGGTGCAGCAAACTCCACAGACTATACCTCCCTCTTTGGGGTCGGGAAAGGGAAAGCATAAAGCACGAGGAGAGGAAGGGGCGCCGCCCTCAATACTGGCCCAAGAAGTGAGGTCTCGACCTCGCCCCCTCGACCTTATAGTTAGGACCCCTTTTACCTTTCCTTTTATAGAAAAGAGAACATGTAGTTGAAAATATCAACAAAGTTTTTTTTGTACAAAAAAAATTTATGTTTTTTTGTTTTTATTTTCCCCCCCTTGATTCTGCATTGGGGAAGGCCACGGGGTTCTATGCTTGCTTTTAACCAATTTTATCAATTTTATAATTTTTGGTGACTTTTCTCATTCTGTTATGGGGTGACTTAAATACAAAAACTCACAGAAAAATTACTTTTTTTAAGGAAATATGTTTATGAAAAAACAATATTCCCTGAAAAAACCATACCCTAAAAATCTCAAAGACAACGCAAAAACATTTTGGGTCGCTTTTAATTGATTTTTGTAATATTTTATTTATCATATTAATTATGTTAATTCGGGCTTTGTGACAGTTGTGCATAAGGGGGTTTTCGGTGAAAGGTTTTTGGACTTTTTTATTGCAATGACTTTTTCTTCAATTTGTTGACATCTTTGTTTGTTGAAAACTTTTAAAATTCAATCATTTACCATTTCTTTGCATTTAAATCAGGGGAAAACACTTTGGTTTTACTGAAACAAAACAAAAATAAAAATTTGGGTTTGGAAAATTTTTTGGAACAAACATAAAGGTTTTGTAAAAGCCTGGAATGAAATATTCAAAACAGAAGGGCCTTTGGCAACAACAATTTTACATGTGTTGAAAATCTTTAGATATATTTGTAAAATTTAAAATTTCAAGAAAATTGATTTTTTAAGGGGGTTTTGCCCCAAACCCAAAAAAAAAAAAATCAATGGTTTTATGTGAGTGTACACAACAAAAAAAGAAAAAGGGAAAAAACCAACCAGGAAAAACAAGAAAAAAGAAATGGTTTGCAATTTTAAAGTTAAAAAAAACATAAACATACTTAATAAAAGACAACTTTAAAAAGCAAAGCTGCATTTTGTAAAAAAATTTTATAACTGTCACTTTTTTGGAAGGGAATTAAAGCAATGGCTGTACAAATAAAAAAAAAAACTATAAAAAAATTCCACAGATTTTGGGAAAAAAAATCTATAAAAAAATTTTCCCACAGATATTGTGAAACCCATTTCAAGACTTTTTTCCAAAAAATAAATTAAAATTTTATTTTTCTGAGAAGGGCCATTCCTGAAAAAGCATATCAGAAAAGAGTTTTTTCGGCCACAAAAACTTTAAAAAAGTAAAGCGGGGGATAGATACATTCGCTGAAATACTGAAAACTTGGCAAAAAGGGGCAGGCTTCAAAAAACTATTTAACCAAATTTTTTAGCAGGAATCTACCCTCATGACTGATCCAAATAAAAACATCCCTTACAAAAAAAAGGGAACTTTTGAAAAGGTGATAAATAGGGGGGTTTTCTCTTTTAACATAATTTCTAAATTTACACAACTTTTGAATACAGGTTTACAGTTTTTAGAAAAAATAATATTATTTCAAGTGTCAACGGGTTTCGGAAAATATTCAACACATCAATATTACTTTTACTCAATTCAAATTTATGAGTGGAAATGGGAAACTGTATTTTCTTTTGTAAATTTACGAAGGCTTTGATTCGTTTGCCATAAAACTTTTGAAATGTCTTAAAAGACAAGGGGTGGGTAGATTTTTTGCTTTCTGGGGGTTAGTATATGTCATTTTTTTGTCATGTGAACGTGTAAACTCTGAATTAACAGACATTTTAAACGCCATTGGGAGTCAGACAGGATGTTTTTGACCCTTCCTTGTTTTAAATTTTTCAAAATTTAAATTACAAATCACATAAAAGATAACGGTAAAAGGGGGTTTCGAATAAAACCTGATGCTATGAATTTTTTCATTTGCTTTTTTAATATGTTGCATGGTGTCAGTTACTCCGGGGACTTAAAAACCCAAATGAATGTTTTTAAAAGCTTTGGACAATAAATCTTTTGGGGAATATTGAAAAACAAAGTTATGTTTTTAGAAAGGGGGGGCTTTTTGGGGAAACTAAAAAGGTTCTTTGAAGGTAAAAGTTAAAGGGGGAAATAGCTATTGCTACTGGGATTTAACTTTACCATATAGTGCAAAAAGGGGAACCCTTCACTTAGCTTCTAAACAGAAAAAGGGCATATTCAAGTTAATAAATTTTTCCAAAAAATGTAAAAAAAAACCCAAGCAACTTTCAAAAAAAAAATTTGTATCTAAGACCAAACCAAATTTTGATATAATTCTACTAAAATTTTGGGACTAAACAGATTGGCTTTTAAAAAAGGGTTCATAGGCTGCTTTAAAGTTTCTTGGGTTCCAATCGGGCCCCCAAAACAACATGTAATAAATTTGGGGCAGATATCCATTGTATTAAGACATATGTAGCATGCTTAAATTTTTGGGTTTTAAACTATTAAAAAGGGAAAAAGGGGTACCACATAAAGCTTATAAATTTACTTAATTGAAAATGGGTAAGCTTTTTGGGCTTAAAAAATTAGAGAGAAAAACTTTCACCACTTAAAATTTTTGGTTGCAACGGGGTTTTGGGGGAAAAAAGCTTTTACATTTATTCAAACAGGGGGCTTTTGACAGTTCAGCAAGAAGGGGAGGGGCTTTTGGGGATCGGGACAGTACACAACAATAAAAATTTTAAACTTTTTTGGAAAAGGAAAGATATATTTTGGATAGGGATAATCGTTTCTGATTGCTATAACAAAATTAAGTGTAATTTTCTTCCTCTAAACAATAATTTTCATTGCTACATAAAATTGAAACAAAATAAAATTTTTTTCCATGCTGCAAAGAAAAAAACAAAAATGAACAACTTTTATATTTTAAATGTGAGCAAATGAGGGTCTAGTGCTAAATTTTCTAAAAGAATCAGCCAAGCTTTCCCTTTTATGCACTACCAGGCTACAAATCCAAAACACGCACAATTTATCCAAATTGGTGTTTTCCAGCAATTAACAAAAAAAAACTTATTTTGGAAAAAATGCAAAGTTTGTTTCATAATTTTAAAGAAACGCCATGACAATTTTTGGTATGTGTATGTGTGTGCACGCACCAACAAGGTTTTTATGTTTTTTGGCGTGTGTGCGCCCAAATAGTGGTGTGTAGTGTGTATGGCCAGGGGGTTTTGTTGGATATTCATTTTAGGGGGAGGTTAAGTGAAAGCGGATGATCCCTGCCCCTCGTGCGTGTGTTTTGCCCGGCATGGGTGTGGTGAAAAAGGGATTGAGGAATTCCAGAATAGACGTCCGATGAAAATTTTCATATTTACGTCTTGAGACATGGAGAGTGAAAATTTTTCTGAAAATATATCTTTCAATTTTTGGGTTTAAAACCCCATTTTTCCTTTTTAGACTAAAACCTTTCATGACATGAAGGCCAGTGTGTGGGTTTTTTTGGGGTTGTGGGTTTTGGGTTTTTTTTCCCCTCACATTGTGTTAACATTTCAGTACCAAGCGACAGGTTTTTTTTTGATGGTACAATTTTTTTTAATGGG
The DNA here is from genome assembly GCA_028751875.1 of Rapana venosa. NCBI lineage: Eukaryota > Metazoa > Mollusca > Gastropoda > Neogastropoda > Muricidae > Rapana > Rapana venosa. The sequence goes on from CM054138.1 coordinate 46,017,704, forward strand.
GAATTTTAGAAGCAATAACTTGACATAGAACTTTATCAAAAAGCAAAAAAACCCTAATGACATTTTTGATTTTAAATGTTATGATTTATATGCGTTTGATGTTTGTGTTTTGAATGGAAAAGGTTTTTTCATATCAGGTATAAACCACAATAACTGTGTTCACATTCTTTTTCTTTTTGTGGGACCCCCAAGGGAACATTAAGGTGAACTGATTTTTTTTTTTTATGGGGGGGGATTTTTTTTTTAAACTGTTTTTTGTTTGGATTTTTGGCTTAGACATCTTTATTTAGTCATGATTTTGAAAAACTTTAACAAGGATACTTTATGCACTCCATTATTAGCCAAATCTTACCAAACTTGTGTGAATTTTTTTTCTCATTTTCCACTTTTCACTTCAATTTTTTGCCCCTCAAGTGTTTGTGCAAAGGCCGATGTACATTAAACCTTTCAGATTCAGAAAATTTTCTCTCCATCTCTCCTCTCTCTCTCTTTCTCTCTTCTCTCCTCCTCCTCCTCTCCTCTCTCCTCTCTCCTTTTCTCACACAAAAAAAAAAATTTGCATTGTCTTGTCACGGGCCCTTCCTCTCTGTCTCTGTCGCGCCCCCTCCTCTCTCCCTCTGTCTCTCCTCTGTCCTCCTATGCTCTCTCTCTGTCGTCTCCTCTCCCTCCTCCTCCCCTGGAGGACCCATCACTATGTAAAAGACAACTGAAATTGCTCTGGGATTTTTGTGAAAAAGTAATATTCAAGTGGTTTTTGTTTTCCATTGTTTTAAAATTAGTTTAAACAGGGGGAGGGGAATTTAGTGCCTGTACAGGCTTTTGTGGGGCATTTGCGCAATTTGCCTGTTTTTATGCGAAAAAAGGGAAATCAAATCTCCATGCAAACCTCACCAGACGCTAAAAACGTGAGAGGGGCCGTTAGACTGCCCTCACCTACTTTTTTGGGGGGGCTTTAAATTTTGGGTTGTGACAGAACCAACCCGGCCCCCCCCCCCCCCCCTCCTAAATCACTGCCCAAGGGCCAAGCTAGGGAAACCCCTTTACAAAGGGGTGTTCAAACGTCTCAGGGGGCCTTCCTGTAGACCAAAACCCTTTCTGAGGCGTCAACACCCTACCAACCCCTTTAACACAGACAGGGTTCCCCTCCCACAACCCCCAGAATGAGCGAACACAATGACAGTCAAAATAGAAAGCTGGAAAATCTGTTAAGTCACAGTGGACATTTGAAACGAGAGATTCAGTTTTTACAAAAACTGTTGGGGCTCTGAAAGAAAAATGGTTAAAAATTAAAAACATGACAACTCAAACTGAAACATAGAAAAGGGCGAAAACAGAATGACGAACAATGAATAAGCTAAAAAGAGGCAATGAGAAACGGGCAATTATGGGGAAACAAAAATTATTGTTCAGTATAGAAAAAAACAAAAAAAGAGGTCTGACGTGAGATGGCTGGAAAAAAATTTTCTCTAAAAAAAAGGGTGTCAAATTAAAGTTTTATTGGGTGGCCCCCTAAATTCTAAAGCTAACTCTCCTATTATTGCCAGATGCTGTTTTTATACAGATAAGATTAGAATTATGAAAGCAAAATCTCGCCTGAAAGGCTCTAGTATTTTTGTAGATGAAGATTTTTCTCAGTCTGTTAGGGAAATTAGGTGTAAACTGACCCCATATTTAAAGAGCGCTTAAGTAGAGGGGAAACAAGTAAGAATGGTTCTTGACCATCTGATAATAAACAGAGAAAAGGTGATCCTCAATGATCTCCAAAGAAAGGAATAGCTCTTTAGCCAGCCCATACACACATCTGTCCCTAGACGCAATTCACAGGGTAGGCCAGAAAGTGAACCAACACCTGTCATAAGTGGGCCTGAGTCAGTCACACACTCAATAGGGCTTTGTTCTGTGGAGTGTGACAGAGACACAACTGTCTTTAAGAGGCAAGACAAAGACAGGTCTAACCAAGGTTTACTAGGCTTAGGACTAACATCTGTCCCCCAGGATTTGTCTGGTTGTAGGCAGCCCTCCAATAAAGAGCCCTTGTAAATAAATGATGATGGCAGTACTGATGATAGCATTAACTCGGTTTGTAGTCTCATCAATGTAAATAGTGATAGTGTCAGTTTAGATGATGTAGACTCATTTGAATTATAGCAATAAAAATGAAACAAATAAAACGTTTTTCTTTTTTATGGGGGAACATAAATGAGTTGCTTTCTAAACTCACTGACAGGGATTTTGTATTTTATGTGTGTAGCTTCCATTTTATTTGTTTGTCAGAAACGTTCCTGGAATATATACAGCCAGATGTTTTATAGGCTATAAGGCCTTCTGTAAGTTGGCAATTAAAGTTAGTCATCAAAAGAGATGATCAGGTGCATTGGTTTTTTAGTGGGATGAAAACAAACTCTCAGTTTATAAAGAAAAATCTCTGTGAAGAGAACATGTGTGAACAATTTCTAAAAGCCTTCCAGATGATTGATGAGAACATTGATGAAGCTCTATATTTGTTTAATCATCTCATAAAAACCAGTGCTGTATGTATGAAGAAACAGGTTTGTATCAATAAAAGTCTATCAATTGATACATGGTTTGATAATGAATGTAAAAGAATGAAATGTAGGTTCAGAAAACTTTTGAAGTCTTACCATAAAACGTTAAAGAATGAAGACAAAAACTTGTACTGTATCACAAGAAGGGATTATAAATACATGCTTGAAAGGAAAAAGAAAGAGTATAACAAGACATTACTTGCATATATGATGTCTTCCATCACTTCTCAAGTTCAGTTCTGGAAGAATATTAAGAAGGCTTCATTTAGAAAGAGTCAGCCAAATAATAATAATATATCAGTTGACAGATGCTTGCAGCACTTCAAAACCCTGCTAGAGAAAGACTCAGCAGACAACTCCATGAACACTGATGGTGACTATGAAGAAACTGAGGAAGATTTTGATCGTCTCATATCTAAAGATGAAATATCATTGGCACTTAGAAAACTTAAACATGATAAGGCGGCTGGTCCTGTTCAAATCATTGGAGAATTACTATAAAAAAAATGGTGCTGAAAATGTCCTTTTTTTCTAAAATTATTCAACAAAATCTTTGATAATGGTCTTTTTCCAGATAACTTGACTGAATCTATCATTCTAACATTACACAAAAAAATGTGATGTTGACAACCCTAATAACTACAGGAGAATCTCTCTTAGTGATATAAGTAGTAAGCTGTACAGTACCATCATTAATAATAGGTTACAGGAATGGGTTAAGAAAAACAACATTACAGGTGAACACCAAGCTGGTTTAAAGAGAGGGTATTCCACTATAGATCATATGTTTACTCTACTTGCATTTATCCAGAAACAGTTTGCTCATAACCATAAGCTCTATGTAGCATTTATTGACTTTGAAAAGGCATTTGATTCTGTTAATAGAAACTTGTTATGGCCTATTCTCCTGAAAAATTGTGTGAAGGTTAAATTATTACTTTGTTTGAGAGCCATATATCAGAATGTCAAAAGCAGAATAAGATGTGGACCTAAGCTGACGGACATAATATACTGCACCACTGGGGTCAAACAGGGTGATGTATGTAGCCCTCTTTTGTTTTCTGTTATCATTAATGAGTTAGCCATAGAAGTCATTGATAGGGGTAAACATGGTGCCACTTTCCCCCAAGATTTCACAGAATTGTTTATTCTTCTGCTTGCTGATGTTGTCATCCTGCTATCTGAAACTTTTGTAGACTTACAACAGCAGTTGAATAGCTTAAGCAGTGCTGCAACAGCACTTGATCTTAAGGTTAATCTGAATAAGAGTAATATTGTTGTATTCAGAAAAGGTGGTTATTTAGCTGCTCACGAAAAATGGCTGTACAATGGAAAAGTCATGCCTGTGATTAATGTATATAAATATTTAGGAATCTGTTTTTCTACAAAGCTTAGTTTCACAACTGCATGTAAAGATCTGGCAAATCGAGGTAAAAGAAGCTTGTTAATTGTTTTGAAAAAATTACAATTATTGAATAATAATGCTTTTGACTTGTTCATTTAGATATTTGAGCACAAATCAACCCCCGGGTTTTAATGGGGGGAAATTTCGGGACGGGATGCAGCTGTAAACACATTTAATCAACACCTTCTTGCTTTAAAGCATTTTTTTAGGCAGATAACGAATCTAATATCTTGTTTATAGTGAAACAAATAAATCCTCTCTCGTTAATGCTGCTGTAAGATCTTAATTTTGGGATTAGACTGCATATGGATAGTGCAGTTACCTTTTAGGTTTTACAAAGTTTTATGATCTAGAGGTAAAGGGGGAAAAGCCCCTGGTTTCACAAAACTACCTGTTTTTTTTTGAATTTGGGTTTTGGGGTTTGTTTGGCTAAAACCGGGTGTGGGAAAATTTGTAGAATTTTATCAACTTTTTCCGGGCAAAGTTTGATTGACTGCCGTTGGCAGCATGGAGGGGTCATATACAAAACAGTGAAAGATTTCAATGTACAGCCCAATTTTATAGGTTCACACCATGTCAAACCTTATCAAAAGCTGATTGGCAAACATTTGAAAAAAATTTATGTCAAAAGTTTAGACTTGGGTTATCAGCAAAATTTCATAAATTTACATAATAGAACTGAGGATCCCAGTTGCATGCCCTTTATTAACAAACAGGGGAAGAGAAGTGCTTTTTGTGTGGCTGTCCTATTAAAGATGTAAGACAGAATACTTTCCCGGGTAAAGTATAGTAACAGCCAAATTATTTAGATTCGTGTACCAGGGGCATTAGCCCCCCAACGTGCTACCTTGCTTTAATTTTTGTGTAAAACCCTTTAGAAAAAGATATCTTGGTTTTTTAAGTCATTTTTTTTAACTGATTTTTATTGTTTTTTGTAACAAAACATTTTGGGGGGGGGTTTTTTCCTGATTTTCTCACAAAATATAAGCAGCCCAACCCCCCCTTTATTTTAGGCCCAAAGGTCCTTTTTTTTAATAATCTTTTTGATTCGATTCGAGTTCTCTCTCTCTCCCTCTCTCTCTCTCTCTCTCTCCTCTCCCTCTCTCCTCTTCCTCTCTCTCACCACACACACACACCAAAACACACACACACACACATACACACACACAACACACACACACACAACACACACACCACACAATATATATATAATATATATATTATTAATAATTTTATATAATATTATAAAAAATGGTTGGTTTTGTTTCATACACTTATTACAGTAGAATCTCACATGAGAAGACTATAATGACTTCAAAAAGATATCATGAAAAGCGAAGCCATTACAACTTTTTGAACAGTATTAAATTCTTTTAAAAACACATTCCCCTTTAGAACAAAACCAAAAAGAATCAAACCATTAAACAAAAAATGGTTATAGAAAAAGGGGGGTCCACAAAACCAATTTCAGTTTTGGAATATCTAGTACTCCGTATTTAATCTCAAATTTAGCATACAAATTTCAATTTTGTAGGAAAGAAATTTCAAATTTTTTTTCGTCTTTTTAAAAATACAACATTCATAAATTAAGTAATTTCGAATTTCAACAATGCAAAATTGGGAAAAAAGCGCTTTACTACGCATTCGGAGACACGTTTTGTCAAAAAAGACAAGCTCGTTCTAATAAAAACTCTAATGAGTTGGGGGTCCAGCAAAAGATTATTTTTGAACCTCGCTTTCTAATAATGTATTTCAGGGGAAACGCGCCAAACTGCTGCGTGCGTGTTTGGGGGGGTGTGGTTGGGTGTGTTGCGCGCATATATATAAAATATATATAATATAATTTAAAAATATATTATAATATAATATATATTTTGTGTGTGTGTGTGGTGTTGTGTGTGTGTGTGTGTGTGTGTGGGTGGACAAGTGGGGGTGGCTTTATTGTATTTTTCTCTCAAACCCTGAGTGTCTCTACTCTCTGATTTTTTTATTTCAAATTTTAAAACCCCCCCAACCCAACCCCCAACCCCCCCCCCCCCCCCCCCCCCAAAAAAAAAAGAAATAATAAAACAGTCTCGTCATTTTAATCATTCCTTAATGAAAGAAGACATTAATGAACACAAACAAACAACCAAACAAATGAAGAAAGAAATACTTTTTTCCACACAAATTAGACAAAGACACGCCTTCAAGGAGAAGATGCACTATTTTGCAGCGAGTGTCAGAGGTTGCGCTACCCGTTACATGGTGATATTGATTGCGCTAAAACAGGTGATTAAAGATAAATAAAGCACCTCTGCCCAGAGATTACAACAATATCGTGTGTGTGTGTGTGTGTGTGTGTGTTGTGTGTGTGTGTGTGTGTGTGTGTGTGTGTGTGTATGTGTGTGTGTGTGTGTGTGTGTTGAGGTTGGACGTTTCCATAATATACCAAGGGAAAAAGAATTTGTTCAAAATGCAATATGTCTGTTTTAGGGGATGAATTTCATTTTATCATGGAATGTCCCCACTTCAAACATTGACGACAAGTTTTGATTCCCCGACACTTTCTTCAACCCATGATCTAGTTATAATTTCTGTAGGCTAATGAAATGCAAATCTCGAAAAGTTTTCCTGTCGCTCTCAAAATTCATAAGATTTGCAGGTATTTCTTGAAATGTCAATTGTCTTTCATATGTGTACATTGTGCCTTTTAAAAGAAATGTGTATACCTAAAAATAGTATTGAGTCATTAATACTATTTGCTTATCATTATGCGATGAACTCTTGCTTTTCAGTTACTGTTAGCATTAATGTTATTTTTGGGTATATTGCTGTTAGGTTTATTCTCCTGTTCAGTTTGTTTGTAATCCTCCAAACCCCAAAAGGGGTGAAAGGAATTAAATCGTTGTGTGTGTGTGTGTGTGTGTGTGTGTGTGTGTGTGTGTGTGTGTGTGTGTGTGTGTGTGTGTGTCTGTGTCTGTGTGTCTGTGTCTGTGTGTCAGAGAGGAAGAGAGCAAGAGAGAGATAAACAGACAGACAGACAGAGTGACAGAGTGACAGACAGAGAGACACAGAAAGAGAGAAGAGAGAGAGAGAGAGAGAGAGAGAGAGAGAGAGAGTCTGTGTCTGTCTGTCTGTCTGTCTGTGTCTTTGTCTCTGTGTGTCTGTTCTGTGTCTGCATATGTTGTGCGCGCGCGATGTGTGTGTATATGTGTGTGTGACACCACACGTGCGTATCTGTGTGCATGTTTGTGTATGTGTTAAAGTGTGTGTATGCGCGCGCTCGCCGCGCGTGCTCGCATAGACATGTCTGGTTTTTTTTAATGTTTTTAAAATATATTTTGTTTCTTTACTTATCTAATTTTATTCTATTCTTTTATTTTGAGGATAATGGAATAAGCACTATGTGTATGTATGTGTGCGTGTGTGTGTGCGTGTGTGCGTGTGTGTGTGTGTGCGTGTGTGTGTGTGTGTGTGTGTGTGTGTGTGTGTGTGTGTGTGTGTGTGTGTGTGTGTGTTGTGTGTGTGTGTGTGTTGTGTGTGTGTGTGTGTGTGTGTTTTGCAGTGTATTTTGGGTTGGGGGTGTTTTTTGGGGGGGTCTATTTTATTGTTTTGGGTTGTCGTAATAATGTTGTAGTTAAATATCATTGCTGAAGTTGTTTTTGTTCCAAATAGATGGCTAAGTGAATAAAAGTAAATGCTTTGCTTATTCAACGCACCATCTGGAAATTAAAAAATATTGACTTGACTTTGATGCACACACACACGCGCTCACACACACACACACTCTCTCTCTCTCTCTCATCTCTCTCTCTATCTCTCTCTCTCTCTCTCTCTCTCTCTCTCTCTAGCGCGCGCATACATGCCCGCACGCACGCACGCTCGCGCGCTCACACATACATAACACACAAACACACACACACACAACACACACACTCACGCGCGCGCACATACACACACACACATACACACACACATACACACTTACTGAGGTGCGAAAGATTGCTTCTGAACAGCATATCCACCCTAAACCAACAAATGAAAGACCCCATTCTGCAAACAATGTGGCAAACAATGCATTGAAGAGCTGTGTCATTTTACGTTTGTCTGTCCATAATATGTTACACTTCGTGTAAAGGAAAGTGTTGCAGTTATATCATCCAGCTTCCCATCCGAATCTAAGGTACAGTCATTATGTAACAACATGACAGTGAAATCCGTTTTCGAAAATACGCTATGTGCATTATAGAGCTCTTGAATTTTCTAAAACACAATTATTCCTGTAAGACAGTCAAGAACTGTTTTAGCTTTCATTCTTATAAAAGGTTAATTATGAAGATTTTACGTTGTTATGTTTATACTGCACTAAAGGTGAAACAGTGCACCAAATGATGCCTTAAGATTATGTGGTAGAAATATCATATCACCCATGTCAGCCGATCTGTAGGCCTACCTCCATAGAATACATATTAGTACATATGCTTATATAATATAAACTTGGCACTTGTTTTTGCTTATGATAATGATAATAATAATAATAACAACAATGATACCTCGGTCCCCTCCCCCCCCTCCCGCCCCACCTCATCCCATTCATATATACCATATGCAACATAATATTATGAATTCATACACAACAGTAAAACCATGCAATAAGCGTGTTAAAGAGCGCTTTGATTTGTTGCTTTACAAGATTCAGCGCTATATAAATTCTTTATATTATTATTATTATTAAAGGGAAAACAAAATGGTGGTGCGTTCATTTGGAATGAAATACCTGCAAGTCAGGTTCTGAACGTAATAATTATTATATATTCATGACATAATTCTTAGGTGTGTTTTTAAATTGAAGTCTGTTTTGATACATCTCCAATTTGCTGGGAGTTTTTACCGGATACATTACAACCTGAACACAAGAAGCTCGACTGGTAAAAGTTCTTTTTCGGTCTTGTTTAGCGGATGTTTTTTTCTGGACCTTGGGATTGTTCAGAAATGACGTTTATCTATGCTGGTTAATTTGTACAGTTTTAGCGGTCTTTGAGGGTGCATTTTCATTGACAACAGTTTGCACAAACAGTTTCATTGAACATAAGCCTGTTGTGAAAACTCAAGACATGTTATGGCTTATAAAGTAAGGTCAATATGCAGGAAGATTGGTTTCCTTTTTTTTTTTTTGTCACAGTCTGACTGCTCTTTGATATGAAGGATAAGTTTCAAGTTCGTTTCGCTGCAGTTATCCAAAAGACTGCTGCACACAGTCAGTGAAGGCAAAATATACCACAGAAACTAATGTGCAAGATTTTTCGCTCAGAAAGTGCTATATTTTGAGTAACTGTGTATATCATACTCGAAGCGAACCAAGGCAGTGGCAGGTCTGCACTGGAAGATGACCCGGGAAATCGTAAAAAAAATCCCCTACACTTACGTCACGAGAAGCCGCCAAGATTGGAACCCAAGACTTCAATGTACCCAAGGGATTGTAAAAAGTCAAACGGTCTTAACCACTCGGCTATAGCGTCCATCACCTTGGACAGTTCAAATTCTGTTTAGCCAATAAACACGAACCGTTAACTGTATCAACGCTCTCTCCCTTGGCCCAAATCCTTCATTTGTCACTTTCAAATCCAGCCTAAAGACACACTTATTTCCTACTGAGGATCCGCCTCCGTCATTACGCCTCAACATTCTGTCCCTACTTTCAATCAGCCTCCTCCATCTCCATCACTTTGCAGTAATAATAATAATGATAATAATAATAATAATAATAATAATAATAATAATTATAATAAAAAATATTTATAATAATGTATGGAATTTATATAGCGCTGAATCTTGTAAAGCAACAAATCAAAGCGCTCAAATGACATTTTTTTGTAGCGTGTGTGTGTGTGTGTGTGTGTGTGTGTGTGTGTGTGTGTGTGTGTGTGTGTGTGTGTGTGTGTATAACAATTTGTTAACCTTATAAATTATGTGATAGTTGCATGCGCGTGAATGATTTGAATGCAAGCACTTGGATTTGTTTGCTTTACAAGATTCACCGCTATATAAATTCCACACATCATTATTATTATGATTATTACTATCATCATCACCATCATCATCATCATCATCATTAACATCATCATCATTATTATTATTATTATTATTATGATCATCATCATCATCATCATCATCATCATCATCGAGACGTGAGGCTGGAGTTGGCTTTGCAGTAAGAACAACGCTTGTTGGCAAGCTGGCTTAAGGAATAAATGATAGACTTATGACGATGAGACTCCCCTTATCTCACGGGAAGAGTTTTCCTACCCTGTCAGTGCTTATGCTCCCACCATGACAAATCCAGAGGACATCAAGGACAAGTTTTATGAAGACTTGAATGCTGTTATTGCCTCTGTTCCCAACGCAGACAAGCTCATCATCCTTGGTGACTTCAATGTGAGAGTAGGCTGTGACAGTACCGCGTGGGAAGGTGTGACTGGAAAGCATGGAGTTGGCAACTGCAACAGCAACGGCCTACTGCTCCTCCAGACTTGCGTGGAGCATGACCTACTGATCACAAACACGACTTTCAACCTCCCTACACGTAACAGGACATCATGGATGCATCCCCGCTCTAGGCACTGTCATCTTATTGACTATATCATCACCAGGAAGATGGACAGGCAGGATGTTTGTGTCACATAGGCCATGTGTGGAGCAGAATGCTGGACAGACCACCGTCTCATCGTCTCTAAGCTCAGGTTGCGTGTCCAGCCCAGGAGACGGCCACAAGGCGTGAAAGCACCTAAACGCCTGAATGTCAACAAGATGGAGAACGACACAGTCAAACGGTCTCTTGCTGCCGCCTTGGAGGAACGCCTAGAGCCCATTGTGCTGGATAGCCAAAACGTGGAATCAGCATGGGGAACACTCCGTGAGATCGTGTATAACACAGCTATGGAGTGCCTCGGCCCTACTTCCAGGCGACACAGGGACTGGTTTGATGAGAACTGTGAAGAGATCACAGTTATTGGAAGACAAGCGCTGTGCCTATAAAGCCCACCTTGATGACCCAACATCAACAGCAAAGAAAGATGCACTGAGGAACAAGCGTAGCACCATCCAGCTAAAGCTGCGTCAGATGCAAGACTCCTGGATCAGCAATAAAGCAGGGTGAGATCCAAGGATATGCTGTCAGGAATGACATGAAGAACTTCTATGATGGACTCAAAGAGATCTATGGTCCCACCACATCAAGATCATCACCACCTCTCCTCAGTGCAGATGGGTCTACTCTCATCACTGACAAAGACAAGGTCCTTGAGAGATGGGCTGAACATTTTGATAATGTTCCAAACCGTCCTTCCACCATCAACGATGAAGCTATTAACCGCCTCCCACAAGTTCCAGTCGACGAGACGATAAGTACCATACCAACCTTTGAGGAGATCCAGAAAGCAATTTGCCTGCTGTCCAGTGGTAAAGCACCCGGCGCAGACTCAATCCCAGCTAAGATCTACAAAGGGGGGTGGCAGAGCACTGACTGAAAAACTCCATGAGCTCTTCCAAGTCATATGGCAGCATGAGACACTTTCGCAAGACTTCAAAAATGCCTCCATCATACATCTATACAAGAACAAGGAAACCGCCAGGCCTGTGACAACCACCGAGGAATATCCCTGCTGTCCATAGCAGGCAAGGTCCTGGCCAGAGTACTGCTGAACCGGCTCATAGTCCACCTTGAGCAAGACCTTCTTCCAGAGAGTCAATGTGGCTTCCGGAAAGATCGCGGGACTATCGACATGGTGTTTGCTGCCAGGCAGCTCCAAGAGAAGTGTCAGGAACAAAACACTGACCTCTACCTCCTTCGGATGAGACTACAAACCGAGGCCCCGTGTGCAAACGCATGCAGAACATCTTGCGCACACGTTAAATCCTGTTCCGCTGTTCGAAAGAGTAATAATAATAATATATGGAATTTATATAGCGCTGAATCTTGTAAAAAACAAACAAATCGAAGCGCTTGCACTCAATCATTTACAGGCATGCAACTCTCCTTAAACATAATGAACAACATATTTCAAAACCATGCGCGCGCACGTATGCACGCACACACACGCACACACACACACACACACACACACACACACACACACACACACACACACGGAACAACACTTAGAAGGTGAAAGATGCTGTTGAAAATTAGGGACAGATATTTGGGGGGAAAGTCTCAGGTAGGAAATAAGTGTGTTATGAGGTTGGATTTGAATGTATCAAGTGAAGGCTTTTGGCGAAGTGAAGGAGGGAGGTCATTCCAGGTGGATGGACCAGAAACAGAGAAGGAGCGACGGCCAACAGTGGTTTGTTTGAATCTGGGTGTTCGAAAGCACAAAGTATCTGCGGCTGAACGAAGGGAACGGGATGGAGTGTACAGATGAAGACAGTTACAGAGATAAGAGGTGCAGATTTGTTGAGACATTTGAAACAGGGGGTATTGATTTTATACTCCAGTCTTTGTGAGACAGGCAGCCAGTGAAGAGATCGCAGAAGAGGAGTGATGTGTTCAGATTTTTTCTTTCTTAGGACCAGTCGAGCTGCAGAGTTTTGTATGCGTTGAAGAGAGTGGATAGATGATGCTGGTAGGCCAGCCAAAAGAGAATTACAGTAGTCTAAACGTGAAAGAATGAGAGATGTGACAAGCTTGGAAGTTGCATCAGTAGACAGATACTTGCGAATCGCGCTTATGCGCCGTAATTGATAGTAGCAGGACTGGCAGGTCTGGGTGATGAATTTTTTCATAGTGTGTTGTCAAGAACTACTCCTAAATACTTCACAGAGTTGGACAAAGGAACTGACGTATTGCCGAATTCTATTGAAGTTTTTGCGATATAGGAAAGTTTATGTTGGGTCCCTATGAGCATGGCTTCGGTTTTATCAGCATTAAGTTGTAACTTGTTCTGAGTCATCCAGTTTTGAATGTCTTGAAGGCAGTAGGACATATTTGTCAGGAGGGAAGGCAAGTTTTCAACAGTATCACTGCACTGAAGCTGAGTATCATCGGCATAGAAATGATGATCAATATGGTGGTTGTTTATTATATGTGAGAGTGGAGCAGTGTAGAGAGTAAAGAGAACATGGCCCAGGACTGATCCCTGCGGACTCTACATTCCATTATGACAGGTTTTGATTGGATTTTGTTTACAATAACTTTCTGGAACCTGTCTGTGAGGTATGAAGTAAACCAGGTGAGGGCTGTGCCGTTAATACCAAACGTATTTTGGAGGCGAGAAAGAAGAATACAGTGATCTATGGTATCAAAGGCTGCAGATAAGTCAAGAAGAGTGAGGAGAGAGATTTTTCCTGCATCAGAAGCAAGTAGAAGTGTATCTAAAGTGTGGACGAGGGTGGTTTCGGTGCTGTGGTTGGGGCGATAGGCAGATTGAAAAGTGGGAAGGAGATCATTGGAATGAAGGTGACTGTTGAGCTGTTTGAGAACGACTTTTTCTAGTACTTTAGAGACAAAAGGTAAGTTTGAGACAGGCCTATAATTCTTCAGAATGTTTGGATCGAGGTCGTGCTTTTTAGTAGAGGTGTGACTTTTGCTGTTTTAAGAGCTGATGGAAAATTTCCTGACACAAGAGATGAGTTTACTATTTTAGTGATAATAGGTACAAGTTGTGGAAGGCATTGTGAGAAAACAGGAGCAGGTATGGGATCAAGGTCGCATGATTTTATAGTCATTTCCTTCAGAATTGTCATGATTTCTTTTTCACTTGAGGGATGGAAGGAAAAGAGAGGAGTGCCAGTGAACTGGGGATCAGGAGGCGCAGGCTGGAATTGAGTCTGATCCAGTCTGGAGCGTATGTTTCGAACTTTGTCTGAGAAGAAGGCAGAAAATATGGATGGAAGTTCAGACAGGCTGTGGGTGTTAGGCAGAGGAGTTGTTTTTGCAGATCCAAGGAGATTTGAGGTGAGGGAAAAAAGAGATTTTATGGATGTAGCAAAGAGAACTTTGGAAGAGTAATAGTCTGTCTTTGCTGAATGGGTTAAGAGTTTGACTTTGTTTATTTGTTTTCGGAAAAGCTGTTTGTTGATTTCGGATTTTGACTTCCGCCACTGCCGTCTAGTTGCCGGCGTTTCCGCTTCGCTATCAAGATGTCTTGGGTATACCATGGCGCACAGGGTCTATCAGGGAGGAGATGGTCAGTAGGAGGTGCATGCTCATCAAGCAGTTGGCGGAGAATAGTGTTATAGAGATCAGAGAGGTCAGTGTGGTCAGAGGTTTGTGAAAAACGTTCGGAAGCTTGTGAAGAGAAGGTATGAATGTCTAAGGCCTTAAGATTGCGACGAGTAACATATTTCTTCTTTCTGACAGGTTTTGTGATGTTAAGATGGAAAAGAATGGCGGAATGATCAGAATGCAGTTCATCAGAGTAGGCCATTGTGTGCCGGTGGGAACAGTTGACAAAATTTTAAAAACCACATACACACGAATTTGTTTAAGTCATCTGAGCGCTTTGATTTGTTGCTTTACAAGATTCAGGGCTATATAAATTCCATACATTAATTACTCCACCTTTATTGATCTGACCAAGGCCTTCGATACTGTTAGCAGAGGGTCTATGGAGAATCATGGCGAAGTACGGTTGCCCAAGAAAATTCATCACCATCGTATGTCAGTTTCATGATGGTATGCTGGCCAGACAACGGAGAGGCATCTGAACCCTTCCCAGTCACCAACAGAGTGAAGCAGGGCTGTGTTCTTGCTCCCACCCTGTTCAGCCTCATGTTTTCGGCAATGCTGTCAGATGCGTTCAGAGATTCGGATGTTTGTGTCAGCATCAGGTACAGGTATGATGGATCACTCTTCAATCTCAGGAGGCTTCAAGTAAAAACCAAGGTCTCAACAGATATCATCAACGACTACCTGTTTGCTGATGATTGCGCCCTCAATGCTGCTTCTGAAGCCGACATGCAAGACAGTGTTGAAAAGTTCTCTGATGCTTGCGACAACTTTGGGTTGACAATCAGTACCAAGAAGACTGAGGTAATGTACCAACCAGCCCCAGGGAAGCCCTACGTTGAACCAAACATCTCCGTAAATGGACATAGACTCAAAGCAGTGGACAATTTTACTTATCTTGGCAGTACCCTCTCCCGCACAGTAGCCATTGGTGATGAAGTCAACACCAGACTCGCCAAAGCAAGCGCTGCCTTTGGCAGACTTCGAAAGAATGTGTGGGACAGGAGAGGCATCTCAATAGAAACCAAGATCAAGGTCTACAAAGCGGTAGTGCTCACCACCCTGCTCTATGGCTCAGAGTCATGGACAGTCTACCAACGCCATGCTAAAAAGCTGAACCACTTCCACACCACCTGTTTGAGAAAACTGTTTGGCATCAAGTGGCAGGACAAGATTCCAGACGCTGAGGTGCTCACTAGAGCAAACCTTCCCAGCATCCACACCATCCTGATGCAGACCCAGCTTCGCTGGGCAGGCCATGTAGTTCGCATGCCAGACCATCGGCTCCCCAAGAAACTTCTGTTTAGCGAACTTCAGCATGGAAAGCGCTCCCAGGGAGGCCAGAAGAAACGCTTCAAGAACACTCTGAAAGCCTCACTGAAAGCCTTCAACATTGAGATAAACTCATGGGAGCAGACAGCAATGGAGAGGCCACATTGGCGAGCAGCTGTACGCAGTGGCGCCAAGGCCCACGAAGCAAACAGAATTGCGACAGCTGAGCAACGCAGGCAAGACAGGAAAGATAGAGCCCCAAAACAAGCCACTATACCCTGTCCACACTGCTCAAGAACTTTTCAAGCGCGGATTGGCCAAATAAGTCATCTTCGCACCCACAGAAATGGACCCTCCCAATCCCTTATCATCATCATCATCATCATCATCATCATCATCATCATCATCCTTATTATCATTATGATTATTATCATTATGATTATTATCATTATTTTATTGTTATTATCAACACGTGGTGAAGAAGCTGAAGGCAGACGCCAAGTAACACCTGCACAATGCCTGCACTGACCCAGGTTAAAGGCTGGGTTAGGCAGTAGTTAAGTCATCCAAACTACCGACCAAGACCTACTACCTCCTGACAGATGTCTGTCGTGCTTTCAAATGTCATGGTGGGATTATGTTTAGGCATGACAAGCGTTTAGCACGACAACCTGCTCTTTACGAGCTACAAAAGGGAGAAAATAAAAAGCATCAGGAATCAGAGAATGGCTGCCTTTGTGTCAGGTACTTTCTTCTTCATCTTCTACTTATTCTCATTTTTATTCTTATTCCTATTAGTATTCTTATATATATATATATATATATATATATATATATATATATATATATATAATATATATATATATATATATATATATATATATATATTAAAATGGCAATAAAAACACAACTGTGTTCAGCTTCATTTCTCCTTTTATTTTTGTCAGCAAATTTTTGCTTCCCTCTGAAGCTTCCTCAGGCTGAATGGATAACATAATATATATATACATATATATATATATAAAATAAAAATAATATAATACAATATATATATGTATATATATGTATGTGTGTGTGTATGCGCGGGCGCGCGCAAGATGTTCTGCACGCGTTCTAACACGAAACCTCGCTTTACATTCTCATCGGAAAGACTTTGACATTCAGTTTGATTTTCATCGTCAAACTGGAGAGAAGGGTGAGGCACGGAATCGAACCCAGAACTCACGGGTTTACTCGTTGACAGGCGAATGTCTCAACCATCCTGCCACCTTCCTTATTGGAGATCCGGCTTACTGTTGAAATGTTTGGAGTTAAATGTAGCTTTCTTGAGTTTGTTTGAAATTATGATACGTATCCATGTGCCTGTCAGTATTGTGATTCAGGCCCTTCATGGGAGGATTGAAGTGTTTTTGCCTTGACTTGTATCATCATGACTGTACTTCATCCATCTGTCAAACATTTCTGTCTACTGCACAAGCTCAGGGGACGGACGGCTGGGGTGTTTAGCAGCAGTGTATTAGCACTGTGGCACACCTCTCTAGTCCCGAGTCAAAGTCAGCATGAGCACTGACAGCCAAGGCACCACCGGCATAGCCAGCAGCCTGCCCAGCTCTCGCGACCTTCTGGAATCCCTGCCAGACTACAAAGTCTCTCTGGCGGCCTGGCGCTACTGCTCGCCTTTCATCCTGGCCATGGGAACCTTCGGCAATGTGATGATTCTGCGGGTGCTGAGTATGTCCTCTGGAACCTCCTCCTCTTCCTCCTCTTCCTCCTCCTCCTCCTCCATCTCCATCTTCTTCAGAGCTCTGGCCGTCTCTGATCTCATTCTGCTCTACACTGGCCTGCTCAGGAACTGGATCAAGTATTTCTTTCTTCTGGACATTCGTGACCAGCACTGGGCCATCTGCAAGATCCACACCTTCCTGGTTTACGTCACAAGCATGACGTCAGCGTGGTTTCTGGCCATGATGACCACACAGCGGGCTTTGTCGGTAGTTTGGCCCAATAAACTGAGACAGCTGCGTAGCCCCAAAATAGCAGTTATGACAGTGTCTGTCTTTTTTATCATGATCTGCTTGTTGAATACTCACCACTTGTATGGCTATGACTTGCAGTACTACCCTGACCTGGCACAGTTCTACTGCCATTACATGAATGCTGATTACGAGTACTTCACACGTGTGTCTTGGTCATGGATCGACCTGTGCATGTCCTCCGTCTTGCCCTTCTTCTTCCTGCTGACCAGCAACGGTCTCCTGATGTGGAAGGTGGCCTCTTCTATCCGAGAGGTCAGGAAGCTGACCAACACCGGAAGTAGGTCACAGGAAGCGGTCAGCCAGCGACAGAAACAGTCCACCTCTCTCAACGTCACCCTCATCTTCCTCTCCGCCATGTTCTTCCTGCTGACGTCACCAGTATGTGTGTTTCTCGTTTTCGACCTCTATTCTCACACTGAGGTGGATACTGGAAGCGCAGAGCAAATGGCGGCCAACGGTTTGGGTTGGGCGGTGACCAATCTTCTGTGGTACAGCAACAGCGCCATCAACTTCTACCTGTACTGTCTGACAGGGTCCAGGTTTCGGACACAGGTCTGGCAGTGCTTCCGTTGCCTCACCCCTTCACGCCGAACGAAGATGACACCTGAGGACCAACAGCGTTCTGATGCCCACCAGTCTTTGGAGTCCTCCTCTCATTTGTGACAGACTCTATCTTTCAAGTGGTAAGAAGCCGAATTTAGGGTAGCAAACCTCCATTAGGGCAGTGCGACGCATTTCCACCCATATGGCAGGACAGCACTAGTTGCTGTCTTCAGTATCCAACAAAGAAGAAGAAGAAAGAAAGAAAGAAAGAAAGAAAGAAGAAGAAGAAGAAGAAGAAGAAGAAGAAGAAGAAAGAAGAAGAAGAAGAAGACGAAAAAGAAGAAAGAAGAAAGAAAGAAAGAAAGGAAGGAAGAAAGAAAGAAAGAAAGAAAGAAGAAAGAAACAAAAAAGAAAGAAAGAAAAAAGAAAAGAAAGAAGAAGAAGAAAAAGAAGAAGAAGAAGAAGAAAAAAAGAAAGAAAAGAAGATGATGATGATGAGATGATGATGATGAAGATGAGATGAAGATGATGATGATGATGATGATTTGTGATGATGAAATATCTCAAGCAACATCTGCAAGGTCGTGTTTGTTCAACCTTTGCATTGTTTATTTAATTAAATTCAAAGGTGTTTGTATTTTATAATAATGATCTTTGATAAACTAAAAAAATTAAAAATCCTAGCGAATTTCGATGAAGTTCTCTTACAACGTCTCTATAAGCGTTTTTCCTTACTGCAGTTTTTTTTGTTTTTCTGTCAGCTTCATCATTTTTTGTCAGTTTCAAAATAAATTCAGATAGATGTGTTTAGTGAACTACATAATGAATACGATGTGTGTGTGTGTGTGTGTGTGTGTGGTGTGTGTGTTGTGTGTGTGTGTGGTGTGTGTGTGTGTGTGTGTGTGCGTGCGTGCGTACGTGCGTGCGTGCGTGCGTACGTGCGTGCGTGCGTGCGTGTGTGTGTGTGTGTGTGGTGTGTGTGTGTCTGTCTGTCTGTCCTGTCTGTCTGTCTGTCTCTGCGTGTGTGACAGACAGCGAGAGGTGCTTTTCATAATTATTTGGACTATGCGCATTCTCTCCCTCACTCTCACTCTCACTCTCTTCTCCCTCTCTCCTTTCTCAATCTCTCTCTCTCCTCCCTCTCTCTCTCTCCTCTCCTCTCTCACTCTCGTTCCTCCTCTCCTCTCCTCTCTACTCTCTCTCTCTCTCTCTCTCTCTCCCTATCACTACTACTACTACTACTACTACCTACTACTATTACTACTACTACTACTATCACTACTACTACCACTAATATCACTACCGCTACTACTCCCCACTACTCCTCCTACTGCTGCTGCTG
>CM054138.1:46037554-46042554 GCA_028751875.1 Rapana venosa
CCAATTTTCCATCTTCAGTGAAGAGGCTGCTAAGGTATTTAAATTCTTTGGTCTGTTTGAGCTGGGTGCCGTTGATGTTGATGTCCAGCTTTCCTGGATTTCTGCTGACAGACATAACTTCTGTTTTGGTGATACTGATCTTCATGTCATACCTCTCGAAGCTTGTGTTGAGTTGGTCTGTGTGATCTTGAAGAGCTGCTTTGTCCTGATTCATCAGGGACTGGTCGTCAGCAAATAATAGTTCGTTCAGGGCCTCAAGATCTGGGTTGGCTTCCTTTGTAATCTGGTCCATGTAGATCACGAAGAGAAGGGGAGAGAGTACGCAGCCTTGCCTGACCCCTGATGTAACCGGGAACTAGTCGGATGTTCCACTGGCTGTTCGGACTGCGCTCATACTGTTGGCATAGATTGCTCTGATGTTATCAAGCAACTGCCCCTTCACGTCGTACTGCTCCAGGATCTTCCAGAGCTTGTCTCTGTTGACTCGGTCGAAAGCTTTTTCTTGATCAACGAATACTGTATGCAGGTCTTGGTTGTATTCGATGGCTCTTTCACACAGCTGTCGGAGTGCGAAAATGGCATCTGTGCACCCTCTTCCTTTCCGAAAGCCAAACTGGGCATTGCTCAGTAGGTGTTCTGCTTTGGCTCTTGTGCGCTGTCCCAGAATCTTTGCATACATTTTCCCTACATGGCTGAGAAGGGAAATGCCTCTGTAGGTGCTGCAGTCTCTCTTGCTGCCCTTCTTCTTCCAAATTGGCACCACTATTGCATTTTGCCAGTCCATTGGTACTTTCCTCTCTTCCCATGCTTTCTGAAAGATGATGGGGTGAGCCACTTAACTCCCGTTTCTCCGCATGCAAGGATGGCTTCAGTTGTTATGCCGTCATCGCCTGTCGCTTTGCCCTTTGGGCTGGTCTTAATTTGGCTTTTCTTGTTTCAGCTTCAAGGATTTGGGGCTCTAACTGGTCTTTATAGCGTGGTGAGAACTGAGAGCTGGAAGCTTGTACTCCAGATGGGTTTAAAGATCTTTAAAATAGTCTTCCCATCGTTTCAGAATTTCCTCTTCTTTGTGCAGTGCCTCTCCATTTGCATCATTCACTACTGTTGTTAGATTGAATGGCTCATCTCTTACTCTCATCGTCTTCACACTTTGAAAAATTCTCTTGGGGAGTTCTTGTAAATTTCACTTAACTTCTTTCCATAAGTCGCCCAAGATTTTTCTTTGGAGGTTTTGAAAGACGTCAAAGATGATAATTCTCTCGTACGCCGAAATGCGGATGCGCTGGGCCTGACTTGTCAGTCGTGTAACGGCAGCGAAACGCATTTTCGCTCTGAATACGAAAGACAACAATAGTTGATGTCTGAGCGTTTGACGACGACGACGACGACGATGAAGAAGAAGAAGAAGAAGAAGAAGAAGAAGAATTGCGAAGAATAACTGCAAAGAAGAAGAAGTGCAAAAAAAAGAAAAATTGCAAAGAAGAAGAATTGCAAAGAAAAACAAGAATTGCGAAGAAGAAGAAGAATTGCAAAGAAAAACAAGAATTGCGAAGAAGAATTGCGAAGAAGTAGAAGAGAAGAAGAAGAATTGCGAAGAAGAATTGCGAAAAAGAAGAAGAAGAATGCAAAGAAGAATGCGAAGAAGAAGAAGAATGCGAAGAAGAAGAAGAAGAAGAATGCGAAGAAGAAGAAGAAGAAGAAGAAGAAGAAGAAGAAGAAGAAGAATTTATCTAATTCATTTATTCATTCTTTTATTTTGAGGATGATGGGATAAGCACTCATGTGCTTTTTTTTATCCAGTCCCCGTGTGTATGCAGTTTTGTGAATTTTGTCATCCGTTCCCTTTGTGAGAGAGAGTGTGTGTGTGTGTGTGTGGTGTGTGTGTGTGTGTGTGTGTGTGTGTGTGTGTGTGTGTGTGTGTCTCTCTCTTCCCTCCTGCTTCTTACCTTGAACCTGGAAGAGACTTTCTTTGAAAAATGAATCCTTCAAACTCTTTGTTTTCGCAACTGTTTTGACCACCCCCCCCCCCCTTCTCTCCACTCCCCTCTGTCTGTCTCTCTTTGTCTGTCTGTCTGTCTCGAGATCTCTCTGTCTGTCTGTCTGTCTTTGATCTCTCTCCTGTCTCTGTCTACGTCTCTGTGTCTCTCTGTCTCTCTCTTTCTCTCTCTGTCTCTCTCTCTCTGTCTCTCTTTCTTTCTGTGTGTCTCTGTCTCTGTCTCTCAGTCTCTGTCTTGAGATCTGTCTCTCTCTGTCTCTCTTTCTCTTTGTCTCTGTCTGTCTGTCTCTGTCTTTTGTTTTTCTCCCCCTCTCTCTGTATCGAGATCTCTCTGTGTCTCTCTGTCTCTCTCTGTCTCTCTTTCTTTGTCTCTGTCTCTCTCTGTCTCTATTTCTCTGTCTCTCTGTCTCTGTCTCTCTGTCTCTGTATCTCTGTCTCTGTATCTCTGTCTCTGTCTCTGTCTTTCTCTGTCTCTCTCTCTGTCTTTTTCTGCGTCTCTGACTCTCTGTCTTTGTGTCTCTGTGTCTCTCATGTATGTCTGTCTCTGTCTGTCTGTCTGTCTGTCTCTCTGTCTGTCTGTCCGTCTCTCTCTCTCTTTCTCTCTCTCTCTCTCTCTCTCTCTCTCTCTCTCTCTCTCTCTCTCTCTCTCTCTCTTCTCTCTCTCTCTCTCTCTCTCCCTTCCTCCTTCTCTCTTAAAAGATGCCCTAGTCGCATGAAGAAACTGGTGGTGCCTATCCAGAGTTGGTCTTTGAATAAAACATGCAGTTCCAGCCGCTTCCAGAGATTCCAAGGTGAGGTTGTTGTCCGGTTAAGAGTGTCTGTGGCAGGGTTACAGACTTTTCTCCTTCTTGTCTTTAAGTCGCCGACTTTTCATTCAGAATTCAAGGGAAGTGTGTGTGTGTGTGTATGTATGTGTGTGTGTGTGTATGTGTGCGTGTGCGTGTGGTGTGTGTGTGTGTGTGTGTGTGTTTATTTATTTTTTATGTTATTCTTTTATATCGAGGATAATGGAATAAGCACTTATGTGTTTTTTTAAAAATAGTCCCCGTGTGTTTGCGGTTTTGTAAATTCTGTCATCTGTTCCCACCGGCACACCATGGTCTACTCTTACGAAAAGCGGAATCAGGATTTAACGTGTGCGCAAGATGTTCTGCGTGTGTGTGTGTGTGTGTGTGTGTGTGTGTGTGTGTGTGTGTGTGTGTGTGTGTGTGTGTGTGTGTATGTGTGTGTGTAAGTGTGTATGTATGTGGATGTGTGTATGTTTGTGTGTGAAGGGGAGGGGGTAACCTAGTGGCTAATAGTCTTTTCAATATAATTCCGACTATAACAAACTTAACCTAACTGCTACTCCAGATTTTGTTGCAATCATATTTCTTGAGAAATTTAAAGCTATATCATTTTGATTTAAAGAAGTTTGCACAGAAACATAGCAAAAGCAAACAAGCAAAACAAAAAAAGCAAAAAATATAATAGTACAACTGAAAAAAACAACCTTTGACATCATGAATACTTGTGAAAAAATATACATAAGAAAGAAATCGTTGGACTGAGAAAAGAGAGAGAGAGAGAGAGAGAGAGAGAGAGAGAGAGAGAGAGAGAGAGAGAGAGAGAGAGAGAGAGAGAGAGACAGACAGACAGACAGACAGACAGACAGACAAACAGACAGACAGAGAAAGACAGAGACAGAGAGAGGTCAGGAAAAACTGTGCAATGCCCTAATCCCTCAAGGGACGAAAGGAGAAGTGACAGTGTGAAGCGTAAGATTGTAATTGACTGCCGTTGGTGTCTCATGGAACGCACGTCATAAGAGCAGCCAAGTCTACTAAGTAAACTCAAACTTCAAATGATTTAAATTACAAAAAAGCTGAAGAAAATAGGATAATAGAAGGTTAAAGAGAAGAAAAAGATTCTCGAAAAAGAAACAGGATTATTTCCTGTGACTTGGACACTCATCTCCATTAAGGTTTTTGTGGCAATATCTCTAGGGGTACTCGATGTCGGAGAGTAACTGTCTTCAAATTGGAGAAATGAGGGAAGGAAGGAGGGAGGGAGAGTAACAGCAGTACACTTAAATGGGTCATGGTGAGGACAGATAGAAACACAGACAATGTGACTGTCGATTTCGTACACGTACGCACACGCGCAAGCACGCACGCACACACACACACACACATACGCGCGCGCGCGCACGCACGCACGCACGCACACACACACACATACACACGCAAGCACGCACACACACAAGGGCGCGCACGCACACACATACGCACGCATGCACACACACACTCACCACAGTAAATGTGTACGTTTTGCTGCCTCTGTCGCGATCTGTTTATGACAAATGAATAATAATGAACAACCACCACCACCTCCACCACCACCCGCGTGCTTGCATGCATGTGTGCGTGTGTGTGTGTATGTGTGCGCGCGCGCGCATGTGCCTTTTGTATGGGATCAAAACCTAGCATTTCGCAACAACCGTCAACACACATCCTTTTCCAACGTTTCGTGTGGCAGTTCGTCCTTTTCACACTGACAGGTCTGAACGAACAGGTTCTAACGATCCTTCTGAGCAGCACACTCGAAAAGCATAGCGTGTCTCTGCCTTTATTCACATTTTGGTTTGTTCTTCGCTTCCATTCCATGCCCTCGGTGACTGAATCCTGTCAAAGCTTCCATAGTTTGGGGTTTATGGGCGATTGTTGTTGGAGGACAGTGGCGATGATTGTCCACCCCAGAATGGAAGTTTCTATCGGTCTGGTTTTGCAGTGAAGCTGACATTGCCGTCACTATGAGGCTTAGGGCTTCACCTTCACCTTCACCTATCCCATAGTCCCATGGACCGTGGGGGCACCACTGAAGATTTTGCAACCAGCTTCTTCCAAAAACAAAAATCCACACAAACAAACCAACCAATGCTTACGTCTACACACCACTATTTGTTTTTGTCACTTTTTCTTCTGTTTTCTTATATCACTTTTTTCTTTCATACAGCGCGTACTTA
>CM054138.1:46047554-46070054 GCA_028751875.1 Rapana venosa
GAAATGCTAATGCGACTTATAACTATAACAAATGTCCTATAGGACTGTTCATTAGACTGCAGACCATAGTGTGCTGACGTTAAAACCCGTTCTGCTTTTCGGGAGAGTAGACCATTCGTGAAGGTAAGAACGGATATCTATCTACCTATCTATCTATCTATCTATCTATCTATCTATCTATCTATCTATCTATCTATCTATCTATCTATCTATCTATCTATCTATCTATCTATCTATCTGTCTGTCTTTCTGTCTTTCTGTCTATCTATCTATCTATCTATCTATCTATCTATCTATCTATCTATCTATCTATCTATCTATCTTATCTATCTATCTGTCTATTTATCTTCTATCTATCTATCTATCTATCTATCTATCTATCTATCTATCTATCTATCTATCTATCTGTCTATCTGTCTATCTATCTATCTATCTATCTATCTATCTATCTATCTATCTATCTATCTATCTATCTATCTATTTCTTTCTATCTATCTATCTATCTTTCTATCTATCTATCTATCTATCTATCTATCTATCTATCTATCTATATATCTATCCATCTATCTACACACATACAGATAGATAGATAGATAGATAGATAGATAGATAAAGGTGGTTTTTATAGATGCATGCAGACTGGTGCCGTGTTTAAGCATAATCCCTTAAGTCGGATTAAGTCTGAGGGCAAAGATCGGTCGCATAGCCAAACATGCCATCATTGCTGAACCTCGGAGCTTTAGCCGAGAACTACCGCTCCTCCTCCCTCCAACCCCCCACCCCCACCCCCACCACCACCCCTCGAAAAAATTGTCCAGAGATTTTTTTAAAATCTAGCTTCAAAATTAATGCAACCAGGTGCATCCGTAACATCTTATTTATCAAAAGACGGTCACACGGATCAGAATGACATTCAATGGAAAGTCGTATTCCCAAAGTGTTTACGTGTCTTGTCATTTTTCATGATGTTCCGCTTTCAATGACATCTCGCACAGGGGGTTTCTCTGAGTGTTTTCTTCCTCTCGACACTGTGTGTAGTTCTGTGGGGACTTCAAACATTTTTTTTTTTGCACTCAGAGACACATACACAGACACACACGCAGAGAGCGAGAGAGAGAGAGGAGAGAGAGAGAGAGAGAGAGAGAGAGAGAGAGAGAGAGAGAGAGAGAGAGAGAGAGAGAGAGAGAGAGAGAGAGACAGACAGACAGACAGACAGACAGAGACAGACAGACAGAGAGACAGACTGACAGACAGACAGACAGACAGGCAGGCAGGCAGACGGACAGGCAGGCAGGCAGGCAGGCAGGCAGGCAGCAGACAGACAGACAGACAGGCAGGCAGGCAGGCAGGCAGGCAGGCAGGCAGGCAGGCAGGCAGGCAGGCAGGCAGACAGACAGACAGACAGACAAACAGACAGACAGGCAGAAACAAAGGGAAGTGTGCGCGTTCCTACTTACACACACACACACACACACACACACACACACACACACACACACACACACACACACACACACACACACACACACACACACACACACACACACACACACACACACACATACATACATACACACACGTACACACACACACACACACACACACACTCGTACACACTCATACACACATATACACACACGTACACACACACACACAAACACACACACACGTACACACACACATACACACAAGTACGCACACACACACAAAAGCACACACACACACTCACACACACAACACTAGTTCACTGGTATGAATTAAATAACGAAAAATATGGTTTCCACACTACTACCCAGAAAAACAACAACAACAACAACAACAACAACAACACGCTCACCTAGAGATCTCCTAAGCAGATTGGAAGGTTAAAACAAAGGGATCTGCAAGAGATACACAAGAACTTAGAACTTGTTCCCTTTGTCTCTATCAACACAACCACCCACAAATGTAATGCTTACAGATCTCCTCGATCGAAGCCACGAAGTGTGAGCTTTTGCTGCTGCTGTTGGCTTTTATAATTAATAATTAACACTAACCCTACATTAATTAAGAGAGAGAACCCCCCCCCCCTCTCTCTCTTTCTCAGTACACGTCATGCACTGTGCACATTTATATTTATTATTTATTCTATTCTTTTATTTCGGGGGATAATGGAATAAGCACTCGTATGCTTTTTTTACATCCAGTCCCCGTGTGTATGTAGTTTTGTAAATTTTGTTATCCGTTCTCACCGGCACACAATGGCCTACTCTTTCGAAAGGCGGAACGGGTTTAACGTGTGCGCAAGATGTTCTGCGTGCGTTCGCACACGGGACCTCGGTTTATAGTCTCATCCGAAGGACTTTAAGGGGGGCGGAGTGGAGTCAGCACTGATGTTAACTCCAGAGGAAAAAATGCTCTTGAACGAGTTTCGAACCCGGGTCAGCAAATCATGAGCGCAGTGCGCATCACTCTAACCACCAGGCTATCCCGTCTCCCAACAACATATTGAAATGTTTTCGAGTTATAAGACACCACCACCACCACCACCACCACCACCACCACCACCACACCACCACCACCACCACCACCACCACCACCACCACCACCACCACCACCACCACAACAACCACAACAACAACACCATCACCACCACCACCCCGTTTCCTCTTGAAACATACAAACCAATAAATAAATAAAAAGGAAGAACATCTCCTTCAAAGAGAAAGTAAACGACAAAATTGCGTCGTAGCTGCAAGCCATCTTTCCCTGTGTCCATACTTAAAATCCCTGCCATACCGTTCCCCCGATTCCGGTAAGTGGAGGAAGCTGGTTGCAAAATTTTCAATGTTGCCCCCCCCCCACAGTCTACAAGACTACAGGGGATAGGTGAAGGTGAAGGTGAGGGTGAACCCCGCTTCTCTGAAATCAAGTGTGGCGTTGAAACGGCTTTCACAAAACGGGATGAAAATCACTTGTGCCAAGTGTTAAAGAGCAGAGTTAAGGTCTAATAGTGGTTTACAGCCCCAAAGGCGCGGAAGCAAACCTCAGGCCATGATTCTCCTTTCTGTAAGGAGTATCAATCATCACAGCATAGGTGGGATTGGATTGATGGAGAGTTGGTTCTTATACAGATAT
Organism: Rapana venosa; assembly: GCA_028751875.1. Taxonomy (NCBI): domain Eukaryota; kingdom Metazoa; phylum Mollusca; class Gastropoda; order Neogastropoda; family Muricidae; genus Rapana; species Rapana venosa. Next base: position 46,050,672 of record CM054138.1, read on the forward strand.
CGTTTCAACGGTTTCTTCTGGGTAAGCTAGATTGTTGAAGTGAAGTGCAACATGTTTTTTGTGTGCTTTGTTTCAGTTTTTGTTTTGGTGATGCTTGTGAATCAATGTTAAGAGATGCTGCTGCCACTATGATTTGGCCAGCTTCTCTCCCTCTATTTCTCTCTCTCTCTCTCTCTCTCTCTCTCTCTCTCTCTCTCTCTCTCTCTCTCTCTCTCTCTCTGTCTCTGTCTCTGTCTCTGGCTCTCTCTGTCAATACTTATCTGTAACTCTTGAAATAAAGATTATCAATCAATCGATTAATCTCTCTCTCTCTCTCCTCTCTCTCTCTCTCTCTCTCTCTCTCCTCTCTCTCTCTCTCTCTCTCTCCTCTCTCTCTCTCTCTCTCTCTCTTTCTGCAAATACTCATCTGTAACCCTTGGAAATACCGATTATCAATCAATCAATCAATCAATCAGTCAATCAATCAATTAATTAATCTCTCTCTCGTGATGATTGAATAATGTGTACATAGGTATTGGTCTTGATACCTATGTTCATTACTGATATTCATTATGAATCAAACGAACTTTAACAGTAGTTGGTGGGTGTGGTGTTGTTGTTGTTTTTTTTTTGGGGGGGATACACCAGTCAGCTTCAGATGCTACTGATCACTTTTCTTGGTTTGTGGCTATTAGTTTAAACTGATTGTGGGAAAAAACTGCATTACAAACAATATCACCAAGCATGCCAAGATAACCATCTAAGTATATGACAAATGAAATAAGATAAACATCTGTTGAATAAATAAATATATAAAAAATTATATATATATATGTATATATATATAAGTTTATATGTCTTTTCTAGTCAGTGGTTTTTATAACATTGTGTTCCTACATTGGTATGTGTGTGTGTGTGTCTGTGCGTGCATGGGTGGGTGCGTGTGTGTGTGTGTGTGTGTGTGTGTGTGCGCGCGCGTGCATGCATGCATGCGTAATAATAAGTTTATATGTCTTTTCTACTAATGGTTTTTATAACATTGTATTCCTACATTGGTGTATATGTGTGTGTGTGTGTGTGTGTGTGTGTGTGTGTGTGTGTGTGTGTGTGTGTGTGTGTGTACGCGCGCACGCGCCAGCATGCGTGCGTGCGTGCGTGTGTGCGTGTGTGTGTTTGTGATATTTTTTATTTGAAGTTATCTTGGAATGCTTAAACCAATACAAAATTCAGCTTTCTTCCGTCTTTCGAGATTATGATACTGTATCAATGTGCCTGTCGGTATTGTAATTGCCCTTCATGGGATAATCAAAGTGTTTTTGACTCGACTTGACTTGCCTTGACTTGAATCTAAACATTTTCTCGAGTTATAAAAAAAAATCAACCCATCTACTTACCTCCTTCAATCCTACAAATCAGAGAGAGCGGGGAGAAAAGTCCTTGAAAGGGACGTTAAAATTAATAACAAAATTGAAATATTTTTAGCTGCAAGGTATCTTTCTTCATTTTTCCAGACTTCTAATTCTTGTCTCGGGTTCTTCTCTAGCACTTAGTGACACAAAACGGCCTTCACAAAACAGACGGGCACCAAGCACTTGACATAAGCGTTAAAGTATGAGTTTAGGGTTTCAACAAGCCATTTATAGCCAAAAGCGTAGGCTATGGAATAAAGCCACAATTTTTTTTTGTCTGTAAGAACTGGAAAGCAATGATAGGTTGGGTTGGGCTCTAACTGTAGCTTGTAGCCAAAAGGCGTAGAGTAGAATAGAAGGCCGCAATCTCCTGTCTGTGTGGAACTCATCATGGGATATTATTTTGGGATGGACAAAAGAGAGCTGGTTTTCAAGTAGCATCTCAAAGATATCTCCCCTAGGCGAACAGGTTTGTGAAGTGAAGGTATTGAAGGCAATTTTCTGTATTCTCTGTCTCTCTCTGTGTGTCTCTGTCTGTCTCTGTGTCTCTCTGTCTCTGTCTGTCTCTGTCTCTATCTTTCTGTCTCTCTGTCTCTGTCTCTCTCTCTCTCGGATGTGTGTGTGTGTGTGTGTGTGTTGTGTGTGTGTGTGTGTGTGTGTGTGTGTGTGTGTGTTGTGTGTGTGTGTGTAAGAAAAGCGAGTCAATGTTACACCTAAGTTGGTTACCGTGTGTGTGTGTGTGTGTGTGTGTGTTTTGTGTGTGTGTGCTTGTGAGTGCGTGTGTGTGTGTGTGTCTGTGTCTGTCTGTGTGTGTCTGAGTGTGTATGCGTGGGAGAGACAGAGAGAGAGAAACAAACAAACAAACAAACAAAGAGAGTGGACGAAAGGAAGGAAGGAAGGAAGATACAGGGAAAGAGAACCAACAATAAACGTCAAGCTATCCTTTCCAGAGCTGGCGCTTCCTCCATAGTAATAACGTTTGCAGCAGTGTGGATAGAGGATGGCTTGGAAAACTGACCTCTCGTCTCTACAATACCTTCTCTGTAATCACTTCAGTTCTGCTCAACACGTTCCACTGGCCTAACAGACACCTAATTCACTTGTGAAAATGAAGTTTTCTCTTCTTTTTTTTCGTGTTGGAGTGTGCAAAGGTTCTGTTCTGTAAGGTTCTCTTTTTAGAATTAATCGGCTAGGTTTGTAGTGTTAGGTAGTTTTTTTTCCCCAAACTGAGGAAATGAACTTTTTGTGCTTTTAATTGTAGTTAACTCTGTGTGTGGGTGCAAGTTTGAGATTGTGTATCGTGTAATGTGTAGTGTGTGTGTGGGGGGGGGGTGGGTGGTGGGGGGTGGTGGTGGTGGTGTGTGTAGTGTGTGTGTGTGTATAGTGTGTGTGTGAGAGTGTGTGTGTTTGTGTGTGTGTTTGTGTGTGTGTAGTGTGTGTGTGTGAGAGTGTGTGTGCGTGTGTGTTTGTTTGTTTGTTCGGTCGTTTTAGCGTCTATCCACGAGATAGCGATATTAGACATGTGTGTGTGTGTGTGTTTGTGTGTGTGCATGTGTGTGTGCGTGTGTGTATATGTAGTGTGTATGTTGTGTTTGTGTGCGTATGGTGTTGTGTGTGTGCTTGTGTTTGTGTGTGTTGTGTGTGTGTGTTGTTGTGTGTGCTCATGTTTGTGTGTGTGTGTGTGTGTGTGAGATATAGAGAGAGACAGAAAAACATATACAGTAGGGGAAGAAAGGATTTAAGAAGACAACAAGAATCAACAATAAACTTCGAGAAAGTTTATTGTAATAATGAAGAGTTAGCTCAAGGCAGCAGGTTTCTTGTTCAGATTTTCTCTGCTTCCGACTGAAGACTGTAAGCGGGTGTTGTTCAAATTACTCCTAAACGATGCCTTAGTCCCTGATGATGAATAAAAGTTGAGAGACTTCAGGTAGCACGGCCTTCACCCTTCACCTTTCGCCTTTCACCTATCCCGTAGTCTAGACGATCGTTGAGGCACCGCTGAAGATTTTGCAGCCAGCTTCCTCCACTTCTTGATGGCTTTGCTAGTCCGTAAATGTGACAACCGCAATCGAATCTGGAATGCTTAAGTACCGTGTCTGAATACAACAGTCTTTATAGGCGATCACCTGGAGAAGGTTTAAAGCAGGGTTTTTTGTGTGCATCATATTTTAAAGAATCGAATAATACGGCATATGAAATTCAACTTTGAGTCAACAATTCTCAAAAACTTTTCTTTGATCAAAATAATGGCCATGTACATACCCCCCAAAATCCTTTTTATTTACGGTACACAAGGAATTTTCCAAAATGCCTTATATTGTAGATGTTCCGAAACAAATTATTTTTTATCTGCAATGCTGATTAACGCTGACATAGAAAGGTGCTGTCATTTTTCATGGTCCAGACCAGCGTTATGTAAAAGTACTAGAGAATAAATCATGTATTATTGACAATTTTTGTTCAGCTCCGATGTGCCTTCTGTGTTGGCGGGGCTTTTAACAACAGCAAGATTGGATTGGAAAATTTTTGCTGTTTGAGAATTCAAAACGGTTGCCTAATTTCTAGACAGGTTTCATCACCATTGCCCTTTTAAAGGTCTTCACCTTCACCTATCCAGTAGTCCTTTGAAGCATGGGGGGGGGGGCACTAATGAAGATTTTGCAACCAGCTTCCTCTACTCACCACCCCCACCCCCCATCCAGCGGTCCTCTGCTTTCTGTAGTAATTCCTTCCACTCAAGGCCAGTCCAATCTCTGGTGTTGTCTTCCCCATCGTTTTAAAGGTACTAGGGAAGTAATGTAATCCTAGCCTCGCAAAAAAAGCCAAAGATGTAATCATATCAAAAGTATTACCGACAGACAGTAGGAGCAGATAGTGTTAGAACTCTGCTGTAAACTTCATCAAGCACAAACATTCTGACTGTTTGTGATGCGACTGTGGTGAAACACGTCAAGGACTGGTACGTGGGATTAGTATTCTAGTTTTGTGTTATTTTTTTTTTAAAAACCAGCCAACCCAACCCATGGTGCTTTCTAGGTTAATGTGGGAAAAGTCACTGTGCTGAGAGCTACTGTGCTGGGTCTGATTTGTTTTGGGCTTAACGGTAGCACAACGCATTTTCGCTCATATGACAGACAACAACAGTTGTCTGAGCGTTTGAAGAAGGGGACGAAGAACAAGGAGGAGGAGGAGGAGCAGCAGCAGCAACAGCAGGAGAAGAAGAAGAAGAAGGAGGAAGAGTAGGAGGAGGAGCAACAGCAGCAGCAGGAGAAGAAGAAGAAAAAGGAAGAGGAGGAGGAATGTGGAGTCCAACAGGGATCAGTTTTCGGCCCTGTTCTTTTCACTCTCTACACTGCTCCACTTTCAATATAATAAACCGTCATCAAATCAACCATCATTTTTATTCTGACGACTCTCAGATTCTTAGCAGTGATACTCCTGAAAATCTGCCTTCTCTCTTGACAAATATGTCCTACTGCCTACAAGATATCCAAAATTGGATGATACAAAAAAAAGTTACAGCTAAATGCAGATAAAACCAAAGCCATGCTTGTAGGGACCAAACACAAACTCTTCCATCACAACAGCTTCAATAGTATTCGGCAATACGCCTGTCCCTCTATCCACTGCAGTGAAATGTCTAGGGGGTAGTTATCGACAACACACTCTCCATGCAAAAATTCATCACCCAGACCTGTCAGTTATTTTCCACTTGTGCGTTTTTGGTTGTTGCGATCCTTATGACCTTTTTCATTAGTTTAAATCTTCGTCAAAATGAAGTCTCTGGTTTATACTGCTACTTTTAAGTATCATGTTTCTTGCAAAACAAAAAAAGGAAATAAAAGGAAGTTTTTAGTCATGTTTTAATCGCTTTCCCCCAGCCAAGTTAAGCAGCGTCGAGCGTCGTTACCAGTTGGATGGGTGACCGTTTGCGCGCCTTGGCTTCATTACAGTTCCCCCAGTTCACCCAGCTGTAAATGGGTACCTGTCCTCTTTAGGGTCAGGGAAGGTAAAGCAGCGAGGGAGAGGAGATGGGCGCCGCCCTCAATATGCTGGCCCTAGAGAAGTGAGGTCTCTGACGCCTCGCTCCCCTACGACCTTATAGGTTATGGGACACCTTTACCTTACCTTTTTTTTTAATCTGACCACTTTTAGCGAAGGATGTTTAAAGCACATGGCTATTCTTGTGTTGGTGTGTGTGTGTGTGTGTTGTGTGTGTGTGTGTGTGTGTGTGTGAGAGAGAGAGAGAGAGAGAGAGAGAGTGTGTGTGTGTGTAGGAGGGGCGAGGGAGGGGGGGGGGGGGGCTGTAGGCAGGAAAAGGCGAGTATTTTATTGTTGCTTTTGTTGTAGTAGTTGTTGTTCTTATCGTTGCTGCTGCTTCTACTGCTGCTGTTTGCTCTCCTTTTTGCTTTTTGGTCTCTTTTTATTTGATTTTTTCCCCTTGAAAATTTGTTTGTTTTCAGCCTGAATTTAAATGCCAAGTCTGGATCTGTGTTTTTGAATGTCGAGAGGGTTTGAAATTGTTTAAGTCTAAGGGGGGAAAGAGCTGTTTATCGTATTTCCAAAAGCAACAAAAGGTTATTCTTTTATGAATCGGCGAAATGTTCACAAAAAAGCAGAGCGCGTGCATGGCTGCATACGTGCGTTACAAAGTACCTGACGAAGAGAGTGTTATCTGATTCCTCTGTGTGTGTGTGTGTGTGTGTGTGTGTGTGTGTGTGTGTGTGTGTGTGTGTGTGTGTGTGTGTGTGTGCGTGTGTGTGTGTGTGTGTGTGCGCGCGAGAGAGTCTCTGTGTGTGCGTGTGTAATGTGTGTGTTGTGAGTCTGTGTGTGTGCTTGTGTGTGTGTGTTTGTGTGTGTTTGTGTGTGTGTGTGTGTTTGTGTGCATGTGCGTGTGCGTGTGTGTATGAACTGAAAAACGAAACACTGCAATATTGTGACGACCTATTTTGCCTCGTAGTTGTCTTAAAATTCCACACTAGTCAATATATTGTGAATATTCTAGCGCGCAAGCACACACACACATACACACACACATACGCGCGCGAGCACGCATACACACACAAACACATGCACACACACACACTCACAAACACACACAACAACAACAACAAAACAACTCAGGTGTGTGTGTGTGTGTGTGCGTGCGTGCGTGCGTGCGTGCGCGCGTGCGTGCGCGCGCGCGCGCACGAGTGTGTGTGTGTGTGTGTGTCTGTCTGTGTCTGTCTCTATATATGCGTGTGAGTTTCAACGAAATAATATCCAGTGCACGCGCGCACACACGCACACACACACACAACACACACACACACGCAAACACATACACACACACACACACACACACACACCACACACACACACACACACACACACACACACACACACACACACACACACACACACACACAAACACAGTATTCAGTATAATCATTAAGAAATTTGTTCTTAGATAGATGGCTTGATGAAAAAAAGCAAATGCATTGCTTATTCAATGTAAAAAAGGTGTCCCATAACCTATAAGGTCGTAGGGGAGCGAGGCGTCAGAGACCTCAACTTCTCTAGGGGCCAGCATATTGAGGGCGGCGCCCATCTCCTCTCCCTCACTGCTTTACCTTCCCTGACCCTAAAGAGGGCAGGTACCCATTTACAGCTGGGTGAACTAGGGGACTGTACTGAAGCCAAGGCGCGCAAACGTCACCCATCCAAGTGGTAACCACGCTCGACGCTGTTTAACTTGGCTGGGGGAAAGCGAGTGGCCGACACTGAGCTATCCCGTCCCCTATTCAATGTACCATCTGGAAATAAAAATTTGACTTGACTTCACACACACACACACACACACAACACACACCACACACACACACACACACACACCACACACACACACCACACACACACACACACACACCACACACACACACACACACACACCCACACACAACACACCACACCCCACAAACACCCACACACCCACACAAACACCCCCCCCCCCCACACACAAACACAAACACACACACACATCTCATACTGCTAAAACACACACACACACCCCCCCCCCCCACACACACAACACCTACCTAAAAAAAAACCCACACCAAGTGGTAAACGTGACAACAAACGAATCATACATACACACACACAAAAACCCAACCAACCAACCAACCAACCAGCATCACGTCAACCAACCAACCAACTGTCAACCAACCAACTGTCAACCAACAACCCCCCCCCCCCCCCCACCCCTGTCTCTGCTTTTTTCCAGATGCTGCCAGCCCCATGGACCTCCTCCTCCTCCCTTGCTGCTCCTGTCCGTGTCCTGCCTTCCCCTCCTGCTCCTCCTCCTCCAGGCCTCTCCAGCCCAGCCCTTGCCCGCAGGCATGGAGTGCTACCCCGTGGGCATGCAGGGCTCCTGTCTGCGCGGCTGCCTCAGCTGCTGGGATTCCTTCGGAGGGGAGCTGTACGACATGGCCGCCTGCTGCAAAGAGTGCCGCAAGACCCAGGCCTATCTCATCGACCAGGGTCCCACCAGGTGCTCTATGGAGCACGTCCAGAAGAGCTGGCTCAAACGCTTTGGGTGAAGGCTGGATAGAGACACAGGCAAGATGGAATGACAAGGAGGAATTCTTGACGACTTCTTCTCTCTTGTTTTCTTGTCCAGAACTTTCTCGTAGGTTTCTGTCTGAAGTGACTTGGTGGAGATTGTGTTGAGCATTGAATGGTGGTGGGTGGGTGGGTTAGGTTTTTTTTTCCGAAGTAGTAGAAATAGTAGTAGTCCTGAGTTTTTGTTTTTTTAAGTAGTTTTTGAAAAGTCTTTTGGCGCCAAAAGGGAGATAAGGTGAGAGGCTAGGGGTTAAGTCAGAGAGTTACGGCGCTTTTGAAGCGGTATCCGTTAACAGCTGATTTTAATGTTGCTGGTTTTGTTTTGTTTTGATTTTTTGCTCCAGAAAGCGTTAAAGAGGACGGCTTTATATTTTATCGAAAGCAGATTTTTCAATAGTGCTAAAGCCTGTATAAAAACTATGTTGGAGATAAATCATTTTTTGGCATACTACCGTTTATAATGATGCATCGAACATGTTATAGGTTAGAAAAGCAAAATATTCATGTATAATGATTGAAATATTTAACATGGAGATGAAAAAATACTTTAAAATTTCAAAACACTTTTTTTAGCAACTACAAAGCACAGTCACTCACGCATAATGAGACAAATCTACTTGTTAAAGCTTTTTATAAATTTGTTTTAACATCATTATTGCAGAACGATAATGCGTATAGACTAGATTTCAATTTATCGGTTTCCAAAAACAAAGAGTGTCCACCTAATGCTTAAACGTGCAAAACCCATTTTATCAGCTGTCGTATACAGCATCTTCGATGTACTCACTACATTCTTCTTCCTTCCAAAGCACTTGAGGCTTAAAATAATGATAGTACTGCCAAAGATAAGGACAGCTGAGATGTCTTTTGAGTTTTTTCCTCTACTAAAGGGCGACTTGGGAACCATTGACTTTAATGCTAGGTTTTTAATACCACACAGAAGCACACAAACTAAATCTGATGACAACGACAATTCTTTAATTAAGGTAATGTTGAGGGCAGAAAGAAAAAAAAAGAGGCAGACCACCAACATCCTACATCGTCACCATCACTGAGATCAGTTGTCTGGGAGGGCTACAGGAGATCGCAGATATATATATATATATATATTTTTTTTTTAAAATTCTTTTATATCGAGGATAATAGAATAAGCACTTACGTGCTTTTTTTTAAACATTCAGTCCCCGTGTGTATGCGGTGTTGTCAATTCTGTCATCTGTTCCCACCGGCACACAATGGCCTACTCTTACGAAAAGCGGAACAGGATTTTAACGTGTGCGCAAGATGCTCTGCGTGCGTTGGCTGATCTTGTGTGTGTGTGTGTGTGTGTTTGTGTGTGTGTGTGTGTGTGTGTGTGTGTGTGTGCGTGTGTGCGTGCGTGCGTGTCTGTGTAAAGACCTGACACATTCTATGAATCTTTCGTTCCGTGAAGCAGAATGTGTCCTACGAGGTCGTAACTATGATGGTTCAACTCTAAAGTACAGAGTACGTCCCGACAGAAGACTTAAGGTGTTTAACAACGACTTGGCAGGAAGAAGGGACGTTCTCATAACATATCCATCTCAGCTAACATAAGGAACGTCATCAGCTAACATATTAGTAACATCATGTCAGCTGACATAAGGAACGTCATCAGCTAACATATTAGTAACATCATGTCAGCTGACATAAGGAACGTCATCAGCTAACACATTAATAACATCATGTCAGCTGACATAAGTAATGTTTTCGCAGGACATCTTGCCCACGCGTTAAAACCTGTTTCGTTTTTCGGAAGAGTAGGCCATTGTGTGCCGGTGGGGACGGATGACAAAGTTTACAAAAGTGCATACACACGGTTACAGGATGTTAAAAAAAAAGTACACGAAAGTTTATTTCATTTTCCTCGAAATAATTTTTTTTTTAATAGTGCAAACCTTTCTCGTCAATAAGAGAGAAGGCTGAATCGGATATTTCATTGAATATTTCTCTTCCAACCAGATCCATTTTTTCTTCTATATTGGTAACAATAGACCTGTAAGGATACTACAGATGACTACTACGTTAATAAAAACTCATGCAAACTATATGTATAAGTCCCACAACTTCTTTATATCTTTTTGGGGCGGAGTCGTAGATCGGTACGGAAGTGACAACATTTTCCAACAAAAGGGAAATAAATTACTTGGAAGAGTTGGACGCTGCATGCCGAAGCATTCCGACACAAAAAACATTTTCAAAGTGGTTTGAATGGATGACAGAAAGAGTTAAAGAGGTAAAGAAGCTACAGAATTCCTATACATAACATTCCCAACCTACTAAGACCCTACTTTTCCACACATTTAGTACATAAATCTCCAATTATATATACCTGGAGAGAAAGACAAGGATCTACACACAGAAACCTACAATACTTCTACGTATTATATTTGGGAGTGGATGAAAAATAGCACATGAGTGCGCATTCCATTATCCTCGAAATAAAAGAATAAATATCTACAAGGATATATTAACCATCATGACTATCAAATCTTGCGAATTTCTAATTTTAAGGGTTGCCCACAATTCTAGGCTACTGTGTTGAGATTATAAGTCAACGTAAGTATTGGAAGGCTGCTTTTCGTTCTGTAGGGTTATTTTCACTATTGTGTTAACATTGATGGTTTCTGTTGTATTTTTCTCTGTGTTTTTCTTATGAACTGAGGTAGTTGTTGTTTTTTGTAACGGGATCATATACAATATTATCTTGCTTTATGGTTTTTCATTTGGATGATATTGCACACTTTTTTTTCTCGTAAGAATTCAAACCTCAAGGACAATGCTTTTGGTAACTAGATCATACTACCATACTTTATGACATTCCATTCTACTCTTTTTATTTTTATATTTATTATTCTTGTCAGCTTATCTCAAAGACGATATCTTTTTTGACTAGACCATACTATTGGTTTGCATGTGACATACCTTTTTTTGTGAAAATTCTGCTTATTCCTTTTGTTTGTATTCATATTCCTTGTTGCTCTGTATACATTTTCTGTATAACTATTGTGTTATGTTGGGCTGGAAGATGGGTTGATGCTGTGTCTAAATATGATCACCTGGCTGAGTTTTCCACCGTTCAGAATCACGGAGAAAGCCTGATCAGCATTCAACATCTGCAATTCACATGAGTTTCAGCAAGTTGGAATTTCTTTATATCAAACTGTATATCTTAATTGGTTTGATTGTATCCAGTATCCGATTTAAGGACTGCACTATCAACCAACCATCACTTAATGTATTCATATGATTTTTTATTGTGTCAGAGTCCCAGCGGAGGTATCCAATTTAGGGACTGTACCCTTAACCAACCATCACCATCCCTTTTTATTCAATCATTTTTCGTTATTTGTTTATTCGGTTGATACATGCAATAATTCAGTTACTTACTAATTTGCTACTTTACTTTTTCACATGATTTAGATATATTTCTTATTTTTACTAGTTTATATTACTGATTCATTTCTTTGTATCAATTTATATATAATCGATGTTTGAGTTATTGTGTGATTTTTTTTTCAGTAAATAAATAAATAAATAATGCATCTTAGCATCCCAAAAAGCTGGGGAAATAAACGGAAGCTTTGTTCACATACATGCTGTTAAGAGTTGTTTCCCTTAGATAGTGATAAGGATTAGCTCAAAAGAGTTAATGGGAATAAATCATTGTGAATTGTGAATTGAAATTAGGAGGGGAGAGGGAGGGGGAGTGAAATTATCAGACATACAACTAACACATTATATAGTAAAAAAAAACAACAACAAGAAAGAAAGAAACAACAAACAAACAACCAACAAACAAACCAACCAACCAAACCACCCAAACAAACAAAGTTATCTTCTCACTCTGCTGTCAAATTCCAGACCCCTGGATTCGGTTGCTCGACACAATAAAGGTTAGCAGTCTGGCCCAGTGGTGCCGTGGTGGTTTACCTTGTACATCTCTGAATGTGTCTGCAGTTCTGAGTTCCATTCTCTTTTTTTTGTCTTGACTCGTGTTTGTTGTTGTTGTTTTTCTGTCTTTCGCCCAGTATTGACAAGCGTTCTATGTGACTGTTGACTATCTGTTGTGTGTTGTTGTTGTTGTGTGTGCTGTCTGCATGTCTGTCTGTCTGTCTCTAAACACACGCACACACACACTAACACTGACATGCGCGTGCACACACACACTATATCTTTTTCTCTATACACACACGCCGCACGCACGCACGCAAGTCACACACACACACACAACACACACACACACACATACACACACTACATACACACTTAAATACACATTTCAAACAATCTTAATCACATGAAATACCGCTGCTTTTTCTTTTTCTCTCTTCATTTTTGCATAACAGCAAGTGCATTCTTGCTTCGTTGTCTTCTAAAACCTTCGAATGAGACTATAAACCCAGGTCTTGAGTACAAACGCACGCAGAACACCTTACGCACACGTTAAAACCTGTTCTGCTTTTTGGAAGAGTATGCCATTGTTGCCAGTGGGAACGGATGACAAAATATGCAAAACTGCATACGCACGGGGGACTGCGTGTAAAAGAAAAAAGGCACATGGGTGCTTCTTCCATTATCCTCGAAATTAAATAATACAGAAAAGCAAGATCAGGATTTTTTCACCACCAACAAAAAAACCCAAACAAATTGTCAGTAACAAACACTTGTGCATTGGTGTATAACAAAATGCCATTTCTGTTATATATACACACAATCAGAATGATTATACTCGATATCATTGTGCATAGTACATGGATTGAACACCTAAAACTGATCTCGACTCGCGCATGCGCTCGTGCACAAGTGCGTATTCACTCACAAACACACACGCACACACACACACACATACACACACACACGCGCGCGCGCGCACACACACACACGCAAGCACGGATGATACTATAAACCGATGCCCCGTGTGCAAACGCACGCAGAACATCTTGCGCACACGTTAAATCCTGTTCCGCTTTTCGTAAGAGTAGGCCATTGTGTGCCGGTGGGAACAGATGACAGAATTCACAAAACCGCATACACACGGGGACTGGGTGTAAAAAAAGCACATGACTGTTTTTTCCATTATCCTCGATATAAAAGAACAAAATAAATAAATAAATAAAACTGACGCGCACACGCTCACAACTTCACACACACTCTCTCACACAGAAACAGTCACTCGGCAGCAGGGCAGAGCCCCTCTGGCTGTGCCCTACAGCTCTTGATATTGATGGGCTTCTGATTACATACTACCATCATCATTCATAGGCGATGGGAAGAAGAGCATTCGCCTCGGAACAGGAAACATCGCGAACAGCCCTCCACTGGACACCAGAGGGAAAACGCAAACGAGGAACGACCCAAGAACACTGCGTCGGCTGTCCGAAACAGAGCTAAGACTTCCAACATACCGGGAACCATTCGGAAGCTGGCCCAGGAAGGACAGGAGTGGAGAACATTTGTTGCTCCCCTACGTGCCAATAAGGCACAAAGGCATTGATGATGATGATGATGATGATGATGATGATGATGATGATGACGACTGTGTACATCTGACCCTGAGGGTACGACATGACGAATCTGGGTATGGCTCACAGTGGACGGAATGAAAGAAGCGCCTTGGGAACAGCTGGGCAGAATAGAATCGTCACAATGGACACAAGGCAGCAAAAAAAAATTATAGCCGTATTATTTTTTTCTATTGTTTATTTGCAACTGAAAATGTTTAAGAAGTTTGTTTTGTATTGATTGTAAGTCTGTTTGCATGCATTAACAAAAGAGTAGCTCTAGGGTAAAAAAAAAAAGAGTCATCTTGTCATGTTTATTTCCTTTAGAGATATTCCTCATTTTCCCCTAGTTCCTTGGACCGTGGGGGCACTAATGGAGATTTTGCAACCAGCTTCTTCCACTCCCTGCGGTCCTCTGCTTTCCGTAGCAAATCGCTCCACTCAAGGCTGGTCCACTCTCTGATGTTGTCTTCTCATCGTTTTCTCTGTCTGCCTCTTCTTCGTCTCCCTCCTCCTTGTACTGTTCCCTGTAGGACAAGTCTTGGCCAGTCCACATGTTCGTGTGACGTGCCTGTACCACTTTAGGTTGCGTCTTTCCACTGAAGTCAGGAGTTCTTTATTACGGTCCTTTGGCGTTTTTGATTCTGGCATTCACTTCACTTACAAGATACTACCATTGCCTTTAAATTTACTGGATTCCATCACACTGTAGAGTTAAAGGCGATAAACAGGCTAACAGTTCCGCCAATGCCGCTGCAATGGACATAGACATGGACACTGAAGCTACAACATTCTTAAACCTTCCACTAAGTCTTCAGACTATCATAGGCATCCTTCAGTCTGGTAAGACTATGGAGTTGCGCTCTAAGTGTTCATTCTGGTACAGCGTCAGGTGTGGCTGGCCAGTCCCATACAGGGATGGCAGTTCCTTAAGGCAGAGGGCACCCCCAAAAAGCTTGGAAAAGCTTGTAGGAGCCGTGTCTACAATGTAAAAAAACAAGTAGGGTTATTACGCTTGTGTAAGAGCTGAGCAAGTCAACACGCAACACTCAAGTATTTGGCAAAACACATTTCCGATTTATTTTAACACCTTCTTCAGGGTGAAAGTATTCTTTATGCAGACAGTCATTGAGATGTCCCAGTGTGTGTGTGTGTGTGTGTGTGTGTGTGTGTGTGTGTGTGGTGTGTGTGTGTGTGTGTGTTGAGAGAGAGAGAGAGAGAGAGAGAGAGAGAGAGAGAGAGAGAGAGAGAGAATTGCTATCACAAACTATTGGTAAGCCTGATAATATTATGCAGATTAAATTGAACGGATTTATAAATAAATTCTGTAAACGAATAGCATGTATAAATATGTTGCTCTAATTTATCAACTATTGTGTCATTTTTTTTACTGTAAACAACATCAAACATAAATTGTTTTCCTTGAACAATAGTTGTTTTTTTTTTAAAGAAATCCCAAACAATCTTTGAATGATATCATTTGGAAAAAATATACTGGCCGATAACGTGATTTTGTTGAAACTACACTACACTACACTACATTACACTACACTACATTGCACTACCTACACAACACTATGCTACATTAGACTACACTGTTCACTGTTCACTGGTCCCGTAACCCGCCAGGGTCGTGGGGGCGCTGCATGGTGGACGAACGGTGGACCAGCTGGCTCCACTTAGCGCGGTCGTGGGCAAGTGCCTGGGTGACACTGAAGTCCTCCCCGGTCCAATCACGGATGTCGTCGGCCCACTTTCTCCTCTGTCTGCCCCGTCTTCTCTTCCCCTGGACTGTTCCTTGCAGGATGGTCTTTACAAGTCCTTCTGAGCGTGTTACGTGCCCATACCATCTGAGTTTCCTCTTTTTCGCCGTGGTCAGTAGGTCTTCATAGTCCCGCACCTGTTGAGTGATCATTCTGCGGACTTCATTGTTGGTGACATGGTCCTTGTATGAGATGCCAAGGAGCCTTCTGAGGCATCTCATTTCTACTGCTTGGATCCTCCTTTGTAGGTCTGCGTTCAGTGTCCATGCCTCACATGCGTAAAGCATGATTGAGGTGACTAGCGCGTTTAGTAACTTTACCTTGGTTCCGAGAGGGATGTTTCTGTCTTTCCATATGGTCTTCAGTCTTGCCATTGCTGCTGCTGTTTGTGCCGCTCTTGCTAGGATTTCGGTCTTCGATCCCTCCTCACTTATGATGGCTCCAAGGTACTTGAAATGGTCAATTGTCTCCAGTTCTTTTCCGCTGAGAGTGATCTTGGTGGTGATTGGCTGGGCACTGTTTGTCATGAGCTTGGTTTTCTCGGCACTGATTTCCATTCCGTATCGTGAGGATATTTCGTCCAGTTTCTTCACTAGGTTGGCCAGTTCCTCTTCATTTCCTGCCAGACCGTCAATGTCATCGGCAAACCTGAGGTTGGTGATTGTTCGCCCTTCAATGCTGACTGTGCCTGTGTGGTCTTCCAAGACTACACTACACTACATTAAATTACACTACACTACATTACATTACACTACACTACACTACATTACACGACACTACACAATACTACACTACATTACACTACACTACATTACATTACACTACAATTCATTGCACTACACTACACTACATTACATTACACTACACAACACTACACTACATTACACTACACAACACTACACTACATTACACTACACTACACTACATTACATTACACTACATTGCACTACACTACACAACACTACACTACATTACACTACACTACATTACATTACACTACATTACACTACACTACACAACACTACACTACATTACATTACACTACACTACATTACATTACACTACATTACACTACACTACATTGCACTACACTACACTACATTATAAGACACACATTACACTACACCACACTACCAAACCCTACCCTACACTACACTACACTACACCCCACCACTACACCACACCACACCACACCCCACCACACCACACCGCACTACACCACACCACACACCACACCAACCAAAACCACGCTACACCACACCCCACCAACCAACACCACACCCCACCCCATCCCACCACACTACGCTAAACCACACCACACTACACCACACCACACCACACCATACCAACCAACACCACACCACACCGCACTACACCACACCAACCAACACCCCACCCCACCCACCCCACCCCACCCACAACACCACACCACACGACCCCACACTACACCACCCCACACCACACTACACCACACTACACCACCACACCACACCCCACCACACTACACCACACCACACCACACCTCACCATACCAACCAACACCACACCACACCGCACTACACCACACCAACCACACCACCCCCCACCCCACCCCCACCACACCACACCACACGACCCCCACACTACACACCCACACCACACACACCACACTACACCACACTACAACCACACCACCACACCAACACACCCCACACTACACACCACACACCCCACACTACACCCCCACACAACCACCACCCCACCACACCACACTATACCACACCACACACACCCCACACTACACCACACCACACAACACCACACCACACAACACTACACTACACTTAGTAGTGACCATCGAAAGCAAAGTTCACTTCAACAGTTGAAGGCCCCCCCCCCCCCCCCCCCCTCACCCCCCTTCGCCCCCCCCCCTCCGCCCCCCCCCCCCCCTCCCCCCCCCGACAAGTCAGTGAAAGTGGTCTCTGTTTGCACTCAAGGCTAGCACCCACATACCTACATACCTACCTACCTACCCCTTTGTCGCATTGCGGCAAACACGGGTGGCCGGTAGGTGAAAGGAAGGGGGTGGGGGTGGAGGAGAGACGGTGGTTGGAGGAGGAGGTGGGGGGGGGGGGGTAGGCGGTGTTCTGTTCAGGGAAGGTGGTTGTGGTAGTGGTTGTTGGTGGTTGGTGGTAGTGGTAGCAGTTTACGAGAGTGAGGTTGTACCACGACGAATTATATAGCCCAGTAACTACAGCCCTTGGAGGTATATAGTAATAATATCCTCTGTCGCACTGCAGGGTATTACGATCAACAACAGAGCTGGCTTAGTCGTCAACATGCCAAAACATTATAATCGTTCTTGTGGCGACACTGTTATGGACCCAACCCTACTTTCTCCTCTTGTCTTCTCTCAAAACCTGGCTCGATTTTTCGATGAATATCCATTATCATTAAGACAATGTTATTGTCTTGGGGGGCTCTACTGCGTTAATGTGCGGGTATGTGTAGGCAAAGTAATCTGTGTATACATATAGATGATTTAGAGCTTGTTTCGTTAGGGGTGGTTGTTGTTTTTTTGGGCGCCATGGTTTTCTACGTGTACATGCACGTGCAAGTTGACAGTCCTACACATGTATAAGTTTTCCTCTTACACATAATGTATTATTCCTTACGCCTTACTAACTAGAAAACCATCGTTGGAAGAATTAGTCGTCTGATCTGTCGATGGTTTCTACATGCTTAATTAAGATTTGTTTTGGTTTTATTTTCATTGTTATTAATATAATGATAATAATGATAATAATAATAATAATAATATATGGAATTTATATAGCGCTGAATCTTGTAAAGCAACAAATCAAAGCGCTTATTGTTTAGTAAACTTTAAAAAGAGAAGCCAAGAGTGTTTTCATGAGACAATTATGTCAAAGGGTAAGTTAAGGAACAATTTTTTTTAAGCTTAATATCCGCAACAAGCGCAGAACATCTTCCACACGTTAAAACCCGACAAAATGTACAAAACTGCATACACACCGGGACTCGACTGGATGTTTAAAAAAAAAAAGCACATGAGTGCTTATTTCATTACACTCGAAATAACAAAAAAAAACTTTAAAAAGAAAGAAAGTGTGGACATTTCTCACCCGAATAACAGAGAGTATGTGATTTTTGAAGACGGTATCAATCCTTCCCGCAAATTTGCTTAGTGAAATTTTATTCGTTCTTTTAGATCTGGTCTCTCTTCCCTTTAAGCTTTCTAGGCAGTTTACGGGACACAGCTGCGGCAGAGCTCAGGCCCTGTCTCTTGGGCAAGTTGATCCTGATGGAACCCATCCCTCTGAGATAATAACGTCAGCATCAATTCTCAATTCGGTACTATGAGAAACATTTTACTTGATGCGAAGAGAAGGTTTCGCAGTGTGACATCAGCTGCCCTACCCTAGCCTATGAGGTTTAACCGTGGCGTGGTTAGTGTTCATTGAAAGTAATTTACAAAGGCTTGAGTCTGAATGACTTTAAGAAACACGAGATGAGACTATAAACCGAGGCCCCGTGTGCGAACGCACGCAGAACATCTTGCGCACACGTTAAATCCTGTTCCGCCTTTCGTAAGAGTAGGCCATTGTGTTCGGTGTGAACAGAAGACAGAATTTACAAAACCGCATACACACGGGGACTGAATGTAAAAAAGCACATGGCGCCTGGGTTTATAGTCTCATCTCGTGTTTCTTAAAGTTATTCAGACTTAAATAAATAAAAAAATAGATAGTGAGGTTTTGTTTGCTAGTTAACTGTTTATAGTGAATTGTAAATTTTCAGAAAAGGATTTTTTCTATTAAAAGATTTTTTATATATAAAAAAAGGAAATAAATTGCTTTTATAAAAACATTATCCATTAAAGTTAAATGCGTAAATTGTTAACAAAAATTGTTGACGCACTTTTAAATGTTTTTTTTAAAATATTAATCCTTCATCTAACACTAAAAAGTGTTTTGTACAATTGAGAAAAAAAGGTTGTCTTTTTTTTTGATTTATGGCATGTATTTTTGTGTCAATGCAAAACCCTGAAAATTGCAAGGTTATAGTATTCACACACGCATTGCTTGTCGTAATCATTTCATTTAT
>CM054138.1:46075054-46080054 GCA_028751875.1 Rapana venosa
AAGAACAACTCAGTCTCCCCACGACATTTTCTGTTTTGGTCTGTCAAATTCATCGTAATACAGCACATGCATACAAAAAAAGAAATAGCTCTCCCTATCTTACCTTCAACCAACCCCTTCCCACTCTCTTAATCCCCCCCCACCCACCCATCCACCCTCGAACCCTCAACTCCTGTCCTCCACTCCACTCCACTCCACCCCCACAAAAAAAATTAAGTAAAAAGAATCCGGTGAGACAGCTCTGATGGCAGCGAATGCTAAGAATCAAAGCATTTCTAAAAAAACACAACCCCAAAACCAAAGTCTACCTCTTCTTCCCTCTCTCCCAGTACCCTACACACTACTTCACTTGTTGCAAACAAAATTATTGATATAATGCAGCGCATGGAAGTTTTGCGGGCATGTAGTACACAGATCTCTGAAAGACACAAGAAAGGTTTGGTTTAAAAAAATATTATTGTAAGATGAGAAGCAGTTGAGATCAACAAGGAAAAAACAAAAAAAGGAATAGGCTCTGGAACTGAAACTATGACAAGCACAGTTGACTGCTCGTGTATAGACGGAGTAATCCATCCAACAACAACCAAAAATGCGCAATAGTTATTCACAGTTTGGTTCCAACCACCCCACCCCAACCCCCCACCCTGAGTTATTACCTTGTCATGTCTGAATAAAACTACTGTTGTTGTCTTCTTTTTATAAAAAAAAAACCCCAACACAAACAAACAAATAAACAAAAAACTAGCACCCAGACCACTTCTCAAGGTCTTGGGGATCGGGGGAAAAAATTCGGGTTCAAACGAGGATCGAACCCGCGATGGTCTCTGTTTTTAGAGAGCGATTTGTCTGGACCACTGCTCCACATAGCACTAAGTGTTCTTGGGAGAAAAAAGAAAAAAAAAAGGATTAGGAATCTCAGCATCTGAAAAGCCAGAAGAGTCAGGAGGATGGTGGTGGTCCTCTCCTCCTCTCCACTCCCTTTTCGATGAAACAGTGTTAGTTAAAGTGGAGGAGGAAAATGGTTGCCTGGGCCTGTGATGGCTGATTTGCGTTGTTTCATGTTTACTTTGTTGATTTGTCTTAAGCTATGCTTGCTTGCAACCCACATGAATTCCTCGCCCTTTGGAGTTATTAAAGATAAATTTTCGTATTGGTATTCATTCACCACATTGTCTTCTTCACATGTACCACATGCTGGGTGAACTTCATCAGACTGTTACGTCATTCGCCACATTGTCTTCTTCACATGTATCACAGGGTGAAGCACATGTAGGAGGAAGAAGGGGGACAACATCTCAGACTGGACTAAGGCTGAGTAAAACTCTGCGAGCGAATTGCAATTTTCACAGCCGTTACTTCGGGCTACTCTCAGCTGCGATCCATTCCATTCCAGCTGGTGCTAATTATAATTATAGCAGAAACTGACCGCACTTGGACTTGGTAAAAAGGAAGGATGGGGGTGGGGGGGGGATAATTTTAGCACTGGGCCCTGAACCCTTGACTTGAGTTATGCTGAATTCGCGCGCTATGCGAGAGGCGGAGGACAGGTAAAGATGGACGTCATGACTGGTTATCAAGCCCTCTCCATTGGGCATGACTGGTTATCAAGCCCTCTCCATTGTGCATAACTGATTGTCAAGCCCTCTCCATTGTGCATAACTGATTGTCAAGCCCTCTCCATTGTGCATAACTGATTGTCAAGCCCTCTCCATTGTGCATGAAATCTTAGAGAAGAGAAGATAGCGGAATATGTCAAGGGGTGTAAGTTCGAAAATCAGCCAGAGGATTCTTTCCAAAGCCTAAGCCCAAGATGTGGAAACTGTCTGTGGCACGTGGACATCTGTTGTCTGCTGCGGGTAGATCGGTTGACTAAGAGCAGTGATAATGCACATACATGTAAGGGTTTGATTCTCGTCTCAGGTCAGACTTTTTGGCTCTCTATCCGCTGAACGATGAATAGGTTGTTTGGGGTAGGGCGCTAATCTTTCAGCTTAAGCGATAGAGATCACGTGTGCGAGGTACATTCTGATTCAAGACACATACAGGAACCCACGGTCACAAAAGTACTGTCCCTGGCAGGGTGGGTTTTTGTCTATAGAAAAATCCCACTTCCATGGAGACACAGATATACTCGCAGAAAAAAAAACCCCAACAACAACCAACAGCAAAAAACACAAACCGGGTGGCACTGCTCGTGTTGAAGCACGCTTTCCTCGGGTACTACAGTCCCCGAACTTGACTGAGAGAAATCGGGTGACTGTAAGGGGGTGGATTCTAATCCACTGGGGGGTTGGGGATCATGCTCGGCTGTGTTTTCTTTAGGGTTTTGGAGAGTAAGAGCTTTAAACAGTGTGACCCTACCCCCCCCCCCCCCCCAACCCCTATTCCACCCCCAAACCCTCCACACCCTATTCCTGGTCCTGTCACCTGTCTAAAGGGCAGCTGCCAGAACTATCTTCCTACAGAACGACTGTTTGCATGAAAGGCCATGTAGACTTGACTTACTTGACTTATGCCTCTTGGTTCCTTGGGGAACATAGGGCTGCAACAACACTCCTCCAACGAACTCGGTTTAGGGAGATCCTCTTCAGCTCGGCCCATGTCATTCCGGCTGCCTTCGTTTCTTCGTTCACACTAGTAGACTAGTGCCTTGATTTGTTGTTGTGTTCTTTTAGTTTACTTGCTTTTTGGGTTATTGTTTTTCATTGTGACTTTTCTTAAACGATGAGTTTGTCAGATCCTACAAAACGTATGTATGCTTCGGAAGCCTATCCAGTTTTAGTCCTGAAAAAGAGGACTACACAAATACACGTTTTTATTATTTTATCTAAAAGGTTTTTTTTTGTAGATATGTTTATATTTACTTCTGTAAAGCTGCTTTACATATACCCATTTCTGCTTCTGAAAATTATTGGTAAAAGTCCCCACTCTTCTCTATTTACTTCTTAAAATCCATTTATATAGATACCCAGTTTTACTTCTAAAATCTATTTTTATACAGGTAGCCATCTTCTTCCTTCTACATAACCCTTCTTTGGGATCTCACATTTTATGTCAGCCATGCGGGAGTGGGATGTGCTGGGCCGGACTTCTCAGGCGCTTAACGGCAGCGCAACGCATTTTCACTCATATGACAGACAACAGTAGTTGCTGTCAGAGAGTTCGACGTGAAAGAAGAAGTTTATTTCAGCAAGGCAATTTCATGGGAACCCATTTCTATTCATTTTTATCTTGTATACCAAGAAACAAACAATAAAAATTCGGTTGGATGCGCTGGGCCTGACTTGTCAGGCGCTTAACGGTAGTGCAACACATTTTCGCTGATATGATGGACACACAATAGTTGCTGTCTGAACGTTCGTCATTGTCGTCGTCGTTAAAGAAGAAGAAGAATTGAGAAGAAGATTTGAAGAAGAATTTGAAGAGGAATTTGAAGAATTTGAGAATTTGAAGAATTTGAAGAAGAAGAAGAAGAAGAATTGCAAAGAAGAAGAAGAAGAAGAATTGCAAAGAAGAAGAAGAAGAAGAAGAAGAAGAAGAAGAAGAAGAAGAAGAAGAAGAAGAATTGCAAAGAAGAAGAAGAAGAAGAATTGCAAAGAAGAAGAAGAATTGCAAAGAAGAAGAAGAAGAAGAAGGATTGCGAAGAATTGCGAAGAATTGTGAAGAAGAAGAGGAGGAAGAAGAAGAAGAAGAAGAAGAAGAAAGAAGAACAATTGCGAAGAAGAACAATTGCGAAGAAGTGCGAAGAATTGCGAAGAGGAAGAAGAAGAAGAAGAAACGAACGAACAAACGAAATGCTCTATATTATGCTAGCGCTGTACCACAAACGAACGTGTTCGGGCAAGCGACTCCATGACCACGAGCACACAAGAACGATAGAAGAGGACCTCCACCCATAAATCACTCTCTATGCCTACAGGTCAGGCAGAGGTTACCGGACACAGGTCAAGCATTGATTCAGACGGAAGAAGCTTTCTGTCATATACACACACACATGAAATCTAATCCCCACATTCCCTTTTTCTTTTTCTCTTTTTTTCCATTACAGGGGTACGAGTGCTGGTAATTTACTACATGACTATTATTTCTTTTACCATTACTCGGCAAAAGCTTCAAAGTTCAGTTCAACGATGGTGAGATTTTGATTATAATGATTATGGCCGTTAATTTTTTTTCACAGTGAAGGTAGCTACACTCCATCTTTGGGGAACTCTATGACTTAAAAGTTTATGTTTGAATGTTGAAACTTAATTTCAACATTTTTCTTCAAGAATGAAGTTCGGGTGAAGGTATGTAGGTATGTAGGTAGGTGTGTAGGTAGGTGTGTAGGTAGGTGTGTAGGTAGGTGTGTAGGTAGGTGTGTAGGTAGGTGTGTAGGTAGGTAGGTAGGTGTGTAGGTAGGTGTGTAGGTAGGTATGTAGGTAGGTGTGTAGGTAGGTGTGTAGTTAGGTAAGTGTGTAGGTAGGTATGTAGGTAGGTGTGTAGGTAGGTGTTTAGTTAGGTAGGTGTGTAGGTAGGTATGTAGGTAGGTGTGTAGGTAGGTGTGTAGGTAGGTGTGTAGGTAGGTGTGTAGGTAGGTAGGTGGTGTGTAGGTAAATATTATGCATGTAGGTAGGTGTGTAGGTAGGTGTGTAGGTAGGTGTGTAGGTAGGTGTGTAGGTAGGTGTGTAGGTAGGTGTGTAGGTAGGTGTGTAAGTAGGTGTGTAGGTAGGTGTGTAGGTATGTAGGTAGGTATGTAGGTAGGTGTGTAGGTAGGTGTGTAGGTGTGTAGGTAGGTATGTAGGTAGGTGTGTAGGTAGGTGTGTAGGTAGGTATGTAGGTAGGTATGTAGGTAGGTGTGGTAGGTAGGTGTGTAGGTGTGTAGGTAGGTGTGTAGGTAGGTAGGTAGGTGTGTAAGTAAGTGTGTAGGTAGGTGTGTAGGTAGGTAGGTAGGTAGGTGTGTAGGTAGGTGTGTAGGTAGGTGTTTAGGTAGGTATGTAGGTAGGTATGTAGATAGGTTT
>CM054138.1:46085054-46090054 GCA_028751875.1 Rapana venosa
TGGGTGGGTGGTGTGTGTATGTGTGCGTGTGTGTGTGTGTGTATGTGTGAGTTTGTGTGTACGTGCGTGTGTTTTTGAGTGTGTATGCATGTGTGTGTGTGCGTGTGTGTGTGTGCGTGCGTGCGTGCGTATGTGTTTGTGTGTGTGTGTGTGTGCAGAAACTGTTCAAGATAAATAACGTTGTTGTGATTTTGGCTGCATGTACATGAATGTCACTGCGATAGTGGTGAGCAAAGCACGAACGCACGCGCACACACACACACACACAAACACACCAAGAGAGAGAGAGAGAGAGAGAGAAGAGAGAGGAGAGAGAGAGAGAGAGAGAAGGGGAGGAGAGAGAGAGAGGGGAGAGGAGAGAGGAGGGGAAGAGAGACAGAGGCAGACGGACAGAGACAGAGACATAGAGACAGAGATAAAGACAGAGAGAAAGACAGAAAGGCAGAGAGAAACAGAGACAGACACATACAGAGAGAATACGAATTGGAATACAAAATAGTTTATTGCGATTAGCCTGATTTGACCCAAAGTGGCAGGGGGGAGGGGGAGGGGATGGAAGGGGAATCAAAATCCAGCAGAATAAAGAATCACACAGAAAATTGCTGCTGCAGGATTTTTTTTTACAATATATGTATATTCCACATCATGGAAATATGAGAGACAGACAGACAGACAGACAGAAAGAAAGAAGACAGAAAGAACTAATTATTATTATTCTTTTATATCGAGGATACTCACCCAGTCAACCACCCATCCCCCATCCACACACACACATACACACCTTCCCCAACTCCCCCCCCCCCACCACACACACACGCACAACCCCCCCACACCCCCCCCCCCCCCGCCCCACACACACCTCTCACCTCCCCCACCTCCTACCCCCCCCCCCCCACACACACACTCTCACCCCTCCTACACCACCCCCCACCCCCCCACCCCCACCCCACCCACACACCCACACACACACCTACACAAACCCACACCACCACAAACCTTCCTGACTCCCTCCCTCCACTGTCTCAACTCACACACCTTTTTTTCCTTGGGCCTGCCAACAATACCGCCACAAACAGGTAACGGCACCATCGACTTTCCGGAGTTCCTGACCATGATGGCGAAGAAGATGAAGGAGACGGACTCGGACGAAGAGCTGCGCGAGGCCTTCAGAGTCTTCGACAAGGACGGCAACGGCTTCATCTCCGCCTCCGAGCTCCGGCACGTCATGACCAACCTGGGGGAGAAGCTGACGGACGAGGAGGTGGACGAGATGATCCGTGAAGCCGACCTCGATGGTGACGGCCAGGTCAACTATGAAGGTCAGTAAGTAAGATGAGGGTGAGGGTGGTGAGGGTGGTGATGGTGGTGGTGAGGGTGGTGAGGGTGGTGGTGAGGGTGATGAGGGTGGTGGTTGGTGGTGGTGAGGGTGGTGGTGAGGGTGGTGGTGGTGGTGATGGTGGTGGTGATGATGATGATTGGTGGTGGTGATGATGATTTTGAAGAAGATGATGATGATGATGATACTACTACTACTACTACTACTACTACTACTACTACTACTACTACTACTACTACTACTACTACTACTACTACTAATAATAATAATAATAATAATAATAATAATAATAATGTATGGACTTTATATAGCGTTGAATCTTGTAAAGAAATATAGAACCTGCTAGGATGTATGCAGGATAGAAACTGGATAGCCTAGTAGTTAGAACATTGCGCTCGCAATCTGACGACCCGGGTTCGAATCCCTTTCTCAAGGGAATTTTTTCCCCTGGAATTAACACCAGCGCCGTCTCCACTCTCCCCAAAAGTCCTTCGGATGAAACTATAAACCGAGGCCCCTGTCCCTGAAGAGGCAGATACCTATGTCCAGCAGGGGGAATTGGGCGAACTGGGGGACCCGTCCACTTGGTAACTACGCTCAATGCTGCTTAAGCTTGGCTTGGGGAAAGGGAGAACTCTGACCAGCCCCAAGAAGTAAAAAGATGTATAAACTGCTCACACACACACACACACACACACACACACACACACACACACACACACACACACACACACACACACACACACACACACACACACACACACACACACACACACACATAACAATATATATATATATATATATATATATATATATATATATATATATATATATATATATATATATATATATACCGTGTGTGTATCTATATATATGTATATAATATAATATGTACGTCTAAGTTTATCATCTCATTCTAAAGACTAGAAACCAGACCACCGATCACGTTTTTTTGATGGGAGGGGGGGGGGGGGGATGGTTATCATGTGGCGTACTCCACTCATCTTTGTTACGAAGTGAAGTGTCACTGATCCCTAAAATTTGGGAACACAAGTTTTCTGGTGTTTTTTTTTATATCATATTTCTCAAAATGATCTTCCTTCTACCTTTATCTCATAGCTAAACTTTGCATTATCTTAATTTCATCATGATGTCTGTGTGCTTTCAGAGTTCGTGAGGATGATGACCAGCAACAACAAGTGAGCGCACAAAGACAAGTCATCTCCCCTTCCATCCAACATCCATCCACCTGTGTACAGTTTCATCAGGGACACAGACAGAGAGACAACACTTTTATTATTTTATGTCATTGAGAAAGAATCCATACCGTGATATGCTGGTACCATCTTTGCCATCACACAAACACACACACACAAGCAAATTAAAAAAAAAATTGTTACTATCTCTTAAGGCTGATGTTTCACGCAGCAAGTTTCAAGGTGGGCAACAATAAATATCCGACATAGGCACTAGGATTATTCCATCAATGCGAGGAGGTGTGCGTGGCTAGAGGAAAAAGGTGGATGTCGCGTGCGTATTTATTTTGCCAGTGTGGAAACTTGCTTCGTGTGATGGTAGCCTAAAAAGAAAAGTTGACCCCCCTTGGGATGAAGTGACCTTTTTCGACCATTAGAGGGTTTCGCACGCTTTGCTTTGCCTTCAACTTCCTTTTGCTGGACACTGCTGTGGTGGTCAGTGTGGTCGACTGGTGACTGTGATGATGATGATGATGATGATGATGATAATGTTGTTGTAGTGGTGGTGGTGGTGGTAGTAGTAGTAGTAGTATTGTAGCGCATGTTTCATTGAACGAGAACACTAATTATTAAAGGTACCATGTTGATCTCGCCACCGTTTGGGTTTGGTTCTATGTCTGTTTTATGCGCGTTGGGTTTTGCGAGTGTGAGTCTTTTTCTCTTTGGCATCTCTATCCCTGTCTATCTTTCTTTCTGTTTGTCTATCTGTTTGTCTGTGTCTGTTTGTCTGTGTGTGTCTGTGTGTGTCTCTGTGTGTCTGTGTCTCTGGGTGTCTGTGTGTGTGTCTGTGTGTGTCTGTGTGTGTCTGTGTGTGTGTGTCTGTCTGTCTGTCTGTCTGTCTGTCTCTCTCTCTCTCTCTCTCTCTCTCTCTCTCTCTCTCTCTCTCTCTCTCTCTCTCTCTCTCTCTCTCGGTTCGTAAACGTCTCCATCGGGTCGTGGGGTCGAATCTTAACAGCTACATCTAATGATTCAACGGGTGGGGATTGGTCTGATCTCCCAGGTCAACTTTAAGTGCAGACTTGCCGGTGCCTTACTTCCCTTTCTTGCATAAGCACACGTAGAAGAATCAAATACAGTCATATAGGTGTGGTGTGTCCTACACACGATGGGTTGTTTTTTTCTTTGGGGGGGGGGGAGGGGGGGGGGGGGGGGGGGGGGGGGGGGGTGATTCCAACGAAGGGAGTAAAGCATAAAACGAACAAGCAAACCCAAGTCCTTCGGATGAGACTATAAACCGAGGCCCCGTGTTCGAACGCATGCAGGACATCTTACGCACGCGTTAAATCCTGTTCCGCTTTTCGGAAGAGTAGGCCATTGTGTGCCGGTGGAAACAGATGACAAAATTTACAAAACCGCATACACACGGGGACTGGATGTAAAAAAAGCACGTGTGCTTATTCCATTATCCTCGATATAAAAGAATAAATAAAATAAAGAAATAAAAAAAATAAAGGGTCCTTCTTTAATTAACTGAAGTAGTTTTCTGATGAATCTACTTCCTAGCGCCGTTTTCTTGGTTTAGGGTTGAATTATTTAGTTCAGCCGATAGGATGGTTACAGAAACATAAACATACCCAGCATGCACCCTGTTCCTGGACAGGGATGGGCTCCACCAAGGTTCAATTTGTCCTTGAGAAACAGGTTAAAAACTGTCAGCTCTGTACTCTAGCGACTCCTTGGGGATTTCAGAAGAAAAGACAGGGTCTGGTGAAGAATGGAATCCACACCAATCTTATATTCTTCATATGTCATTCCAAAGGAGAAATTGCGACCCCCCACATTCAGAAGAATATATTGTGCAAAACACTAAGTAAACATTCATATCAGGTAGAACTTAACCTCAAGTCAAGACAAGTCAAAAATACCTTAATCAGCCCACGAATGGGCAGTTACAACACTGACAAGACGCATACTTTGGTAGAAATCATGATCTCATTATCCTAATAATCCTAATCTGATATTTCTTATGATCTTGAATGAATCATAATCGGTGAGATAATAATAAAATAATAAAAAGAATGTATGGAATTTATATAGCGCTGAATTTTGTAAAGCAACAAATCAAAGCGCTCAGATGACATTTTTTAAAACCCAGGACAATGGAATAAGCACTCATGTGCCTTTTCTTTTACATCTAGTCCCCGTGTATATTCGGTTTTGTAAATTTTGTCATCTGTTCCCACCGGCACACCATGGCCTACTCTTTCGAAAATCGGAACAGGATTTAACGTGTGCGCAAGATGTTCTGCATGCGTTCGCCCACGGGGCCTCGGTTTATAGTCTCATCCGAAGGATGATACATGTAATAAACTAAAGCGAAGAAGGAAAATGTTTCCTTCTTTTTCGTCGTCAAATGTTCAGACAGGGATGGTTTAAAAAAAAAGCAGCGAGGGAGAGGAGATGGGCGC
>CM054138.1:46102554-46117554 GCA_028751875.1 Rapana venosa
TGTGTGTGTGTGTGTGTGTGTGTGTGTTGTTTGGGTAGATGAAACAATACATTGTGTTATCATAACACCCCTGAGCGGCCTCACATCATCAGTCCTTTGAGTGCCTGGATCCTAGCATCTCTCCCTTTCCCAGAACCTTCCTTCACATGTATGTATGTATGTATGTATGTATGTATGTATGTATGTATGTATGTATGTATGTATGTATGTATGTATGTATGCATGCATGTATGTATGTATGTATGTATGTATGTATGTATGCATGTATGCATGTATGCATGTATGTATGTGTGTCTGTATGTCTGTATGTATGTATGTATGCATGTATCCATGTATGTATGTATGTATGTATGTATGTATGTATGTATGTAAGTATGTATGTATGCATGCATGCATGCATGTATGTATGTATGTACGTATATATTTGAAATTTTTTCACTTCTTTTTCCCACCACTAAGGTAGTCACATTCTTACTAAAGGACGATGTTTAAATACAACAACAATGTGCATGTCTTTAAAATAAAACAACAACAATGGTCATCCGTTCCCTCTGGCACCCAATGGCTTACTCTTCCTTCGGATGAGACTATAAACCGAGGTCCCGTGTGCGAACGCACGCAGAACATCTTGCGCACACATTAAAACCCGCTCCGCTTTTCGGAAGAGTAGGCCATTGTGTGCCGGTGGGAACGGATGACAAAATTTACAAAACTGCATACACACGGGGATTGGATTTTAAAAAAAGCATATGAGTGCTTATTCCATTATCCTCGAAATAAAAGAATCAATAAATAAAAATAAATGAATAAATATGGAGCAGATTTTAACGTGTGTGCAAGGTGTTCTGCGTGTGTTCGTAAAAGTGACTTTCGTTTATAACTCTCGTCTGAAGAACAGTCAGGGAAGTACAAGAAGATAGAGAGACAGAAACAGACAGAGAGACAGAGAGCAGTAAAAGAAGATAGAGAGACAGAAACAGACAGAGAGCAGTACAAGAAGATAGAGAGACAGAAACAGACAGAGAGACAGAAACAGACAAAGAGAGACAGAGAGAACATAGAAGACCGAAATCAAGAGAGCAAAATAATATAAAATCTAACTCAAACACACATTCTTCACCTAAACACACTTACACCCAGTAATACCCAAAAGTTTAATTTTTTCCAAAAAAACCCCCAACCCAAACACAAACAAACCACACACAAAAAACAACCAACCAACAAAACAAAACAAAACACCCACCAAGGATTTTGAACATACCTTTTTAATAACATTCCCGCTGACAGCTGCAAATCTATAACACCAACACCACAACAATATTATCATCATTACCATCACCACCACCATCATCATCATCACCATAGTCACAGTGGACCACACTGACCACCACAGCCACGAGACAGCAGTGTCCAGCAGACAGTGAAAGACACATCGGGCACAAACACTTGTTGGTCAATGATGGTTGTTTTTCCATCCATCAATGGTCATTAATTTTCTTCGCCTTGAGAGAAAACAGTTTGTCACTTCACCATCATCATCATCATCCTGCCGAGGTGTCTAACCTGTGTGTGTGTGTGTGTGTGTGTGTGTGTGTGTGTGTGTGTGTGTGTGTGTGCGTGCGTGCGTGCGTGCGTGCGTGCGTGCGTGCGTGCGTGTGTGTGTGTGTGTGTGTGTGTGTGTGAATTTTGTTAAAACTGTTAGTTATTGGTGGTTTGGATGGGTAGGAGTGGGTCAAATGCAAGCGCTTTGATTTGATTTGTGGTGGGTTTTTTTTACAAGATATAGCGCTATATACATTCCATGTATCATCATCATCATCATCATCATCATCATCATCATCATCATCATCATCGTCATCATTATTATTATTATTATTATTATTATTACTTCCATATCTATCCTTCTGCCTCCCCATCCCCGCCCCCTCGCTCTCCCATTTCTCCCCCCTCCCTCCTTCTCCCTTTTCCCTTCTGCCCTCCTCCCCTCCCGTTCACTCCCCCTCCCCCCCCCCGACCCCCGACCCCCGACCCCCATCCTTTGCAGTCCTCTTGTGTTCAGTCGTTGCAGCTGCACATGGTGAACATGTAAATGACGGTGGACAGAAAGAGCTGTCGCTGCTGTAGTTCACATCACTTGGACATCATCAGTTTCACGAATTCTAGAAAACACACAGAGAAACATGATTTATTTATTTATTTATTCTTTTATATCGAGGATAATGGAATAAGCACTCATGTGCTTTTTTACATCCAGTCCACGTGTGTATGCGGTTTTGTAAATTTTTGTTATCCGTTTCCACCGGCACACAATGGCCTACTCTTTCGAAAAGCGGAACAGGAATTAACGCGTGCGCAAGATGTTTTGCATGCGTTCGCACACGGGGCCTCGGTTTATAGTCTCATCCGAAGGACTTTGACATTCAGTTTGATTTTTTTGTCAAACTGGGAAGAAAGGGCGAGGCTGGGAATCGAACCGAGAACCTCACGGTTTACTTGTTGGCAGGCAAACATCTTAACCATCCTGCCACCTTCCACCTTGATCAAAGAATTATATTTAATTTAAAAGGGCGCGACACGGTTCATGTGTTGATAACATCAATCAATTCATAACTGATGTCCCTGTTGGTAATAATATTATTAATTGACTTTGGCAAACCACATGGCAGGTGTGTTGATTTATCCATCGTGTATACCAAAGTAGATAGAAGTTATTCATTCATCACAATTCATGTTCTGTGTTCTAAATCAGGCTAAGAGTTAGCCCATATTGAAAAATTAAAAATAATAAAACCGTTGTACTTTGTTGGCGTAAGCATAGCAAGGTGTCCCATAACCTCCGTGGTCGTAGGAGAGTGAGGCATCAGAGGCCTCAACTGCTCAAGGGGCCAGCATACTAAGGGCGACGCCCATCTCCTCTCCCTCGCTGCTTTACCTTCCCTGACCCTAAAGAGGGCAGGTACCCATTTACAGCTGGGTGAACTGGGGGGGACTATACTGAAGCCAAGGTGCACAAAACGGTCACCCATCCAAGTGATAATAGCCACGCTCGATGCTGCTGAGGAAAGGCGAGTGCTCAGGGGAAGTCATAGTGCAAAAGCTTAGAATCAAAACAAAGTAATGGTGCTACGCTTTGAAATCGATATTACGTTGAGATTTTCATCACTCGTGACAACCAGTCATCATCACAATCTATACTCTCCATTAAAAAACAAACCCAAGTCCCATCCCCGCAGTCGAAATGCGGCTACCTTCATGGCGAGCAAAAATGGTCACATAGGCAAAATCTCATCCATTCGTAATGAACCTCAGAGCTCTAGCCGAGGAATCCCCCTCTCCCCCCCCCCCCCCCAAAAAGTGTTTTAAAAAATCCTTTGAGTCGGAGTATGGCTACCTATAAACTCCTCCTGTCAATTTTTTTCCCTTTTTTTGTTTTCTTTTTTAAAATTCTTTTTCGGCTAGAGCTCGAATGTTCACCGATGGTTAGAATTTGCGTATGCGTCCTACCCCTCCCCCCCCCCAACCCCCCGCCCCCCCCCCCCTCTTCCCCGAAGGTATCCACATTCCGATTTTAGAGATGTATGCTTGGTATGTTCGTGTTTCCGTAACCCATCCAAATGCTAACATGATTTACACGATCTTTAACGCGCACAATACTTTGTCTTCTGCATGTGTATAATCCACGAAGGGAACGGATTAAGGCACTGGCAAGTCTTCACTGTAAAAGTTGACCTGGAAGATCGTCAACAACAACAACAACAACAACAACAACAAAAATGATCCCCACCCACCTTTCGTTCTCAAGACGCTGCCGGGTGGATTTTTTAAATCCACTTTATGGATTTCTTCTTTTTTTTATCCTAACACTCATGACTTTCCATACCCCACAGTTGTACCCCAAAGTCCTTCGGATGAGACTATAAACCGAGGCCTCGTGTGGGAACGCATGTAGAACATCTTGCGCAAACGTTAAATCCTGTTCCGCTTTTCGAAAGAGTAGGCCATGGTGTGCCGGTGCGAACAGATGACAAAATTTACAAAACCGCATACACACGGGGACTGAATGTAAAAAAAAGCACCTGAGTGCTTATTCCATTATCCTCGATATAAAGTTTAAAAAAAAAAAAATTTAAACCATGTCATCTGAACGCTTTGATTTGTTGCTTTACAAGATTCAGCGCTATATAAAAATTCCATACATTCTTCTTCTTCTTCTTCTTCTTCTTCTTCTTCTTCTTCTTCTTCTTCTTCTTCTTCTTCTTCTTCTTCTTCTTCTTCTTCTTTCTTCTTCTTCTTGTCAGTTTCCCCCAGTTTCAGCTGCTGTCCGTTCCATCCCATCCCATCCCAGCTTGTGCCAAGTATAGCAGGAACTGACCACACTAAGTCTTTGTAAAAGGAAGGGATTAATTTTAGCGATGGGCCGCTGGACCCTTGACCAAGTTATGCTGGATTTGCGCATTGTGACCCCACCCCCACCCCCACCCCCACCCCACCCCACCCCACCCCATCCCACCCCACCCCAACCCACCCCCACCCCCACACCGTCCCCTTTTTCCCCCTCAACTCCCATCTGACCTTGATAGCTGATCTGTCAGTCTCCGTCGATGTCAGCCTCTCGGACCATTTCGTACACCCCCTCGTCCGTCAGTCTCTTCTCCCAGGTTCACCATCACTTGCCGCACTTCCGCGGCAGAGATCACCCCCGTTGCCATCCTTTCCTTGTCGAAGACCCTGAAGGCTTCCTTGACCTCTTCCTCCAGGTCTGCCTCATGCTGCCTCCTGGACATCAAGGTCAGGAACTCGAGGTAGTCGATGGCACCGCTGCCTGCCATGATTCAGTCACAGGGATGTTGGGGGTAGGGAGTGGGGGGAAGGAAGGCTTTTGATAGAACGAACACAGTCATAGCAAAGTTAAGCAAAGCAAGTAAGGGAAAAAGCAAGCAAGCATGCAAGCAAGTGTGCTTCTCGTCATTCTGGTGACTTTGATTAGTCAGCCTGATAAAAATCCTTAATGGTTTTTGTTTTTGTTTTTATTTTTTCTGTAGTGGTCTGGTTTTTGTTGCCTTCCAAAATCTATGTCCATCATTTATTATCATCATTATTATTACTATCATCATCGTTATTATTGTTGTTGTTATTATTATCATCATCATCATCATTATTATTATTATTATTATTATTATTATTATTATTATTATTATTATTATTATTATTATTATTATTATTATTATTATCATCATCATTACCATCATCACCATTATCATTATTGTTATCATCATCATCATCATCATCATTACTATATTATTATTGTTATTATTATTATTGAAATTTAAAAGTTTGAGGTTTTTAAACCAAAAACATCGTCCATTCTGACAAATTGCTAGCGTACACTTTCGACAGTAAAGTTTTTAACCACCCAAAAAAATCATAGCAATACATACCTTTTGACATATAAAATATAATGCACTTCCATCTTTTCTTGTTTGTTATAGCTCTCTTTCCCATCTTCTACATAAGGGCGTAGGTGAATCCCTTTATTGGAACGGACAACGAAATAGCCAGCAGCAGAGTGAGGTGGCTTAAAACTGGTCCAGGCCTTGCGTTAAAGCTGGAGTCAAAAAGGGCTCCTTGGTTTTAGCGAGGACTAGAGGGCGCCATGACTTTAGGAGAGACTATAGGGCGCCATGGCTTTAGTGAAGACTATAGAGCGCCATGGCTTTAGTGAAGACTATAGGGCGCCATGGCTTTAGTGAAGACTATAGGGCGCCATGGCTTTAGTGAAGACTGTAGGGCGCCATGGCTTTAGTGAAGACTATAGGGCTCCTTGGCGTCAATGAGGACTATAGGGCGCCATGGCTTTAGTGAAGACTATAGGGCGCCATGGCTTTAGTGAAGACTATAGGGCGCCATGGCTTTAGTGAAGACTGTAGGGCGCCATGGCTTTAGTGAAGACTATAGGGCTCCTTGGCGTCAATGAGGACTATAGGGCGCCATGGCTTTAGTGAAGACTATAGGGCGCCATGGCTTTAGTGAAGACTATAGGGCGCCATGGCTTTAGTGAAGACTATAGGGCGCCATGGCTTTAGTGAAGACTATAGGGCGCCATGGCTTTAGTGAAGACGATAGGGCGCCATGGCTTTAGTGAAGACTATAGGGCGCCATGGCTTTAGTGAAGACTATAGGGCGCCGTGGCGTCAATGAGGACTATAGGGCGCCATGGCTTTAGTGGAGACTATATGGCGCCATGGCTTCAGTGAAGACTATAGGGCGCCATGGCTTTAGTGAAGACTATAGGGCGCCATGGCGTCAATGAGGACTATAGGGCGCCATGGCTTTAGTGAAGACTATAGGGCTCCATGGCTTTAGTGAAGACTATAGGGCGCCATGGCTTTAGTGAAGACTATAGGGCGCCATGGCTTTAGTGAAGACGATAGGGCTCCATGGCGTCAATGAGGACTATAGAGCGCCATGGCTTTAGTGAAGACTATAGGGCTCCATGGCGTCAATGAAGACTATAGGGCGCATGGCTTTAGTGAGAACTATAGGACACCATGGCTTAAGTGAGGGTTATAAGGCGCCAAGGCTTTAGTGAAGACTAGGGCACCATGACTTTAGTGAAGACTATAAGGCGCCATGGCTTTAGTGAAGACTATAGGGCGCCATGGTTTTAGTGAAGACTATAAGGCGCTATGGTTTTAGTGAAGACTATAGGGCGCCATGGCTTTAGTGAAGACTGTAAGGCGCCATGGCTTTAGTGAAGACTATAAGGCGCCATGGCTTTAGTGAAGACTATAGGGCGCCATGGTTTTAGTGAAGACTATATGGCGCTATGGTTTTAGTGAAGACTATAGGGCGCCATGGATTTAGTAAGAACTATGGGGCGCCATGGATTTAGTGAGAACTATAGGGCGCCATGGCTTTAGTGAGAATTATAGGGCACCATGGCTTTAGTGAAGACTAGATGACATTCAGTTCGATGTTTTTCGTCAAACTGAGAAGAAAGGGCGAGGCCGGGAGTCGAACCCAGAACCTCACGGTTTACGAGTCGGCAGGCGAACGTCTTAACTATTCTGCCACCCTCCTTCTTAACTAAAAAAACCTATTAGATAGGAGGCTGCTATAGCGGAATGGATAAAAGCCTTTTTAAAAAAAAATATTCTTTTTTATTTTGAGGATAATGGAATAAGCACTCATGTGCTCTTTACACCCAGTCCCCGTGTGTATGCAGTTCTGTAAATTTTGTCATCCATTTCCACCGGCACACAATGACCTAGTCTTCCGGAAAAACGAAACAGGTTTTAACGTGTGCGCAAGATGTTCTGCGTGCGTTCGCACACGGGACCTCGGGTAACAGTCTCATCCGAAGGACTTTTGGGGGAGTGTAGTGGAGTCTGCACTGATGTTAACTCCAGACGGAAAAAAAAATCCTCTTGAACGGGAATCGAACCCGGATCAGCAGATTACGAATACATCCCTCTAACCACCAGACCAACCCGTCCCTCACCTCCCCTCCCCCACCCCCCACCCCTGTTTGATTTGAAGAGACCAGCCGTGGTCCCGATTCTTGTGTTGGAGGTCTTACCATCCATATCCACTTCCTCGATCATGTCCTGCAGTTCTGTCTCTGTGGGGTTCTGGCCCAGGGACCTCATGACGGTGTCCAGCTCTTTGGTGGTGATGGTGCCGTCCCCATCCTTGTCGAACAGGGAGAAGGCTTCCTTGAACTCTGCGTACACACACACACACACGCGCGCGCGCGCGCAAGCGCACGCACGCGCACGCACACACGCACATACACAGTCATATAGTCATTACTATGTAAGATTAAGCTATTTTGTCAAAAGGTATTCTTCATAATTGTTTTTTCATTATAAACAAGTAATAGTAATGCAAGATTGCTGTGTGTGTGTGTGTGTGTGTGTGTGTGTGTGTGTGTGTGTGTGTGTGTGTGTGTGTGTGTGTGTGTGTAAGTGTGTGTGAGTGTGTGTGTAAGTGTGTGTGTATGTGTTTATATGTGTGTGTATGTGTGTTCATTTATTGTTTATTTATTTCTTTTTATATCGAGGATAATGGAATAAGCATTTATGTGGGTTTTTTTTTTACATCCAGTCCCTATGTGTATGCAGTTTTTGTCAATTCTGTCATCTGTTCCCAACCGGCACACAATGGCCTCCTTTTCCGAAAAGCGGAACAGGATTTAACGTGTGCGCAAGATGTTCTGCGTGCAAGATTGCTACATGTATTTGGTGTGTGTGTGTGTGTGTGTGTGTGTGTGTGTGTGTGTGTGTGTGTGTGTGTGTGTGTGTGTGTGTGTATGTAAGTGTGTAAGTGCGTGTGTGTGCGTGCAAGTGTGTGTGTGTGTGTGTGTAAGTGTGTGTGTGTGTGTAAGTGTGTGTGTGTGTGTGTGTGTGTGTGGTTAAGCTGACACATTTTAGTCAATTTTTAATGGACAGTGCTTGATGTAAAATAAGTTTTAAGTGGCTGGGACTACTATGAAACGTTACGTATGTTTGTTCAATGTTACGTTGAGATTGGCTTCAGCCATGTTGTTGTGTTGTTCAATGTTACTTTGGTAATTATTGTCATCAGCCATGTTGGTTCAATGTTACTTTGATGTTGTCATCAGCCATGTTAATATTACTTTGATATAGTCATCAGCCATTTGTTAATGTTATATGGATATTGTCATCAACTGTGTTGTTAATGTTACTTTAATATTGTCATCAGCCATGTTGTTCAATGTTACTTTGATATTGTCATCAACTATGTTGTTAATGTTACCCTGATATCGTTATCAACTATGTTGTTCAATGTTACTTTAATATTGTTATCAACTATCTTGTTCAATGTTAATCTGATATTGTCATCAACTGTGTTTTTAATGTTATTTTGATATAGTCATCAGCTATGTTGTTCAATGTTCCTTTGATATTGTCATCAGCCATGTTGCTAATGTTACTTTGATATTGTCATCAGCCATGTTGTTCAATGCTACTTTGATATAGTCATCAGCCATATTGATAATGTTACTTTGATATTGTCATCATCCATGTTGTTATTGTTACTTTGATATTGTCATCAGCCATGTTGTTCAATGCTACTTTGATATAGTCATCAGCCATGTTGATAATGTTACTTTTATATTGTCATCAGCCATGTTGTTAATGTTACTTTGATGTTGTCATCAGCCAGGTTGTTAATGTTACTTTGATATTGTCATCAGCCATGTTGTTCTGCTGTAAAATGTTACGTTAAAATTATCTTCAGCTATGTTGATATATATTGTAAAATGTTACGTGGATATTGTCTTAAGCTATGTTGATATATATTGTAAAATGTTACGTGGATATTGTCTTCAGCTATGTTGATATATATTGTAAAATGTTGCGTGGATATTGTCCTCAGCTATGTTGATATATATGTTGTAAAATGTTACGTGGATATTGTCTTCAGCTATGTTGATATATATTGTAAAATGTTGCGTGGATATTGTCTTCAGCAATGTTGATATATATTGTAAAATGTTACGTGGATATTGTCTTCAGCAATGTTGATATATATTGTAAAATGTTGCGTGGATATTGTCTTCAACCATGTTGATACATATTGTAAAATGTTACGTGGATATTGTCTTCAGCTATGTTGATATATATTGTAAAATGTTACGTGGATATTGTCTTCAGCTATGTTGATATATATTGTAAAATGTTACGTGGATATTGTCTTCAACCAT
Organism: Rapana venosa; assembly: GCA_028751875.1. Classification (NCBI taxonomy): domain Eukaryota; kingdom Metazoa; phylum Mollusca; class Gastropoda; order Neogastropoda; family Muricidae; genus Rapana; species Rapana venosa. The sequence goes on from CM054138.1 coordinate 46,112,285, forward strand.
GTTGATACATATTGTAAAATGTTACGTGGATATTGTCTTCAGCAATGTTAATATATATTGTAAAATGTTACGTGGATATTGTCTTCAGCCATGTTGTTATATATTGTAAAATGTTACTTTGATATTCTCTTCAACCATGTTGATATATATTGTAAAATTTTACGTGGATATTGTCTTCAGCAATGTTGATATATATTGTAAAATGTTACATGGATATTGTCTTCAGCCATGTTGTTATATATTGTAAAATGTTACGTGGATATTGTCTTCAACCATGTTGCTATATATTGTGAAATGTTACGATGATTATTGTCGCCAGCTGCGATAACTCCTTACCGCTACAACCAACACTATCCTTTTAAAGAAGAAAAAACAAAAACTCAATCTTCTACAGACGTAGTGCGGCTGCCTATGTAGCGAGGTACTTACAGATAGTCACACACGCAAAACGTCTTTTTATCTGGTGTGTCCTTTCAATCCCACAGCGACTCCCAGGTGGTGGGAAGGGTGACTTAAGAGTCCTTATTCTAGGTGACCTCTATGCAGTTATGCAGAGAAATGTAAAACAACAACAGCAATAGCAACAACTACAACAGAAACACCAACACGGTTAAAACACGATTGATATTTTTCTTCTAAGTATAGTTCGTGTACCGCCTAGTGTGTCAGAAACGAAAGTTGCTTTTTTTAAATGCCATTTCCAGCATCAGAAATCTTACTGTTCACCTGAAACAATGACTTCATGTCAACAACTACAGTTCTGATTGTGGATATTATGCTTTGGCAATACCAGTCAATAACAATGTAAGTGGATATGTTTTGGCAATACCAGTCAATAACAATGTAAAAAAAAAACCAACAGCCCACCAGTCTTAATTTTAAAGATAAGAACCATAGCTGTGCGCCTTTCATTAAAATCAACAGTGCTAGTTTTGGTAGCATTCTTACATGCTTTGTTGTTTCAGGATGAGAAAAAAATCTTTTTCAGAAAAAAATTACTTTGTATGACTTAACTTTCCATTGACTCGATTTTAAGCGACTTATGTCTACTAAAAGTATCAACAATATAATGTTGACTCATGATCAACAACTACTTTATATAATTATCAAGTCTTTTGTTACTATTTTGAATTAAAAAATACACGGCCTTGGTTTTAGTACAGTCTCCCAGTTCATCCAGCTGTAAATGGGTACCTGCCCTCTTTAGGGTCAGGGAAGGTAAAGCAGCGAGGGAGGAGGAGATGGGCGCTGCTGCCCTCAATATGCTGGCCCCTGGAGAAAGTAAGGTCTCTGGTGTCTCTTTCCCCTACGACCACATAGGTTATGGGACACCTTTACTTTTTAACTTTTCGATGTCTATTTTGTGACTATTGAAGCAAAAGGCTCACAATACTATAGTAATACGAGTATGACAAGATTGTGGTTAAATCATTTCACTACAGGACTACGGGATAGGTGAAGGTGAACGTGAAAAAGAACCCACGGCAACAAAAGAGTTGTCCTTCCTTGGCCAAATTCTGTAGGAAAAAAACAACAACAAGCGAGTCGGTTTATAGTCTCGTACGAAGGACTTTTTGGAGAGAGAGAGAGCGGAGTCTGCACTGATGTGTTAACTCCAGGGGAACATTTGAATGTAGGCTTTGGCACTTCGCTTACACCAAGAATAACTCACACAACGGGTTTGGCCCAGGCCATGAGCCTTTGAGTAAACAGTGAAGTCCTTTTTTTCCCCTCGCGTTCCTCGGCTAGAGCTCCGAGGTTCAGCAATGGTGAGGTTTTTTTATGCCTGTGACCTGTCTTTTTTTGTTTTTCTCCCCTACCACAGTTGAGGTCGCCGCACTTTGACTTCCGGGAGACCGTTGAGAATTGAACCTACCAATTTTTGCCAGAACAGTCAAGTGGTACTTTCCTGCTCTTTCCAGATTTTTCAACTGTGGTTGTGGTTTTTTTTTAAATATTGCACAAGTTGGTAAGCAGGGGACTGGATGTAAAAAAAAAAGCACATGAGTGCTTATTCATTATCCTCGAAATAAAAGAATGTGTCAATTTGTCAAGCACATAAATCCGACTGGTATAAAATCTCATCCGAAAGACTTCGGCATTCAGTACGGTTTTTATGTCCAAATTTGAGAAAGAAAATGCAAGGCTGAGAATCGAACCCTGAACCTCAGGATTTACTTGTTAGGCAGGTGGAAGGTCTATGCCACCGTCTTGCATGTATATGCGCTTTGATTTGTTTTTGCAAGATATCGCGCTATAAAAATTCCATTTATTATTATTATTATTATTATTATTATTATTATTATTATTATTATTATTATTATTATTATTATTATTATTATAATAATAATAATAATAATTATTATTATTATTATTATTATTATTATTATTATTATTATTATATGCCATCTTATCATCTCTTAATGAACAGATCTATTGGCTTTAAGATATACACTACAATATCTTTTTCTTATTTTTTTTTTTTTAAATTGGTGAGTACACACCTGCAATCTGTTCGTGTGTGAGTTTGTCAGTCTGAAAACACAAGAACATCAAACAGTCATCAGAGTAGAAACATCCTTACTGAACCTGTGGTCTACAGGGAACACACCTGTCTAGAAAAGTAAACAGTTCTGGGTTCAATTGCTCCCCACCCCCCCCCCCCACCCCCCCACCCCCACCCCCCCCCCACCCCCCCCCCCCCCCGCTTTGACCCCCGAACTCTGCCCTCGCACCTCATCCCCTTCCATCTACTCACTAGATCTTGCTTAATTAATGGTCTCGGCGCTAGTCTTTCTGAAGAGACGGTAGACTAAGGTTGTGTGTGAAAAAAATATTAAATTAAAAAAAACCAACACTTTTATATCGAGGATAATGGAATAAGCACAGTATGTGCTTTTATTTACATCCAGTCCCCGTGTGTATGCGGTTTTGTAGATTCTGTCATCTGTTCCCACCGGCACACAATGGCCTACTCTTCCGAAAAGCGGAACAGGATTTAGCGTGTGCGCAAGATGTTCTGCGTGCGTTCGCACACGGGGCCTCGGTTTATAGTCTCATCCGAAGGACTTTTTGGGGAGAGTGAAGTCTGCACTGATGTTAACTCCAGGGGAAAATATCCCCCTTCAACAGGAATCCAAACCACTAGGCTATTCCGTCCCCTCTGATTAATTAGCGAGAGTAAAAAATTTTGTTTTAACCCCACATTTCAAAATCTTCACTGGTGTCCCCACGGTCCACGAGACTACGGGATAGGTAAAGGTGAACGTGAAAAAGAACCCATGGCAACAAAAGAGTTGTCCTTCCTTGGCCAAATTCTGTAGGAAAAACAACAAGCGAGACGTGTAGGAAGACATAATTATGCACAGACTGGAAAACTTGTTTTTAAAAGTGGCGCCGCTCTTGTGGCTACGCCCTTTTCTCAAGGAGAGCAGCCCAAATTTTACGCAGAGAAGTTTGCCATGACTGAAAGGGGTCTGCAGTCAAGTGTGCGAGGGTTCCATCTTTCTGAAGTCGGGTAATGATGACATCACCTACATACAGTACAGGGGTGGATCGGTGGTCTAGAGGTAACGCGCTTGTCTAGAAAGAGAAAAGTCCGGGTCGGAAGTGTGCGGTGGTTCAAATCCCGTTTGGACCCGAAACTGTTCCCCTATCCATTAGACCAATAGTGGTGGTATGGGCGCTAGTCTTTCGGATGAGACGATAAACCGAGGTCCCGTGTGTTACACACATTTATTTAACGCACGTAAAAGAACCCACGGCAACAAGAGAGTTGTCCCTGGCAAAATTCTGTAGAAAAAAAGCCACTCTGATAGGGAAACGAATACAGTTGCAGACAGGAAAAAGAAAAAAATGGGTGGCGCTGCTCTTGTGGCGACGTGCTCTCCCCGAGGAGAGCAGCCCGAATTTCACGCAGATAAATCTGTGTGACTTAAAGTGTATTAATAAATAAATAAATAAATAAGTACCCATGGCCACATCCTCCCCTCTCCCCCTATCTCTGCTGCCTACAGGAAAAGATGACCACACATTTTTTTCCAATCAAAAAGGAAGGTGGCTTTGATAGTGACATCCCCCTTAACAGACTTGAAAATTAAACAATTTTTTTAGCATAGGCCAATCACAATATGTAGATGTTTGTTCACAGTTTGAAAGGTAGAAACAAGAGTGGACAACAACAACAACAAAACAGAGACAGACAGACAGACAGACCTACAGACAGACAGAAAGGAAGACAGAAAGACATATAGACAGACAGAAAAACAGAAAGACAGGCAGACGACGGACAAACAGACAGACGGACAGACAGACAGAGACAGACAGGGGAGATACAGAGACAAAGGCAGTGACGGACAGACAAACAAATGATAATACTGCTGCTGCTGCTGCAGGTGCTGCTGCTGCTTCCATTCGTTAGAGCACCACCAGCAGACTATGTTTCTGTAATTCTTTATTTTCTTTGTTGAGGATAATGCAATAAACACTCTTGCACTTTTTTTTGCATCCAGTCCTCTGTGTGCGTGTGGTTTTGTCAATAATGGTTTGTCAGCAAAGTTCTCAGTTTTAAGCAACAACAACAACAAGAACAACAGCAGCAGCAGCAATAGCAACAACAACAACAATAACAGTTATGAATATTTACGATAGTTGGTTTTTTTTTCAGAGAGCATTCTTATGTCATAGTAGTATTGTGCTTTCAGAGAAAAAATATTGGCATTAGTATTTGTTTTCGACTTAGCAAAGAGACCTTGCTTTGGATCCTGCTATGTCACTTCTCATACACTTTCCTAACATTCTTCAAATCATAGAACAAAGGGAAATACACGACTTTTCTTTTTTTATCCAGGGTGCAACATTTGAGCGCTGGAACACTTGGATTGGTGTGGATCAGTGGTCTAGAGATAACGCACCTGCCTAGAAAGCGAATAGTCCGAGTTCGAAGTGTATGACGGTTCAATCCCTGTTCGGGCCAGAAACTTTCTCCCCCACCCCATTCTCATCCACTAGACCGTGAGTGGATGTCTGGGTGCTAGTCTTTTCGGATGAAACGAGATAAACCGAGGTCCCGTGTGTTATACATAATTATTTTAGCGCACGTAAAAGAACCTACGGCAACAAGGAAGTTTATCACTGGCAAAATTCTGTAGAAAAACAGCCACTCTGATAGGAAAACAAAATACAGTTGCAGACAGGACAAGAAAAAAAAGGGTGGCGCTGCACTTGTGGCGACGCACGCGCTCTCCACGGAGATAGCACCCGAATTCCAC
>CM054138.1:46120054-46125054 GCA_028751875.1 Rapana venosa
CTATGAAGGTAAAAATGTGGAGTGGGTTTTTTAAAATGTATATGCCATTTTTTCAGTGAAAAGGAAAATTCAAACTTCATTCTAAGAGAGCAGGATAGCCTGGTGGTTAGAGGGTTAAGCTAGCCATGTGAGGGCCCAGGATTGAGCCCAGATACCATTCAAGTCACCACTGAGTGGCCTGGCCCATTCAAGGGTGGTGTTTGTTTTTTACCCTGGTGTTAACACCCCTGGGGACGGGATAGCTCAGTGGTCGGAGCACTCGCTTTCTCCCAGCCAAGTTAAGCAGCATCGAGCGTGGTTACCAGTTGGATTGGTGACCGTTTGCGTGCCTTGGCTTCAGTACAGTTCCCCCAGTTCACCCAGCTGTAAATGGGTACCTGCCCTCTTTAGGGTCAGGGAAGGTAAAGCAGCGAGGGAGAGGAGAGTAGCGCCGCCCTCAATATGCTGGCCCTAGAGAAGTGAGGTCTCTGACGCCTCGCTCCCCTACGACCTTATAGGTTATGGGACTCCTTTACCTTTTATCTTTTTTAACACCCCTACTGACTCCTCTCCTTCAAAATTCCTTCACATCAAACTGTAAACCGAAGTCCCCTGTAGAAACGCCTGCAGAACATCTCGCGCCCTTGTTAAATAAAACCTGTTCTGCCTTTCAGAAGTCTAGGCCATTCATGCCAGTAGGAGAGAATGACAACACATGGTTTTTTTTTCAAATGTAAAAAAAAAGTCATTAAATTGGTGTCCTGTTTCAGTCATCATCACCCAAGTCAGAATGTGGCTACCTTAATGATGGGCAAAAATGACGGCAGACGGTAAAAGTCTCACACCTGGTGATATTTCCTAAACACTGGCAAAGAAACAAAACAAGAATTTTTGTTTTCCCGTTCACATAACGTGGATATTACTGGTGATGTCATCCTTGAAGTCGGAATGCGGCTACCTTAATAACAATAGACAAAAAACCGGCTGCTGCGTACATTAAAAAAAATACCATTGGGGAACTTCCAAACACTGGTGTGGGGGGAAAAAAAAAGACAAAACAAACAAGATTGCTTTTCCATTCACATAACGTAGAGATTACTGCTGATTTCAGCACTGAAGTCAGTATGCGGCTACCTTAATGTTACAGGGGGGGAAGGGGGGGGGGGCAAACTCACCACTGGTGAACCTTGGAACTCTACGGCAGGCAAGAGCAAAACCAAACAAAAAAGAATGACGTCACACTTATCTGGACTTCAAGGAGGGTTCCAACATACATTGTATATATATATGATTATAGTACAGTCTCTGGCTTCCCCCCTGTATAGTAGTAGTTTCAAGGTCGCTGTTTGCTTGGTGGATGGAGGGTGGGTGACGGTGAGAAGAGAGAGAGGGGGGGGGGGGGGGGGGTTAGGGGGTACGAGGGTACGGGTTGTGGGGGTGGGGGGGGGAGGAGGGAATGGTGGTGTGATCAAAGAGGAATGGCAGAGGCAGGAACACTGTCCAGTATGGTTCTGTGTTGATAATAATAATAATAATAATAATAAGAAGAAGAAGATATGGAATTTTAGACAGGAACCCTGTCCAATATGGTTCTGTGTTAATAATAATAATAACAAGACTAATAATAATAATAATATATCGAATTTAGACAGAAACACTGTCCAGTATGGTTCTGTGCTAGCATATTCCTTCTACCTGCCGTTTCCAAAACAGTTAACGTTTTGTCTTGGGTTAAATAAGCAGGGTATGCTTCCACTGTCTGTCAGGTCTGCAAGGGACACACATACACAATGTCATGCATACACACACTCATGGGCTGGCGCCCGTGGGGAAAGGGGGGCTGTTTGTGTGTGTGTGTGGGGGGGGGGGGGGGTGGGAGGTGGGGGGGGGAGGTGGAGGGTGTGTGTGCGTGCGTGCGTGCGTGCGTATCTCTCTCTCTCTCTCTCTCTCTCTCTCTCTCTCTCTCTCTCTCTCTCTCTCTCTCTCTCTCTCTCTCCCCTAGTGGTTAGAACATTGCGCTGGCAATCTGACGACCCGGGTTCGATTCTCGTTCATGGGGATATTTTCCCCTGGAGTTAACATCAGTGCAGACTCCACTCTCCCCAAAAGTCCTTCGGATGAGACTATAAATCGAGGCCCCGTGTGCGAACGCACGCAGAACACCTTGCGCACACGTTAAATCCTGTTCCGCTTTTCGTAAGAGTAGGCCATTGTGTGCCGGTGGGAACAGATGACAAAATTTACAAAACCGCATAAACACGGGGACTGGATGTAAAAAAAAGCACATACGTGCTTATTCCATTATCCTCGATATAAAATAAATAAATGAAATAAATAAAAAATTTAAAATGCATTCACACTGATGGGCTGGCGCGTGTGTGTATGGGGGTGGGTGGGGGTGTTGCTGTTTGTGTGTGTGTGGGGGGGGGAGGGTGGCGTGGATGGATTGGGTGTGGTGGGTGTTGTGTGTGTGTGTGTGTGTGTGTGTAGTGTGTGTGTGTGTGTGTGTCTGTCTGTATGTCTGTCTGTCTGTCTGTCTCTCTCTACCCACTAAAAAGCATAATAATTCTGTAATGCTTTGTGCCAGCCAATGATGTGCTATGCCCTGCTGTACCCTTTTCATCATTAATTTGTTTCTTTGTTTTCTTTATGTATTAAAATGCGTATGTGTAAGTGTGTGAGCGAAAACACGCACGCGCACGCGTGTGTATGTGTATGCATATGTGTGTGTGTGTGTGTGTGTGTGTGTTTGTGCGTGCGTGAGCGCATGTGTGTGTGTGTGTGCGCGTGTGTGGTGTGTGTGTGCGTGCGTGAGTGCGTGTGTGTGTGTGCGCGCGTTTGCGTGTGTGTGTGTGTGTAGGTGTGTGTCGCGAGGATGATGGGGGAGTGTATGTGTGTATGCATATGTGTGAATGTGAGCATGTGTATGTGTAATTGAGAGAGATTGAGAGAGCAGTCTTCCCAAGCATATGAAGTTTTTGGACACGCGCATACATCTATGGGATAGCTCAGTGGTCGGAGCACTCGCTTTCCCCCAGCCAAGTCAAGCAGCGTCGAGCGTGGTTACCAGTTGGATGGGTGACCGTTTGTGCGCCTTGGCTTCAGTACAGTTTCCCCAGTTCACCCAGCTGTAAATGGGTACCTGCCCTCTTTAGGGTCAGGGAAGGTAAAGCAGCGAGGGAGAGGAGATGGGCACCGCCCTCAATATGCTGGCCCTAGAGAAGTGAGGTCTCTGACTCCTCGCTCCCCTACGACCTTATAGGTTATGGAACTCCTTTACCTTTTACCTTATACATCTACCTGTCTGTCTGTCTGCCTCTCTCTCTCGCTCACTGTTATAACAAGTTTACAGCCCTGTTTTAGGGATTTCTTTTATTTGTTTGTTTGTCTTTTGTTGTTGTTGTTGTTTTTTGTTTTTTAAAGGGGTTATTTCCCTTAGTTTCTACTGTGTGAGAGTATAAGTATTGGGTTATTATTAAGATGTCTCCCTACGGGCGAGGACTGGATGTAAAAAAGTACATGAGTGCTTATTCATTATCCTCGAAATAAAAGAATTTGTCATTGTCATTGTCATTGTCTCTCTCTCTATCTCACTCACTGTTTTAACAAGTTTACAGCCCTGATATGGCCAATATGGTCAGCGAAGCTGTAAACAACATGATTGAATTGGATTGGACTACTCTCTCTCTCTCTCTCTCCTCTCTCTCTCTCTCTCTCTCTCTCTCTTTCTCTCTCTCTCTAACCCCCCCACAACTCAACCCCCGTCTGTTTTCTTTCTTTAAAGAGAAATAAGATGCCAAGAAAGTAAGCGCTGAATTACATTTTTTTATCTGTGTGTATGTGTGTTTGTGCGCGCACGCATGTGTATATGTATGTGTGTGCGCGCAAGCGTGTGTGTGTGTGCGTGCGTGCGTGTGTGTGTGTGTGTGCACTGCATCAATGAACCAAGCAAGAAACCAAAAAACCCATACCCCACAAACAGTTTGGTTTTTTACAGAAACCAACAACAACACAAGCGTGTGTAATAAATCTCTCTACTTTCTGGAATCACTAAGGTAAACACGTAAACCTTGATGACAGAAAGCACATCACTATTGGGGTAAAACCTCGTGGTCAATGAAACAGTGGCGATAGTGATATACAAAACCAAGATCATAATACACAAAAAACAAACACCTTCCTTGCCTACCTACCTAACCCTACCCCTTTTTTGCCGCAATGCGACAAACTCAGGCGTGGACAGGCGTGAGTGGGTACAGGGGCGATACCACTGCAAGAGAGAGGTAAGTCAGGTAGAGTTTGGAGATCTATAGAAGTAGGTGAGTGAGTAAGTGAGTGAGTTAATAGACTAGTCGGTTTTGAGACAGCGCTTGCACCTGCATTGCAGGGTATTACCATTAGAGACTTTTTGGCCTTTGCCCTAAATTAAAGCACTGACCCTGACTGTATAATTATTATCAAAAGGTGACTGGGGAAGTATTTTTGTGGGAGGAAGCGGGAGGGGGGGGGATCTATCTCTCTCTCTATCTCTATCTCTCTCTTTCACAGGCACACACGGTGCACACACACTGTCTTTCACACACACACACACACACACACACTGGGGAAAGGACGGGATAGCCTAGTGGTCAGAACATTGCGCTCCGCAATCTGACGACCCCCACTCTCCCCAAAAGTCCTTCGGATGAGACTATAAACCATGGCCATGTGCGAACACACGCAGAACATCTTGCACACACGTTAAATCCTGTTCCGCTTTTCATAAGAGTAGGCAATTGTGTGCCATTGGGAACAGATGACAAAATTCACAAACTGCATACACATGGGGACTGGATGTAAAAAAGCACGTAAGTGCTTATTCCATTATCCTCGATATAAAAGAATAAAATAAATAAAATAAAATAAAGAGAGAGACGTCTTATGTCTGTTGAGTCAGACCAGTTGACAACAACAAACTACTCAACAACACCACACACACACACGTGTGGGCAACACGTGGTCAGTGAAAGCAGTGACCATTT
>CM054138.1:46130054-46135054 GCA_028751875.1 Rapana venosa
TCTTTTTTTCAAAACACTCATACACATATCTGATGATATCTGCTTGATATATATCAACTGTGATTATGTCACTTAATTTATGTACACAGTGTTTACGTTCTTAGTCTTTTGTTTTGATTTTTGATAACAAATTATTTCTGAGTTCATCATATAAAATACATTCATCGAGTAAATGAAATTCATCTTCTATTTTGTGACAGTATCTACATTTTCTGTCCTCTCTGGATATTGATTTGGTGCCCCCCCCCCCTTTCTCTATCATTAAATTGTGAGAGCTTGTGCGCAGGTCCCTGTATGTGTATAATAATAATGTCCATTCCAGACATGACAGTGAAAGCTTAGCCCAGCTCCTCAACCCAAGGGAAACGAGCGTGACTGGGAAAAGTCTGGGTAAAGGCAGACAGATGATGGGTGTTAACACACAATAATATTGGACACGGTTCTTGGCTTGCTGTGCACTGTTTCCCCCTTCCTTCCCTGTCCTTTTCCACCCACCCCCTACCTCCCAACACACACACACACAACACACACACACACACACACCTCCCAACACAGCAGCAAAACGTGTACTGCTGCTACACAGGTTGACTATACAAAACAATATGTTCCCACCCTGCTTAAGCCAGGTAGGTATGACGTCACTGGAAATATCCACATTTTTTTTAATACTGGAAAAAGAAGGGGGGTGGGTGGGGATGGTGATCTTCTGGTGTGGGTTTGAGCTAACACCGAGACAGGGATGCCTTTTTAAGGGGAACAGATGACAAAATTTTAAAAACCGCATACACAGGCATATTTTTTTTAAAGTCATCTGAGGGCTTTCATTTGTTGCTTTACAAGATTCAGCGCTATATAAATTCCATACATTACATTACATCCCCCCCATTCCCCTCCTCGCCCACTGCCCCTGCAAGTCCTTGAGATGAAACTATAAACTGAGGCCATGTTGTATTCTGATGGGACCCAGACGATAATATTTTACATTCTGATGAGGACCAGGATGATGGTATTTAAAAAAAAGATAGACTGTAGTATTTCACAAGCATACCCCTTTCAGTCACAGGAGATTTCTCTCCATCTGATTTGTGTAGCTCTCCTCAGGGAGAACACTTTGCCACTAGAGCAGCGCTAAAAAATGCCATTCAGACTTTTGGAAGAATAAATTATTGTATGCCAAAAGGAACGGATGACCCCCCCAAAAAAGCCAGTATGCATGCACACAGATGTCATGTTTAGACACCATCCCTAAAGTTAAAATGCCGCTACCTAAATAGTAGTGGTGGTAGAGGGGGGAAGGTCGTGGAGGGGGGGGGGGGGTCCAATACCCCCAAAATCTCACCATTGGTGAACCTGGGAGCACTAGCTGAGGACAAAAAAACAGGGATTAATCTTGCTGCTTCTGGCATTCTAGGCAGGCCCTTTACAGTTTAGTGATACATCAATTTGTAGCTTACAACCCAATGACGTGACACAGACTTTTGGTTAGTTTCTGAGGTTTAATATGTCTCAGAAAAGATGGTCAAGTAAAACGAAATGGTTACTGGAAATAATAATACATGGAATTTATATAGCGCCATATCTTGAAAAAAAAAGTCATAGCGCTTTCGTTCATCCCACTCATTCACATGCAGCCAGTTACAATTAATAGTTTTTTACAAATTCAAATGTATACACTTACTCACACGCACGCACACACGCACACACATAAAGGTTATACACTTCCGCAGGGGCAGTAGCAAGGGAAACAATCCTTAAACCATAGTAAACTGCAAAGAAAGATAACTCAAAGTTCCAGGTCAAATTAGGTCAGTTCAGCACGAGCTTCAACCATATTATCCCTACAACAAGTTTAACCTACCCCGGTCACTAGTTGATGGCGATGGTGACGTCACACCTCACCCCCGACCTCAAGGAGTACTGAACATAGGCCTCGCTTTTTCTTTTTTATTTAATGAAGCCAGACTATTAATGAGGGATGAATGGCCTTGTACGTTATGCCTTATGCTCTGCGCTGATCACTGCAGAGAGAGGAAAGGAGGTGTGTGTGTGTGTGTGTGTGTGTGTGTGTGTGTGGTGTGTGTGTGTGTGTGTTGTGTGCGTATGTGTGTTGTGTGTGTGTGTGTGTGTGTGTGTGTTGTGTGTGTGGTGTGTGTGTGTGGGGGGAGGAGGGGAGGGGTTAGAGGCTTGGTCAATCTCCCTTCAAGATCCTTGCATACCTGCTTGCTTGCCTGCCTGCCTGCCTGTTTTTGTCTGTGTGTATGACTGAACCTCTCCTTTTGGTGGTGGTCTCGTTATTTTGGTCTGCTGTCTCTCCGGACTTTTTCTGGCCATTTTTCTCCCTATCATCATGGTAAGAGGATTGAAAAGTAGTTTCGCGGAAATGTTGGTTTTTTTAAATTGATGTAGTACTTTTTTTCCTTTTTTTTATTTTACTTCTTATAAATTTCAGTATTGGTTGTTGTTGTTGTTGTTGATGGGTCTGTTTGTTTTTTGACGGGGGGCGGGGGAGGGTAGGATGAGGGGGAGGGGGAGCTGGAGAGAGAAAAGTATGTAGTTTTAAGTTCATAGGGATAATTTTTCAGTTTTCCTTTGTTTGTTTGTGTATGTTGTTTTTGTTTTTAAAATTATTTTATATCGAGGATAATGGAATAATCACTTATGTGTTTTTGTTTACATCCAGTCCCCATATGTATGCGGTTTCGTAAAATCTGTCATCTGTTCCCACCGGCACACAATGGCCTACTCTTACGAAAAGCGGAACAGGATTTAACGTGTGCGCAAGATGTTCTGCGTTTGTTCGCACACGGGATCTCGGTTTATATATCCAAAGGACTTTTGGGGAGAGTAGAGTCTGTATGTATGTGTGTATGTATGTATGTATGTATGTATGTATGTATGTATGTATGTATGTATGTATGTATGTATGTATATGTGTGTGTGTGTGTGTCTGTCTGTCTTGGTGTTTGCGTCAAATTCGGGCTGCTGCGTTGCCACAAGAGCAGCGCCACCCATTACTTTTTTTCTTTTCCTGTCTGCAACTGTATTTGTTTCTCCATCAAAGTGGCTTTTTTTCTACAGAATTTTGCTAGGGACAACTCCCTTGTTGGCGTGGGTTCTTTCACGTGCGCTAAATAATTTTGTGTACCACACGGGACTTCGGTTTATCGTCTCATCCGAAAGACTAGCACCCAGACCACCACTCATGGTCTAACGGGCGTGGGAAAAGTTTGGGACACAAACGGGGATCAAACCACCGCACACATCCGACCCGGACTTTTCGCTTTTCTAGACAAGGCGCGTTACCTCTAGACCAGGGATCCAGTTAATGATGACACATCAGACGTGCCTGTCTTGCAGTATTCCCATGCCTCTCATTCCGATCCCTTCACCTCAGATATGCCTACACCTGTCACAATAAGGAGTCTAGAGTTGTCAGTGGAGCCTGTCAATGTCAGGCCGCCACCATGAGGCCATTGTCATCACTTCTTCCTCGTTAAAAGGTAAAGGTGTCCCCATAACCTATATGGTCGTAGGGGAGCGAGGCGTCAGAAACCCTCAGCTTCTCCAGGGGCTAGCATATTGAGGACGGCGCCCATCTCTCTCTCTCTCTCTCTCTCTCTCTCTCTCTCTCTCTCTCTCTCTCTCTCTCTCTCTCTCTCTCTCTCTCTCTCTCTCTCTCTCTCTCTCTGCTTTACCTTCCCTGACCCTAAAGAAGGAAGGTACCCATTTACAGCTGGGTGACCTGGTCAGGACTGTATTGAAGCCAGGTTACGACAAAAACGGTGGCACATCCATTTGGCAACTACGCTTGATGCTGCTTAACACTGGCTGGGGGAAAGCGAGTTCTCTGACCTCTGAGCTATCCCGTCCTTGTCCTCTTTACCCACTTTCATAAATGTTAAAGAAAGCCCTTACAAGACATGGCCTTGGCATACACCACCGCTCACACGAATACAGTGACCTCAGTCTTGACCTTGACTTATCCTCACCCCCTCCGCATCCCCCCCGTCCAGAGTCCACGTCAAAGTCTTCAGTGGTGATTGCAGATTTATGACAGCCTTTAGAGAGAGAGAGACAGACACCTGTCACTTCTCCCTTATCTACTCTGTAGGAAAACATCGATGATGTTTGACTACAAGAAAGCATTTAGGCCTACTGTGCCGTCAGTCAAGTTCACTCTACCAAGAGTCTGTGTCAGTCGTGTGTGTGTGTGTGTGTGTGTGTGTGTGTGTGTGTGTGTGTGTGTGTGTGTGTGTGTGTGTGTGAAAAATGTTATTGTTGGTTGCATGTGTAGGAGTGAATCGAATGCAAGCGTTTTGATTTGTTTTTTGCAAGATATAGCGCTATATAAATTCCATTCATTATTATCATTATTGTTGTTGTTGTTGTTATTATTATTATTATTATTATTATTATTATTATTATTATATCATCAAAGAACAAAAGTTTCATGACTGAAACATCCTCTGAAGTTGGAGTATGGGTGCCTATTAAGCAAGGTATTTGAAAACAGCCATACACACACCATGAATTTCGTTCATTCGTTAGTGTGTTAGTTACTTAGGGTTTCTTAGTCATTCACCAGATCTGTAGAGTGATAAATATTTTTTTTTAAAGTTCATAATTCTGGATGACTGACCCTGCAAGGTGTGTCAAGCTGGGCCTTGAGGCAACTTCATACTACAGCGTCATGGCTAGAAAACCCTGTAAGATCCTATACTAAAGTACCTGTGCAGGGTCTCATGCAATGAGTGGCCTTGAGGATGGCGTGACCACAGCAAAGAAAAGAAAGCCTCCAAACTTACCCATGGGGGTCTTGATACAAGAGAGGAAGTTTAAAAAAAAGAAATCCTGGAGATTGTTTGTCTAGAAGAAAACTGGGGATTCATAACTTAATGAAGTCTTTTTATATTGTTCTTTTTAGTTGCTCGGCTGGAGCTAGCTCCGAAATTCACCATTGGTGAGAGATTTCGGTTTCAAAGGGGGGTCGAACCAACCCG
>CM054138.1:46140054-46145054 GCA_028751875.1 Rapana venosa
TGTGGGGGGGTGTGTGGGGTGAGGGGTGAGGGTGTGGGTGGGTATATGATGAAATGATGTGGGAGGCTGATATTGACGGGAGTGGAATGGTCAACTATGAAGGCAGATGTGGTGAGAGGGTGTGTGGAGTGTGTGTGGAGGTGGGTGGTGGGGGGGGGGGGGGGGGGGGGGGCTTTGATGAAATGATGTGGGAGGCTGATATAGACGGAGATGGACATAATAATAATAATGTATGGAATTTATATAGCGCTGAATCTTGTAAAGCAACAAATCAAAGCGCTCAGATTTCATTTCATACCACTTTAAGTCACGGCAGATTTCTCTCCGTGAATTTCGGGCTGCTCTCCCCGGGGAGAGCGCGTCGCCACAAGAGCAGCGCCACCCATTTTTTTTTCTTTTTCCTGTCTGCAACTGTATTTGTTTCCCTATCAGAGTGGCTTTTTTCTGTCAACTATGATGATCAGATGTGGTGAGAGGGTGTGTGGAGTGTGTGTGGGGTGAGGGGTGAGGGTGTGGGTGGGGGCTATGAT
The DNA here is from genome assembly GCA_028751875.1 of Rapana venosa. Taxonomy (NCBI): domain Eukaryota; kingdom Metazoa; phylum Mollusca; class Gastropoda; order Neogastropoda; family Muricidae; genus Rapana; species Rapana venosa. The sequence goes on from CM054138.1 coordinate 46,140,585, forward strand.
GAAATGATCTGGGAGGCTGATATAGATGGATATGGACATGTCAACTATAAAGGTCAGATGTGGTGAGAGAGTGTGTGGAGTGTGTGGGGTGGGGGGGGGGGTGAGGGTGTGGGTGGGTACTATGATGAAATGATCTGGGAGGCTGACATAGATGGAGATGGACATGTCAACTATAAAGGTCAGATGTGGTGAGAGAGTGTGTGGAGTGTGTGTGTGAGGTGGAGTGGGGGGTGGGGGTGCCTATGATGAAATGATGTGGGAGGCTGATATAGATGGAGATGGACATGTCAACTATAAAGGTCAGATGTGGTGAGAGGTTGTGTGGAGTGTGTGTGGGGTGGGGTGGGTGGTTGGGTGTTGTGGGGTGGGGGCTATGATGAAATGATGTGGGAGGCTGATATAGACGGAGATGGTTATGTCAACTATGAATGTCAGATGTGGTGAGAGGGTGTGGAGTGTGTGTGGGGTGGGGTGGGTGGTTGGGTGTTGTGGGGTGGGGGCTATGATGAAATGATGTGGGAGGCTGATATAGACGGAGATGGTTATGTCAACTATGAATGTCAGATGTGGTGAGAGGGTGTGGAGTGTGTGTGGGGTGGGGTGGGTGGTTGGGTGTTGTGGGGTGGGGGCTATGATGAAATGATGTGGGAGGCTGATATAGACGGAGATGGTTATGTCAACTATGAATGTCAGATGTGGTGAGAGGGTGTGGAGTGTGTGTGGGGTGGGGTGGGTGGTTGGGTGTTGTGGGGTGGGGGCTATGATGAAATGATGTGGGAGGCTGATATAGACGGAGATGGTTATGTCAACTATGAATGTCAGATGTGGTGAGAGGGTGTGGAGTGTGTGTGGGGTGGGGTGGGTGGTTGGGTGTTGTGGGGTGGGGGCTATGATGAAATGATGTGGGGGCTGATATAGACGGAGATGGTTATGTCAACTATGAATGTCAGATGTGGTGAGAGGGTGTGTGGAGTGTGTGTGTGGGGTGGGGTGGTGGGGTTGGGGGGGGGGCTATGATGAAATGATGTGGGAGGCTGATATAGACGGAGATGGAGCATATGAAGGTCAGATGTGGTGAGAGGGGGAAAGGTATTGAAGGGGGTGGGTGTGGGGTTGTGATGGTGGTGGGGGGGGGGGGACTATGAGAGTGTAAATGATGTTGTGGGGGGGGGGGGGGGGGGGGGTGCTGATAATAGGACGGAGAAGGTTATGGTCAACTATGAAGGTTTGATGTGGTGGAGGAGGGGGGGGGGGGAGTACGTGGCATGGGTATGGAGGGGTGTGTGGGGGGAGGGGGAGAAGTGGGGGGGGGGATGGGGGGTTTGGGGGGATGGGGGGTTGGGTATGGAGGTGTGGGGTGGAGAGAAGTGGGCGGGGTGGGGGTGGGAAGGGATGGTGTGGTGGGTGGAAGACAATGATCCGGGAAGCTGACATTGATGGAGATGGACATGTCAACTATGAAGGTCAGATGTGGTGAGAGGGTGAATTTTACATTTTAAACTTTATTCTTTTATATCGAGGATAATGGAATAAGCACTTACGTTGTTTTTTTTTACATAAAGTCCCCGTGTGTGTGTGGTTTTGTGAATTCTGTCATCTGTTCCCACGGGTACACAATGGCCTACGCTTACGAAATGCGGAACAGGATTTAACGTGTGGGCAAGATGTTCTGCAACGTTTGCACACGGGGCCTCGGTTGATAGTCTCATTTGAAGGACTTTTGGGGAGAGTGGAGTCTGCACTGATGTGAACTCCAGAGGAAAATATCCCCTTGAACGGGAAGGTGTTGTAAGGGGTGAGGGTGTGTAAGGGTGTCGGGGGTAGGGTGGGGGTGGGGGGTGGAGGGTGTTGGGGGGGGGGGTGTGGGGTGGGGGGTGGGGGGTAATGATGAGTTTATCCGTGAGGCTAATATCGACGGAACCGGGCATGTCAACTATGACGGTCAAATGTGGTGAGAGGATGAAAGGTATTGCAGGGGTGGGTGGGTGTGGAGGTGATGGGGTGCGTGGGGTAAGGTGGGGCAGTTGGAGGTGGCGGGGTGGGGTGTGGAAGGGTGGTGGGGGATGATGAGATTATCCCGGAGGCTGACATTGATGGAGATGGACATGTCAACTATGAAGGTCAGATGTGGTGAGAGGGGGGTTGAATGTACTGCTGGGGGTGTGGGTTGGGGAGGTAGTGTGTGGGAGTGGGGAAGGGGGGGGGGGGGAGATGCAGTGTTTAAGCTACTTAGTGTCAAAATATATCCTGATTTGTATAGCAGTAGGCAGTTGTTTAATGATGATGATGATGTTGATGGTGATGATGGTGATGATGATAATAATAATAATAATAATAATAATAATAATAATGATAATAATAATAATAAATGGAATTTATATAGCACTATATCTTACAGAAACAAATAACAGCGCTTGAATCCCAACCTATTTCCATACTTGCGCATTTACTTGGTGAACAAAAAGGGAAACAGAGAACTATGAACGCTCTACTCATATTAAATCGTTACGGTACTTGACTTCATGTCCAAATTGTGACAAAATGTGTTGTTATGGCAATCTTTTTTTTTTAAACCCTAGTATGAACATGTTATTACAAAGCATAGCAAACTTTTAGTGTAAATCATGACACTGCTGACACCAACAACTGACAAAGCGTGGCTTGCCATTTTGAGCCATGTCAATAGATGATTCTCTCCAACGCCCAAGTCGGATCGGATGCGCTGGGCCTGGCTTGCAAGGCGCCTAACGGCAGCGCGACACATTTTTGCTCATAACTATGACAGATTACACTTGCCATCTGAGAGTTCGACAAAGAAGAAGAAGAAGAAGAAGAAAGCAGCAGCAGCAGCAGCAGCAGCAGCAGCAGCAGCAGAAGAAGAAGAAGAAGAAGAAGAAGAAGATGATGATGATGATCATGATGATGATGATGATGATGATGATGATGATGATGATGATGATAAAGAAGAAGAAGAAGAAGAAAAAAAAAGAAGAAGAAGAAGAAAGAAGAAGAAGAGCAACAACAACAACAACAACAACAACAATAACAACAATAACAACAACATAAATTTGATATCATCTCATACGCATGAAATCGAATTTAATTTTTCATCCACACTGGTGGTACCTGTATCGTGCCACTTTGAATTGCTTGTTGTTCTTTAACATTATTTTTCTGTGTGTTTTCAGAATTCATAAGAATGTTGATGTCCAAATGAAGAGAGCTACCACAGCCCAAAGCTCTTCTTGCTTTCCATCCTCATCTACATACTTTTCTTTATCATGTGCAATTGCAACATTTGAGCACAAGGGGACGACGGCAAGAGGAGGGGGGTGGAGACAAACAAACAAAAGCGGGTGAGAAGGTGGGGTGGTGGTGGTGGTGGTAGGAGGAGTGGCGAGGGCGAGATGACGAAATGTGTTGTTTCCCCAAGGCGAGGAAATGACCAGTAAGGACATCGAGTAACCATCCTCATTAGCCAACAGTGTTTGTGCCTGATGTGTCTTTCTTTTGTCTGCTGGACACTGCTGTGTCTCGTGGCTGTGGTGGTCAGTGTGGTCCATTGTGACTGTGGTGGTGATGATGGTGATGATGGTGATGTTGTTGTGGTTGTGGTGGTGTTATACTTATTCAGTTGTGAACAGGAATATTAAAAAATGCCATGCTGATCTCTTTTTGTTTTGTTTTGGTTCTTGTGTTTTTCCTTCTTTGTTTTTGCTTGAAACTTGTGGTGACGTTCGTAAGTGCATATTTTGTGACTGATGTATGTCTCTTTCAGATTTTCTGTTTTGCTGGCTCTATCTATCTATCTATCTATCTATCTATCTATCTATCTATCTATCTATCTATCTATCTATCTCTCCTCCCTCCCTCCCTCTCCTCTCTCCCCCCCCCCCCTCTCTCTCTCTCTCTCTCTCTCTCTCAATAGACACACCATTGTGAGAGCAACAATGAAAACTCTCGGTAAAAAGATCTCCATCATATTAGTTACTGGGCTTCTAGCAGCTGTGGAGACCCTGAGTACCCTATTGTCCTACAACGGCATTAATTTTACAAGCTGGAAAAAGGCTGGTGAAACTGACTCTTCCATGTTCACTGTTCACACGCAAGCCCTTCACCCATACACACACCTACAATCATAGCACACCATAAGCTAGGTTTAAATCATGCCTTACATGTAGTACAGTACAAACAGAAGCCTCCTAGCCAGCTACAATGAGATCGGAGGAGGAGATATCAATGACTCCTCAAGTCATTCACTCATACACATATCTACAATCATCTAGACCCTGTGTGGAATCATGCCTTGCACCTACGTACAATACAAGCAGAAGCCACCTAGACAGCTACAATGAGATCAGAGGAGGGCGCGCATCCATGATGACTCATGCCATCCACCCACACACACATCCACAATCATACAGACCCTGTGCTAGGCTTAAATCATGCCTTCGCACATACGTACAATAC
>CM054138.1:46150054-46155054 GCA_028751875.1 Rapana venosa
TTGTCTTGAGACCTGTAGTCTGTGCATTGGCAGCCGCCTGGGTGGAGGAAAGGATAATAATAATAATACATGGAATTTATACAGCGCTTTATCATGCAAACAACAAATCAAAGCGCTTTCCTTCATCCTAGTCTGTCACATGCAGCCAGGTACAATTAATAGATGTTTACAAAATTAAATTAACACACATGAAATTTATACAGCTGTTATCATGCGAAACATGACAAAATCAAACGTTTCCCTTCATCCTAGTCTGCTTCCATTGCAGTCCTGGGTGTACATTATGATTTTTCCAATTCATATGTACATTTCTCTCACTGACAGCATTTAATAGTTTTTACAAATTCAAATGTAAACACACACACGCGTGCGCGCGCGCGCCACACACACACACACACACACACGAAGGTTGTACACTCGGGCAGGGTGATGGGGGGGGGGGGGGGGGGGTGGTTGTTGAGGGCAGGACAGAAATGAGATGAAATAAGAGGGGAGAATCTTAGGTTTGAAATAAATGTCTTTAGGCTGGATTTAAAAGCACCATAAGAAGGCTTTTGGCGGAGAGAGAGAGAGAGGGGGAGGTCATTCCAGATCGATGGAGAAGGTAAAGTTTCCACAAGAAGTTTCCAGAACTCAGAGAGGAGATTTTTTTTTTTAAATCTTCGATGAACCTGTCCACTTCACGACAAAAACCCGTTTAGGACACAACACGTGTGTAAAGATACGCTCAACTGAGCTTGACTTCGACTTCGCTTGGTTGAGCTATCTAAGGATTCCACTTTTTAAAAGCTTTCTAATAAAGGTTACACAACACGGTTAGATTCTGCACTTTTCCCTCTTTTTCATAAATCACTCTTGCATTCGTATTGCACGTACTAAGGCATCCGCAGAAATAAAATAAACACACTTTTTTTTAATGGAAAGACTAGCCCCTGATTCAAAACTCAGGACAATACGAGCAAATTTGGTAGGTTTGATTTTTTTTTCAGCAAACACTGTACCCCCCTCAGTCCTTTGCAGTCTGCTAACTGTCACACCGCAATATGCCTGTGTGGGGTCATCACTGTAGGAACACAAGAAAATCCTCATTTGATAATCATTTCCCACTTTCTCGTCACTACCTGATGCTAATCTATGGCCTCAAACCCCCAAAACAAGTACACAATACGTTTTTTAAAAACTTTTTTTAAAGATCTGTGAAAGCCAGCAAACAGTTTTATGACTAGCACTCTACAGAAGATACTACATGACCTTGCAAGCTAACCCCTGAGTGTAACCTATGTGGGTAGCCTGGCCGACCACATACGCTGTTTGGATGATGGAGGGGGGGGGGGGGGGGGGAGGGGGAGGAGGGGGTAATACTTTTTCATTGATTTTGTCACAGAACATGGCTAAGGTTAAAAAATGACACTTCACGTTTATACACACGCAATGAAAATAGATACATGGTTAAATCCTAGGTGGATGTGTAGCACACTATAGCGATTTTGCTGTGTTTGTGGATGAAAGGTGTGTTTTTTTAAAGTCTGGTTTAGAATGGTAATGGTAATAATATTGTAGAGCATCCCCCAAAGTCGGAATGCGGATACCTTAATGGTGAACTAACAATGGTCGTATACGCACAAATCTCACATTTTGGTAAACCTCGGAGCTCTAGCCGAGGAACAATGGGAAATGTATTGGGTCAAATTATGTCTCATTGATGAAGAGATGAAGATGTGTGTGTGTGTGTGTGTGTGTAACATATCAAATTACAGAGGAAGGGAAGTAATCCTGGAACTGAAGATAATCGGGAGGAGAAAACTAAAGTTACCTCTCTTGCATTGTACAGTCAATTGTCAACTATACCTTGACGAAGGGTACGGTACGCGCACGCGCGCTCCTTCGTGCGCGTGCACCCACCCACCCACACACACACACACACACACACGACTGTACGTCAACAGCACATACAATTAGGAAAGAAAGCAGTTGACGGAAAATAAAATACCCAGTTACGTTTGGACAAGGTTGTGAAGCTGAACGACAAGAAAAACATTGAAGGACACTACAGTTAGTGGTTCTGCCTCTAAAAGCCACTGCACTATCAGTCGGAATGGTTGGCACGTTGCTTTGCACAGCGCTTCTGAAAACAAACATTGCTAATTCATTTTAGTCTCTGACACACACCATGCGCGTAAATGCGAGCATGCATACGCACGCGCACACACACACACACACACACTGTCTGAAAGTTCAGCAAGTAGGTTTTGACTAACCTTTGACAAACAAAAAAACGGTGCGCTCTCTCTCTCCCTCTGTGTGTGTGTGTGTGTGTGATGGACAAAGACATAGTTATATCGAACATTTAGACTCTTTAAAGCCAACTTTGAATATGAACTGTATTTTGAATGCAAGGATATAAAAACGTTTTAGGGACTGATTGATAAATTTTCGTCCTAGCTTGCTGCCAATTAAAAATTAAGAGATCATCTTTCAGAAGAACTTTTAAGAAGCATACTAACTAGTCAGTCACATGACTGTGTAAGTTGTGTAATGTATTGGAAGATGAGGAGCATATTATCACGAGTTGTATGATAAGTTAAGGTGCAAAAGTTGGACTCTAACGAACAACCAATGTATAAATCTGATTAAATACATTTCTGTTCATGCCATTCATGACTCGAGTTTCTTTTTTTTTTCTTCAATGCCTTGAACATACAGAGAGAGAGAGAGAGAGAGAGAGAGAGAGAGAGAGGTGCAATGACAATGACAATGACAAATTCTTTTATTTCGAGGATAATGAATAAGCACTCTTGTGCTATTTTACATCCAGTCCCCGCCCGTAGGGATACATCTTAATAATAACCCAATACTTATACTCTCACACAGTAGAAACAAAGGGAAATAACCCTTTTCAAAACAAAACAAAAAACAATAAAACAAAAACAAATAAAAGAAAACCCTAAAAACACCCCCCCTCTCCAAAAAAAAACCCAACCAAAAAAAAAAAAAAAAAAAAAATCAAACCAACAAAAAGAAGACAAAAAAGAAAAACAAACAACAACAAGAAGAATAACAACAAAACCAAGAAAAATAACAACAACCAAACTTAATAAGTCATAAAAATAAACATCTACACATTGTCAAATGGTACACATACTTGTTACATATAAAAATAAGATATTGAAATAGGGCATTCATTAAAACTTAAGTACAGCGGACAAGCCCAATAAAGTATTGAAAATATAAAGTGTGAATCCTTCATCGGGATACACTATAACTATAAGCAGAACGATAAAAGGTGAGAGAGAGAAACAGAGACAGAGAGACAGAGTGTGTGTGTGTGTGAGAGAGAGAGAGAGAGAGAGAGAGAGAGAGAGAGAGAGAGAGAGAGAGAGAGAGAGAGAAGGGGAGAGAGAGACAGGGAGAGAGAGAGACAGAGAGAGAATGCGAATGCGAATAGTTTATTCAGATTTTAGGCCATGGCCCCTTTCTGAAGGGGATTACACATCATCATGAACAACAAGAACCACAATATATTTCCCAGCTATCCACAGTCAACGTTAAGTTGCAACATATAAGTAATGCGTTTCTAATGTCACCATAGTCGCAGTATTTACCCTTTTCAATGCATGATAAACATACATGGCAAGATTTGTTGAAGTTGTGTCATGTTTTGGGGACAGAACATAAATTTAACCCTAAAGCTGCAAGGCTCATTATAATATTTTGGTCTAATGAATGACACACAGAGAGACAGACAGACAGACAGACAGACAGACAGAGAGGAGACAGACAGACAGACAGAGACAGGCAGACAGACAGGCAGACAGGCAGACAGACAAACAGGCAGACAAAGAGTCGTAAGTGACATGCAAACATCGTGACACATCTGCCTGTTTTCAACAGTTGGAACCATTGTGCTATGGGCTGGTATTCATAATCCAGACAGGCAGACAGACAGACAAACAGACAAAGACAGACAGACAGACAGAGACAGACAGATAGACAGACAGACAGTGAGTTATAAGTGACGTGCGTACATCGTGACATGTCTGTCTGTTTTCAACTGTTGGAACAATTGTGCTATGGGCTGGTATTCATAATCCAGACAAAAAGACAGACAGAGACAAACAGAGACAGACAGACAAACAGACAGACAAAGAGTCGAAAGTGACATACGTACATCCTGACACGTGTGTCTGTTTTCAACAGCTAGAACCATTGCGCTATGCGTTGGTTGGTATTCATAATCCAGGCAGACAGACAGACAGAGACAGACAGGCAGACAGGTAGACAGACAGACAGACTGACAGGCACACAGACAAAGAGTCGTAAGTGACATGCAAACATCGTGACACATCTGCCTGTTTTCAACAGTTGGAACCATTGTGCTATGGGCTGGTATTCATAATCCAGACAGGCAGACAGACAGACAAACAGACAAAGACAGACAGACAGACAGAGACAGACAGATAGACAGATAGACAGTGAGTTACAAGTGACGAGTGTACATCGTGACATGTCTGTTTTCAACTGTTGAAACAATTGTGCTATGGGCTGGTATTCATAATCCAGACAGACAGACAGAGACAGGCAGACAGACAGACAGACAGACAGAGACAGACAGACAAACAGACAGAAAAAGAGTCGAAAGTGACATGCGTACATCCTGACATGTCTGTCTGCTTTCAACAGCTGGAACCATTGTGCTATGCGTTGGTTGGTATTCCTAATTCACGATGTTGAAGTCAGTCGGTGACTTATATATGTACGTCCTGACATGGCTGAAACTTAAGAGAGGACCTGACATTTGTGGCCAGGGGGGTAGGGGTAGGGGTAGGGGGGGAGGAAGGGAGGGGTGGGGGGAGGAAGGGGGAGGGGTGGGGGAGGGGTTGAAGTATAAGGAAAAAACAGCGTTGATAAATTTGAAAGTGGGTTTGCTTTTCTACTTAAAATTTTCTTAAGAAGTTTTTTTTCGGGGGTGGGGGGTCCTCTGTTTTATTTTAGGCGTTGGT
>CM054138.1:46160054-46162554 GCA_028751875.1 Rapana venosa
AGACAGACAGACAGACAGAGACAGAGAGAGACACAGACAGAGACAGACAGACAGGGCAGACAGACAGGGAAGAGAGACAGAGATACAGAGACAGAGAGATTAAAACAAACAAGGAGAAGAAACTGGGCACAGAGTAAACACAAGAGACAAGATACGCCCAGTGTTGTGAGGTCAAGGCGTTGCGTTGCTGTCATCATGTAGACAGATCTTTTGTGAGGCTTTGGCGCAGTTAAAGGACTCAGTCCCGTTAGCGACTCGCAGAAAAAAACACCCAGCTTGTTTAATGACTCCACAACTGGGGAAAGTGTGGCACAAGATAATAATTATTAATATGTGTTTATGGCCCCCGCCATCCACAGAGGTTATCATCATCAGGGCTGTTATCTCACTATTGCTTAAACATGTGCAACCAAATAATACATATCGGTGGTCTAGAGGTAACGCGCCTGCCTAGAAAGCGAAAAGTCCGGGTGGGAAGTGTGTGGTGGTTTGACACCCGTTTAGGCCCTGAATATTCTGCCATAATAATTATTATATATATAAAGAGTTTGCTGCTGTTTGATACTCTAGCAAACAGATTCATGATTGAGTTATATTTATTCAATATAAGATATATCACTTTAATATATTTTTTTAAAAGACTGAAACATAATTATACATAACAACAAACATTATTTTTGTTTTTGGTTCTTTTATTTCTAGGATAATGGAATAAACACTTGGTTTTGCTTTTTTGCATCCAGTCCCCGTGTCTATGCAGTTTTGTTAATTTTGTCATCCGTTCCCACCGGCACACAATGGGCTACTCTTCCGAAAAGTGGAACGGGTTTTAGCGTGTGGGCATTCGCACACTGGACCTAGGTTTATAGTGTCACCCGAATGACCTTTAATTAAGGGGAGTGGAGTCGGCACTGATGTTAACTCCAGAGGAGAAATCTGACCGCAAGTTACACACACATACACACACACACACACACACATACACACATATACACACAGACACGCAGACACACACACAGACACACACACACACACACACACACACACACACACACACACACACACACACACACACACACACACACACACACACACACACGAGGAGGAGTTTTCGTGACCGACTGTTTTCAAGTACCTCACCCTGTAGGCAGCTGTGCCCCATCTTCAGAGGAAACCCTATTGTTGACTGTGGATATCAGAACGGACATGATTTAGTATTTTTTTAAAAAATCACGTCACTCTGCTACTGACTGAAATCTTACCGGCGTTTAAGACTTCCACAGGGCAGGGGTATTTCATGTGAATCATGGACCCTCACAGCTGACTTAGAGAGAAGAATAAGAGCTGTAGAAATGAGGTGCTTCCGGAGACTCTAAGGCATATCATACAAAGACCACATCACGAATGAAGAAGTCAAGGGACGCATCCGCAATGAAATCGGACCTTCAAACACTCGTCAGACATCGAAAACTGATGTGGTTTGGTCATGTCATGTCACACGCTGCTCTGGTCTTGCTAAAACGATCCTACAAGGCACAGAAGAAGAGGCAGGCAAAGGAAGAGATGGGAGGACAACATTCGAGAGTGGACAGACATGGAGCTGAGAGACACCCTGAGGGCGGCTGAGAGACGCGAGGACTGGAGAAAGGTGGTTGACAAAGCTTCGAAGGCGCCCCAAAGGATTCGGAATCTGAGGGATCGGTGACGGTGATATCAGGGTGAGCGACTGTTACCACACGCATATGTTTTTGTGTTGAATTCTCTCTATACAACAATGTGATCAACCAAAAACTTGATACTGTATTACGAGGATTAAATTGAGATAAGATAACGGTAAATCTGATTCATTGGGTTTTTTAGTGGTGGGAGGTGGTGGGAAGGGGGCGGTGTATTTTTTCGTCTTTTTTAAATGTGGATGGATCTTTAGCTTTTCCTTTTAAAATTTGTTTCAAAAAGACGTAATATATTACCACAGCCAACAGAAATAATGAGCTTGTCCATAGCTTTTAAATATCTGGGGGCTGTAGTATCGCATGGACGATCAGAGCAGGACATGGTCTCCAACAAAGCTCAGACCACAGCAGCAACAAGAAGACTACAAGTCATCTGGAATGACACTAACTTTGCCATTGGTCCAAGATTAGACTGATGCGTTCCATGGTCATGTCCATATTATATGGTTTTTATTATTATTATTATTATTATTATTATTATTATTATTATTATTATATATCGAGGATAATGCAATAAGCACTTACGTGCTTTTTTACATCCAGTCCCCGTGTGTATGCGGTTTTGCAAATTCTGTCATCTGTTCCCACCGGCACACAATGGCCTACTCTTACGAAAAGCGGAACAGGATTTAATAATAATAATAATAATGTATGGAATTTATATAGCGCTGAATCTTGTAAAGCAACAAATCAAAGCGCTCAGATTTTATTTCATACCACTTTAAGTCACGGCAGATTTCTCTCCGTGAAATTCGGGCTGCTCTCCC
>CM054138.1:46167554-46185054 GCA_028751875.1 Rapana venosa
TAACTAGAGACCAAAAACAACAACAAATATATTTTAAAAATAAGCAAAAACAAACCCAAAACAAAACCAAACAAATAAAAACTACAGGCATTGTTCCATCATTTTTTATGATTTTTTGTAGAAATCAGTGGGAAAATCTATATAAATTTTAAGAACCTTTTTCGTAAATATCAAAGAAAAACTTTGCACATGAAAATACGACAAACTGATCCAGCTTCAGAAACAAAGATGATAGCAGCAACCCTGATACTTTCGCAAACAATGTGCACGTCCACTTTATTCTGATAAAGGAACTACAATCCAAACTGGCCATTTATAAACACTGACTTTGTACTGTAGCCTAACACACGACTTTGCTGCCAAAAAATGGACAGAACCTGTCAGGACAAGGGATCAGTCCATCAATTTGGTGCCGACCACAGACGGAATAGCATATGAGAGCTATTATCTTGATGAAAATCAAAGCAGATGTGACAGAGCGGTAAATGAATTACCTCCCCATGCAATCCGAGTCTTGTCGCAGCGTTGTGTTTCTATATCCGGACACACCTGCAAGTTGTGCTGCACTCTTGTTTTGTTTGCATAAGTGTGAATGATTTCGAATGTAAGTGTTTTGATTTGTTCCTTTGTAAAATTTAGCGCTATATAAATTCCATACATTATTATTATTTGTTGGGTGGTGGTTTAAAACGCTTCATTGCAAACGTTGTTTTTGTGGTGAATAATAAAATTAGTGCGGCCTCTCTTTAGAACAACCATATCAGAAATTTATACCTTGTGGGGTATTGTCCAGAGAGATAATAGACTCCACCCTGCTACAGAATGATGTCAGAAGTGGGATACCCAAGTCGGATAGAAAAGAGGGCATTCCTAGTACAGATATTTCAGAGGGTAGGGATGCTATTTATACTGACAGACTGCACCACCCTCCCCGGCATCTACACGGGGGAAATGGGGTCCGAGGAACACAGAAACATATGGGCATTTTGTACCTTGATTTCGTGAGAAAATTTGAAACGAAATGCAACATGTTGCCATGAAAGTAAGAACGTTGTGTTCAAAGCTGTAAAATATGAATATGCTGGTCTCCCTTCCCTTGTTCATGTTATGCGACATTTAAGATATAATCTGATCATCATTCAATAATCAAACATTTTGCTGATGATACAAACGTATCACTAGGCCTTTAAAACTTAGAAACTACCAAACAAAACAGATTAAAACAATATTTTATAAAGCGAGAGGGCTATCTGACTGAAGGAGATGACTTTTTTACGTACAAAACACGCTCTACCACTTCTCCTTTTACTACAAGAATAGCAACTACTATTACTACTACTTCTTCTACTACTACGACTGCTGCTGCTTCTGCTACTGCCATACATTATTATTATTTTGTTGTTGTTTTTGTCCCGTTTGGATCCGAAACTTTTTCCCCATCCACTAGACCATGAGTGGTGGTCTGGGCGCTAGTCTTTCGGATGAGACGATAAACCGAGGTCCCGTGTGTTATACAAAAATTATTTAGCGCACGTAAAAGAACCCACGGCAACAAGAGAGTTGTCCCTGGCGAAATTCTGTAGAAAAACCCCCACTCTGATAGGGAAACAAATGCAGTTGTAGACACACAAAAATGGGCGGCGCTGCTCTGTGGCGACGCGCTCTCCCCGGGGAGAGCATCCTGAATTTCACGCAGAAAAATCTGACGTGACTTAAAGTGATATAAATAAATAAAATAGATAAATGCTACTACTACTACTACTCTAATTTATGAGCGTTGCGCTGCTGCTGTTCAGCACCTGACAAATCAGGCCCAGCCCAACCGACTTGGGCGTGGAAGAAAATAATAACTATCTTTTTTTAAAGTCTTTCTGGAGAAAAAAAATAGGCTGGACAATGGACCAAGAAGGCAGAAAACAGACAAGAAGGGGGTGACAGAAGAAAAGAGAAGAAGGCAGAAACATCCCGTGGGAATGCGGAAAGGTGGGAAGAGGAGGGGAGGGGGGGGGTTGTCATGTCAGTTTAAATAGCATCCCCCACCTTCTGGAAATTCTGTACCAGGATTTAGACCAAAAGAGCATAGCAGCAACACTTATTCAAAGTAAGATTACAACAACAAAAAACTAGGTTATATCAAAAAGTACTCCAAAAAACAAAATGTGCCTCCCAAAAATATAGGCTGCATCTTAACATCACAGCAGCGTAATAATGAAAATAAAATAATAAAACATAAAGCAAGTATTCAATACATGTGTATATTCTGTGAAAATATCAGGGGGGGGGGGGAGAAAACAAACCAACAACAACAACACAAAAAGAACAAAAACCAACTTTCAGCAAAAACAGTCTTACACGCAAAATCTCACCATCTGTGAATCATGGAACTGTAGCCAGCCGAGGAATGAAAAATTAGAAAGAAAGAAAAACTTAACACAAAGCAAAAAACAACAACAAATCCCCAAGGATGAACCTTGACAACTTACAAGAGCTTTTTCTAACTGCTAGGCTTACAGGGGGCGCAATTAGTAGTTGTTATTAAAAGAGGAAGAAGAAGAAGGAGGAGGAGGAGGAGGAGATGAAGGAGGAGGAGAAGAATGAGGAGGAGAAGAAGAAGGAGGAAGAGGAGGAGAAGAAGACGAAGAAGAAGAAGATGGAGGAGGAGGAGAAGGAGGAGAAGAAGAAGATGGAGGAGGAGAAGGAGGAGAAGAAGGAGGAGAAGGAGTAGAAGGAGAAGAAGAAAAAGGAAGAGAAGAAGGAGGAAGAGGAGGAAAAGAAGACGAACAAGAAGAAGCAGGAGGTAAGGCAAAGGTAAAGGAGTCCCATAACCTATAAGGTCGTAGGGGAGCGAGGCGTCAGAGACCTCACTTCTCTAGGGGCCAGCATATTGAGGGCGGCGCCCATCTCCTCTCCCTCGCTGCTTTACCTTCCCTGACCCTAAAGAGGGCAGGTACCCATTTACAGCTGGGTGAACTGGGGGAACTGTACTGAAGCCAAGGCGCGCAAACGGTCACCCATCCAAGTGGTAACCACGCTCGACGCTGCTTAACTTGGCTGGGGGAAAGCGAGTGCTCCGACCACTGAGCTATCCCGTTCCCAGGAGGAGGAAAAGGAAAAGTAAGAAATGCAATGACTGCAATAAGTCAGCATTATAAGTAACCTTGTCGGGCTCCTAAGACGACTGCCAAGCATACCGCCGCAGTCCGGATTAATAAAATGTTGTTAGCGGCCCGCGTGGGTGCTGACATTAACCAGCTGTGTGCCTGCCAAGTACTGACTGTTGCTCTTTCCCCCCATTAGTGCTGGAGTTCATTTCTTCAACGACTATTTTACTCTGGACTTGAAAAGGAAAAGACTGACAAGACGATAATAATAATAATGATGATCATACTTATGATGGTGATGATGATAAATAATAATAATCATAATAATGTTTGGTATTATTATCATTATCATCATTATTATTATTATCATCATTATCTTTTTTTTTCTTTCTAATAATGGTTTATAGTCTCATCCAAAGGATTTTGACACTCATTCGATTTTTTCCCCCGTCTAACTGGGAAGAAAGGGCGAGGCTGGGAATCGAACCCAGAACCTCACGGTTTACTTGTTAGGCAGGCGAGCGTCTTAACCATCCTGCCACCCTACCTTCTTGATGACAATATCGAAATAGTGTAGAAATTAAGCATTGTGTCTTTCCAAAAATGTCATTTAGTTCCGAGTGAGTGCTTCAAACAGTTTTCAAGCGATGTATTCAACATAACGCATCTGCCTAGAAAGCGAGTAGTCCGGGTTCGATGTATGTGGTGGTTCGATCCCCGTTTTTTGGCTGAAACCTCCTCCCCACCCCCCTCCCCTTCCACTAGAACTTGATTGGTGGTTAAGAAGCTAGTCTTTCAGATGAGACAATAAACCGTTGTCCTGTGTTCATCACGCGTTTAGCGCATGTAGAAGAGCGCAAGGCAACAAGAGAATTATCCCTGGCAAAAATTATATAGGAAAGAACCCAAACCTACTCTGAACAAATACATAATAAATATGCAGACAGAAAAAGAAAAAGAAATATTGGGTGGAGCTGTTCTTGTTGCGACGGGCTCTCATTTCATTTTATTTTATTCTTTTATATCGAGGATAATGGAATAAGCACTTAAGTGCTTTTTTTTACATCCAGTCCCCGTGTGTATGCGGTTTTTCTAAAGTCTGTTCCCACCGGCACACAATGGCCTACTCTTACGAAAAGCGGAACAGTATTTAACGTGTGCGCAAGATGTTCTGCGTGCATTCGCACACGGGGCCTCGGTTTATAGTCTCATCCGAAGGACATTTGGGGAGAGTGGAGTCTGCACTGATGTTAACTCCGGGGGAAAAGAAAATATCCCATTGAACGGGAATCGAACCCGGGTCGTCAGATTACGAGCGCAATGTTCTAACCACTAGGCTATCCCGTCTCCACGGAGTAAGCGGCCAGAATTTCAAGCAGAGAAATCTATCGTGATTTAAAGTGGTATACAAAAATAACTGTGCATTGTTAGTAAAAGTGACTGTGTAAGAGAGACATTACAGAAAGGCTATTGATTATTGATTGTTGAGGTTTTGTTTATGCCTTTTATTATTGTTGCTGTTGCTACCACAGCTATTTTATTTTGTTGTCGTTTGTGGAATGGGGGTGATGATCATTGTGGTGGGGGTGATGGTGTCATAATAATAAGAAGAATAATGATGATAATAATAAGAAGAAGGATCATGATAGTAATAATAATAATAATGGTAATAATAATAATAATAATAATAATAATATAATAATAATAATATAATAATAATGTAGGGATAGAATTTATACAACGCTGAATCTTCACCTAAAGCAACAAATCAAAGCGCTTGCAATCAGATCATTGACGTGACATGCATGCGATGGCACATAAATAAGATAAACAGATATCAAATTTACACACACACACACACACACACACACACACAGGCACGCGCTCGCGCCATACACACACACACACACACACACACACACGAATACACACACTCGCGCGCGCGCGCACGGCACGCTTATGTCACAGTAAGTGTCTTCTCTCAGGGGGGTGGGGGGTGGGGGAGAGAGGGGGGGGGATGCCCCGACTCCACAAAACTACGGAAGCAATATTTATCAAAGTGACATTATAATAATAAAGAACGCACCAGTGTGAGCGTTTCTGTCATCAGAGACAGTCGCTGAACCAGCCAGATCAATGACCTTACAGGTCAAGGTCATTGTTTAGGGAGTAAATGTGTTGGGGATTTTTTTTAATTGCTGCCCTCCCCTTCCCCCCTTCCCCCCCCCCTCCCCTCCACCCCCCCTCCCCCCCCCCCCCCCCCCCCCCCCCCCCCCCCCCCAGTCCTTTCCTATTTTCCATAATGACCTCTCGACCTCTCTCTCTGTCTGTCTATCTGTCGTCTGTCTCTGTCTGTCTGTCTCTCTGTCTCTCCTCTCTCTCTCTCTCTCTCTCTTCATTCTCTCATTCATATTTTTTTTCTCTCTCTCTCTCTGTGTGTTTTCCATCAACAGTTTATTATTGCATTTTTACAGCTACATAACAATAATTTCTCACAACTGACATGACACGTCATGGTCGCAATAATTAACTTACTGCTCTCGAGTTTCAGTTCCGAAATGGGATATAACTCTGCAGGGACTTGAGTTTTTAAAAATACCACACACCTACTCTTGTGCCAGCGAGTCCGATATTGCCATTATTGGCATTTTGGATCATTCAAACACATGACATTTATACCTCTTTTTTCAGATTCTAGATCCCTCCCCCATGAATTTTTTTTCCTCATGCCGAAGTTGGATGTGCTGGGCCTGACTTGTCAGGCGCTTAACGGCAGCGCAACGTTTTCGGCTCATAAAGACAGACAATAGTTGCTGTCCGAGCAATCGCAAAAGAGATACTACTACTACTACTACTACTACTACTATTGATGCTGCTGCTGTGCTGTCTCTCTCTCTTCTGCTCTACTATGATGCTGCTGCTCCTACTACCACTACTACTATACTATACTACTACTGATGCTGCTGTGCTTACTACTACTACCACTTTAGCTATACTACTACACTACTACTACTACTACTATACTGCTGCAGCTGCTGTGCTACTTACTACTACTCAACTACTACTACTACTACTACTACTACTACTACTACTACTACTACTTTGCTCATAGCGCTCATGCTGCTGGCTGCGGGGTACTGACTACTATCTACTACTACTACTACACAAATACAATGATAACAACAACAACGACGACGACGACGACGATGATGATGATGACGGTGATGATGATGATGATAATGATGATTTGTTACAATTATCCTTGTTCTTGATATCACTATGCGTGCCCTGTTTTGAGTTGCATCCCATTTGGCGAGAGTTGTTGCCCCTGGGACAGTTACCTGGCCTTGGTTGTAGTCTCTGCCCTGGTGATAGCCATTATGAAGTATTCATTTGTCTGCCGTGGGCCGGTTGTCGCCCCTTGTCGTATGGGCTTTGTGTTTTATCTCCCTTTGTCAGAATAATTATTCGTCCTTGTGTGTGTGTTGTTTGTGTGTGTGTGTGTGTGTGGTGTGTCATTTGTCGTGTGTGTGTGTGTGGTCTGTGTCTGTCGTGTGTCTGTGTGGTGTGTTCGCTTTATCTCCCTTCATCAGAATATTATTCCCTTGTGTGTGTGTTGGGGGGGGGGGGGGGGTCGCTTTATTCTTCATCTTAATAACTATTATCCTTTGTGTGTGTGTGGGGGGGGTGGTGGGGTCGCTTTATCTCCCTTCATCAGAATAACTATTCATCTTTGGTGTGTGTGTTGTTGTTGTTGTTGTGTTTTGGGGGGTGTGTGCTTTATCTCCTTTCATCAGAATAATGATTCATCCTTGTGTGTGTGTGTGTGTGTGTGTGTGTGTGTGTGTGTGTGTGTGTTGTGTGTGGTGTGTGTGTTGTGTGTGTGTGTGTGTGTGTGTGTGTATGTGTGTGTTTATCTCCCTTCATCAGAATCATTATTCATCCGAGTGTTTGTGTGTGTGGTGTGTGTGTGTGTGTGTGTGTGTGTGTGTGTGTGTGTGTGTGTGTGTGTGTGTGTGGTCGCTTTATCTCCTTTTGTCAGAATAATTATTTGTCCTGTGTGTGTGTGTGTATGTGTGTGTGTGTGTGGGTGTGTGTGTGTGTGTGTTGTGTGTGGTCGTTTCTCTGTCTCTCTCTATTCTCTGTTTGCTTTATCTCCCCTATCAGATAATTATTCATCCGTGTTGTTGTTGTGTGTGTGTGTGTGTGTGTGTGTTGTGTGTGTGTGTGTGTGTGGTGTGTGTGTGTGTGTGGTCGCTTTATCTCCTTTTGTCAGAATAATTATTTATCCTTGTTTGTGTGTGTGTATTTCGCTTTATCTTTTTTTTGTGGTCAGAATAATCATTTTATCTGTGTGTGTATGTGTGTGTGTGTTGTGTTTGCATTTATCTCCCTTTGTCAGAATAACTATTTTGTCCTTGTGGCGTACGTTGGTGTTGGCGCGTGTCTGCGTGCGGGCGCGTTGCCTGCGTGCGCGCGTGCGTAGCAGTGCTGTTTGTATTGTTCAGTCACGGGTGGTTGTGCGCAAAGTCCAGAGCTTTTCCTAAACTATGACATAATTGACCCTCGATAAATTTCGTCCTGTGCGGTGGAGTGGCAGGCGAAGTCCTAGATCGTTCGTTCCTGCTTAAAAAATTAATAGGACTATTTGGAGGAGAGGAGGCCAAATAGCGTCCTTTTCTGTCTCTGCGTCTCTTGTCTTGTCTTCTTGTCTGTGCCTCTCGTGTCTGCTGTTGGCTGTTGTTTCTGTGTCTCTTTGTGTCTCCATCTTTGCATAATTTTATTATTTTTTTATTTTATTTTGTCTCAGTCTTTGTCTATCTGTTTCTGTCTTTCTGTCTGTGTCTGTTTCTCATGTCTTCTGTCTGTCTCTCTTCTTCTGTGTCTGTCTGTCTGTCTGTCTGTTCTTCCTTCTGTCTTCTCTCTCTCTCTCTCTCTCTCTCTCTCTCTCTCTCTCTCTCTCTCTCTCTCTCCCCCTGTCTCCAATCTTGCTGGAATTGACTCATTTCTTTCTGGTATCTGTCTGTCTTTGTGTCTTGTTCTGATGTTGTTGTTCTGTCTTTGTCTGATTTGTCTTAGTCCTTTGTCATCTATCTATCTGTTTCTGTTTTTGTCTGTTGCCTGTCTGTTATGTCTGTTTCTCTCTCTCTCTCTCTCTCTCTCTCTCTCTCTCTCTCTCTCTCTCTCTCTCTCTCTCTGTATGCCTGTGTAGGAGGTAGGTGGGTGGATACTGTGGTTCTGTTTATGTGTGTGTGGTACATCTGTGGGCTGTGCCCATGAAAATATGCCTGTAAACGCTCCTGCATTGCGGGTTGGGTTTTTTGGCATTGCATCTTACACGAATGATGATGGTGAAATAAGTTATCATCACCACCGCCAGTAACATAATTTGAAAAAAAAACCCACAATAACTTTAGGTCAACAGTCTTGGACACTGGGCGACAATCCACGGGGACTTACTTGCTATGTCCTCTCGGCAACAGCTCATAACATAATGACACTTTTTGCCCCATTCCCGTGGGAAAGAAGCTTAAAAATCTGGGGCAGATGTTTCTTTTGGGAAACGATAGAGGAACATCTGGACTGGCCAAGCCTAACCTACAGGGAATAGTACAAGGAGGGAGACGAAGAGTCAGACAGAAAAAACGATAGGAAGACAACTTCAGAGAGTGGAGGACTGGCCTTGAGTGGAACGAATTGCTACGGAAAGTAGAGGACCACGGGGAGTGGAGAAAGCTGGTTGCAAAATCTTCAGTGGTGTCCCCCCACGGTCTACGGGACTACGGGGATAGGTAAAGAGAGAAGAGGAGGGGAGAGACTTTATCCCAGAGATATTTACAACATTAGGAAACATGTAGTTGAAGAAGAATGAATGGCATCGAGGGATAATTGTATTTAGCATCCAAGAGACCTAACACATCAGGCTAAGTCTATGACACAGCGAGCTTGTGGCATAGTAGTGTGACGTAAGTTCCATCCGGAATAACGTAAAAATTTGTACCAATTAAAATAATATAATAATAATAGCTGGAATTTTAGAAAACAAACGCTAATGCAAAAAAAATTTTAAAATCGAGGTATGGCATTCATCCTATCTGTCTATACAGCCAGTACGAGTATAGATTTTTACAAATTTCAATTGTAAACCACCGCACACATTAAAGGTTTTTACAAATAAAAATGAAAAACACCGGCGTGCGCAATTCGCACGCAACACACACATCAAAAGTTGTCTATCGGGCAGGCTAAGATGGGGGGGGGGGGGGGGGGAGGG
Organism: Rapana venosa; assembly: GCA_028751875.1. Taxonomy (NCBI): domain Eukaryota; kingdom Metazoa; phylum Mollusca; class Gastropoda; order Neogastropoda; family Muricidae; genus Rapana; species Rapana venosa. The sequence goes on from CM054138.1 coordinate 46,176,930, forward strand.
TTTGGTTAATGGAAAAGGGAGGCGAAAACAGAAACAAAGGTTTCTTGTTGGAGTAAATGTCTTTACCTGTTTACTTACTAGTGGCTTTTAAGAAGGGAGGGAAGTTTCGTGATAGCTTCATTGGTGACAGAACTCGGCTTTGACGATATTTCAATATGATTATAAGAGGAAGTGGAAGTTTGAAATAGCTTGATACTTGAAGCGAACGACGCAGGTTCGGTCGTTGAGCTTCTGTTATTTAATTCTCCGGAGTGAACATCAGTCGCTTTTTCTCAAAGTCCTTCGTTGAGGTATTACGAGGTTCCTGTGTAAAACATAATTTCAGCATCTTAATTCCCATTCGCTTGGAAAGTACTCTTGTAAGAACAAATCATATCTCTCACATATAGCATATTCATACAGTCAGCATCAGGCCTGGCTTTTGGCACTAGGCGCAACAAAGTCACCGTTTCGGCAGCTTCAATGGTTCCCCAGGTTTTGGAAGTTCAACTTGTTTGAAGTGAATAAACAAAAAAATCGCATGCCTGAGTGATGTACACATCATCCCAAAGGATAGACTTAGGGTAGTTTAAACAGTCCAATATTACAGGAAAACGCAAAGCTCAGGCTAAGCCTACGAGACGCCGGTGGGAGGGGGGGGGGGAGGGAAAGACTTTTAATATGATCTGTTTCAGTGGACAGCAGAGGCGGCCAGGATGGTTTATGCTTTCTTTTCGAACTGCGCAGAGTTGAGGTCGGTCGCGTGGTTCGCATCGCCTTTAGGGGTTCTCTAGTGCCAAAAAAATATATCCGCGAATTCTTCGGGCACTAACCACTTATAAGTCACGGCGTTTGTCTGGTGAATACGGGCCCTGTAACCTTCGTCACCTTTAACTTCTCTCTCCTCATTCCTCTCTCCTCCTCTCCCTCTTTTGTAGACTGAAAGTATTGTTTATTAAGATGTATCCCAACGGGGGGGACTGATAAAAAGCACATTCTTATTCATTATCCTGATAAAGAATTTGTCTGTCATGTCAAATTCTCTCTCATTTTCTCAGGTATCATGCGCAGCAGTCAATGGTCAGGCTATTGGAGGTTTGTGGTGTCAAAGTGTATGGAGAAGAGGCTCAGATGGTCCTCACGTGCAAGTCGGAATTAAGTGTTGAGACGTTCATCGCGCCAGAAGGACTAGAGGAGGCTCGAGGCAGGCAGGAGTAAAAGCGTAGAGAAGGATCAGTAAAAAAACACAGTCAAACGCATGAGAGAAATATAGCTAGAGAAATACAGAAGAGGAAAGAGCACATGTTACATCCACGCCGTGAGGACAAGAACTATAGCAAGGAAGACAAAAACGCACGCAGGGAGGGAAAAAACAAAAGCAGAAAGCATTAAGGAACGTAAAAGAAGAAACGATGTAGTAGCAAAACAGCAAAGCAAGAAAAAGACAATGGCAAAAACAAACAGACAAAAAGCATGCAGTTCAGGCATGTTTTTCACTTGCTTATTCTTTTCCTGCGCAGAGTTTAAGTATGGCGTGAGGTTGTATGTAACTTGGAGTGGGTTTGTGCCAAAAAAAAATTGCCGGCGTTTCTCGGGCCAACCTTATACCACTTGATAAGTCACGGCTGATTTTCTCTGTGTGAAATTACGGGCGCTACTTCTCTCTTCTCTGCTGTCTGTCTGTCTGCTTTCTGTCTTCTCTCTCTCTCTTCTCTTCTTCTCTCTCTGCTTTCTTTCTCTCTTCTTCTCTTACAGGGGAGCGCGTCGCCACGTCACAATCGCAGCGCCACCATTGGTTTGTGTTTTTTTTTGTTTTTTGGTGGTGGTCAATATGCTGGCCCCTGGAGAAGCTGAGGTCTCTGATGTCTGGCTCCCCTACCACTACATAAGTTACGGGACAAACAACGATAGCTGTCTGAGCGTTTGACGACGCCGACGACGATGACGACGACGAAGAAGAAGAAGGAGGAGGTCGAGGAGGACGAGGAGAAGAAGAAGAAGAAGAAGAAGAAGGACAAAAACAACAACAACAACAACAACGACAAGAAGAAGAAGAAGAAGAAGAAGAAGAAGAAGAAGAAGAAGAAGAAGAAGAAGAAGAAGGACAAAAACAACAACAACAACAACGACAAGAAGAAGAAGAAGAACAAGAACAAGAACAAGAACAAGAACAACAACAACAACAACAACAACACAACGTCAAGAAGAAGAAGAGGAATAACAACAACAACAAGAAGACGAATAAGGAGACAGAAGAACGAGAAGAAAAACAACAACAACAACAACAACAACAGCAAACAAACAAACGAACACACACACACACACACACACACACACACACACACACACACACACACACACACACACACACACACAGAACAGTGCATGATTAGGGTCAAGAGTTGACTATGGTGCTTTTTCTTGTTGTTGCAGAGGCAGTAAGAGCTGTGACTGTGAACGGAGACTGCACATCAAGCGCCTGTGACACTAACTTGACCTGTCAGAGCAACGTCTGCAGTAAGTCACTGTGTGGGCTTTTGGCTACTAGTATAGCCCAGTACTATCTGTATCTCTGGCTAGCTGACTGGCTGGCTGGTTGGCTAGTTGGTTGGCTGACTGGTTGGTTGGTTGGTTGGCTGACTGGCTGGTTGGTTGGTTGGTTGGCTGACTAGTTGGTTGCTGGGTTGGTTGGCTGGTTGAGTGGCTGGCTGGTTGGGAGGCTGTTTGGTTGGATGGATGGATGGATGGTTGGTTGTTTGGTTGGCTGGGTGGCTGGTTGGTTGGCTGGTTGGTTGGCTGTTTGGTTGGCTGGTTGGTTGGTTGGCTGGCTGGCTGGCTGGTTGATTGGTTGGCTGGTTAGCTGGCTGGTTGCTCGGTTGCTGGGTTGGTTGGCTGGTTGGGTAGCTGGCTGGTTGGGTAGCTAGCTGGCTGGCTGTTTGGTTGGTTGGATTGTTGGTTCGCTGACTGGCTATCTGGTTGGTTGGATGGCTGGCTGGTTGGTTAGTTGACTGGGTGGCTTAAAATCCTGTCTATCTTGTCTATGTCTCTTTGTCTGTCTGTGTCTGTCTGTCTTCTCTGTGTCTCTCTGTCTGTCTCTCTGTTTGTCTGTCTGTCTGTCTGTCTGTCTCTCTCACACGCACACACGCACACACATACACGCACACATGCGTGCGCACGTACAAAAATACAGACCATCTAACTTAATATCTAGCGGTTAAGTTGCGTGATGGGGATAAGTTATTCGATTACCCTTAACTCAAGACAGAGAGAGGAAGGGAAGGAGGGAGGGAGGGAGAGAGAGGGGGGGGGCACAGAGAGAGAGAGAGAGGGAGGGAGAGAGAGCGGGAGGGGGAAGAGAGAGGAGGGGTGAGGGAGGAAGAGAGAGAGGGAGAGAAAGGGAGAGAGAGAGAGAGGGAGGGGGAGAGAGAGGGAGAGAAAGGGAGAGAGAGAGAGAGAGGAGGGGGAGAGAGAGGGAGGGAACTCGAACTCGAATGTTTTAATGAGGATAATTGGATAAGCCAGGGGCTTCTTTACACCAGGTCCTCAAGAAAAAAAACAAAGACAAAAAAAAACACACAAACGGCAAACAAACATGAAGAAATGCATAGCATATACACAATGAAGCTGACAATAAAATTAATCACTTAGGTATACATGCAATCAATCAGGAGAGAGAGAGGGGGTAGAGAGAGAGGAAGGGAAGGAGGGAGAGAGGGGGAGAGAGAGAGAGAGAGAGAGAGAGAGAGAGAGAGAGACAGACAGAGAGAGAGAGAGACAGACAGAGATAGACAGAGGCACAGAGAGAGTTCATGTTTTTGTTTTGTTGGAGAGGTTTGTTTTTTGGTTTTTGGTTTTTGTTGTTGTTGTTTTGTTGTTGTTGTTGTTGTTGTTTTGGGGGGTTCGTTCCTCGGCTAGAGCTCTGAGGTTCACCAATGGTGAGATTCCTTTTCGAATGCGACCCTTTTTTTTTTTTTTGCTTACTATTAAGGTAGCCGTTTTCCGACTTCGGGAAGGGGACACTCTCAAGCTTGATTGCGGATGCCTTGATTGGCCAGAACTAGGTCATAATGCTGGTCGTTGTTTTTTTTATTTTTTGGCAGAGCAAAAAGTGGACACAGCCTGCAGTGCTGACTCGGAGTGCTTGGCCAACGCCCAGTGTGCTTCCAACAAGTGTGCCTGTAAAGACACCTTCAACATCACCCAGAATGGCGAAAGATGCGGTACGTACTGACTTTTTCTTCCCCGCCCACCAATTTAAGCAGCGTCGAGCGTGGTTACCAGTTGGATGGGTGACCGTTTGCGCGCCTTGGCTTCAGTACAGTTCCCCCAGTTCACCCAGCTGTAAATGGGTACCTGCCCTCTTTAGGGTCAGGGAAGGTAAAGCAGCGAGGGAGAGGAGATGGGCGCCGCCCTCAATATGCTGGCCCTAGAGAAGTGAGGTCTCTGACGCCTCGCTCCCCTACGACCTTATAGGTTATGGGACTCCTTTACCTTTACCTTTTAGTGTTGATATTTTGCGTATGCGACCGTTTTATGCCCACCATGAAGGTAGCTGCATGCCGACTTCGGGATGAAAGCTTTCTTTTGATTTCATTTGAGACAGATAAGATTCTTTTTTTTCTTTATTATAAATAATTTCTTTTTTTCAGTTTTCCCATGACATTTTATCAAACCAAAAGGACTGCTGAATTTCAATGAAGCTAGCTTATAATTATAAGCTAGATCTTGTCTCTCTTTGTCTTACTTTTGTCTGTGTCTGTCTAGTCTGTCTGGTCTTTGTCTCTGTCCCCCCCCACCCCCTGTCTCTGTCTGTCTGTCTGTCTGTCTGTCTGTCTCTCTCCTCTCTCTCTCTTGTCTTGGTTTTTTGTTTTGTTTTGTTTTTATTTTAGGGGGTTTCTTTTATTTGTTGTTTTATTTTAAAGGTTTTTTCCCTGTGTTTCTACTGTGTGAGAGTATGAGTATTTGGGTTTATTATTAAGATGTATCCCTACGGGAGGGGACTGGATGTAAAAAAAAAAGCAGCACATGAGTGCTTATTCATTATCCTCGAAATAAAAGAATGTGTCATTGTCATTATCTCTCTCTTTTCTGTTTGTCTCTTTCTGTCTCTGTCTGTCTCTGTCTCTCTCTGTCTCTGTCTGTCTCTCTCTGTGTCTCTGTCTCTCTGACTCTGTCTGTCTGTCTCCCCTTCTCTCTCTCTCTCTCTCTCTCTCTCTCTCTCTCTCTCTCTCTTCTCTCTCACACATACATACACACACACCGCACCCTCTCAAGCACACCATCAGCATCTCTAATCTCCCCCCTCCCTTCCCACCACCCCCTACACGCACATACAGGCACACATGCGTGCGCACGTGCAATACTACAGACCATCTAACTTAATCTCTGGCGGTTTATTTGCGTGACGGGGATAAGTTATCCGATTACCCTTAATACAAGATCCCATGAGTGATATCCAGACACACGCCATGAGAGAGAGGGAGAAAGAGAGAGAGGGGGAGAGAGAGGGGGGGAGAGAAGGAGGGAGAGAGAGAGGGGGAGAGAGAGAAAGGAAGGAAGGAAGGAGGGGGAGGTAGGGAAGAGGGAGAAATGGAGAGAAAGGGAGAGAGGGAGATGAGGGAGGGAGGGAGAGAGAGAGGGAGAGAAAGGGACAGAGAGGGGTGGAGAGAGAGGGGGAAGAAGGGAGAGGGAGGGGTAGAGGGAGAGAAAGGGAAGGAGGGAGGGAGAGGGAGGGATGGAGAGGGAGGGAGGGAGGGAGAGAGAAAGGGAGAGAGAGAGGGATGGGGAGAGAGAGAGAGGAAAGGAAGGAGGGAGGGAGAGGAATGGATGGAGGGAGAGAGAGGGGAGAAGAGAGAGAGAGAGAGAGAGAGAGAGAGAGAGAGAGAGAGAGAGAGAGAGAGAGAGAGAGAGAGAGAGAGTTCCATGTTTTTGTTTTGTTGAAGGTTTGTTTATCATTCCTCAGCAAGAGCTCTGAGGTTCACCAATGGTGAGATTCATTTTCGAATGCGACCTTTTTTTTTTGGGGGGGGGGGGGGGGGGATACTATTAAGGTAGCCGTTTTCCGACTTCGGGAATACGCTCAAAGTTTGATTGTGACTGCCTTGATGGCCAGGTATGTGTGGTTTGTTACTGATACAGGTACACTGTTTATCCACTGTGTACATAGATACTAGGGGGACGGGATAGCTCAGTGGTCGGAGCACTCGCTTTCCCCCCAGCTAAGGTTAAGCAGCGTCGAGCGTGGTTACCACTTGGACGGGTGACCGTTTGCGCGCCTTGGCTTCAGTACAGTTCCCTAGTTCACCCAGCTGTAAATGGGTACCTTCCCTCTTTTAGGGTCAGGGTAGGTAAAGCAGCGAGGGAGAGGAGGAGATGGGCACCGCCCTCAATGTGCTGGCCCCTAAGAGAAGTTGAGGTCTCTGACGCCTCGCTGCCCTACGACCACATAGGTTATGGGACACCTTTACTTTACCTTACGTAGATACTCGCATTGTTCCCTAGGTGTGATGAGGGAGACAAGAATGCGTATGATGGATATCCTCTTGAAATTGAAATCTGGGGAACGTCCAACAATAGTTATAGACCTTTGGTCATGACATACAAGTAAAGGTTAATGTGTCTCCATAACCTATGTGGTGGTTGGAGAGCGAGGCATCAGAGACCTCAGCTTCTCTTAGGGGGACCAGCATATTGAGGGCGGCGCCCATCTCCTCTCCTCTCCTCTCCATCGCAGCTTTACCTTGCCTGATCCTGAAGAGGGCATGCAGGTACCCATTGATTGACAGCTGAATGAACTGGAAGACTGTACTGAAGCCACTTACAAGGCGACCACGCTCAACGCTGTTTAGCACACGCAGAACATCTTGCGCACACGTTAAATCCTGTGCCGCTTTTCCGAAAGAGTAGGCCACTGTGTGCTGGTGGGAACAGATGACAAAATTGACAAAACCGCATACACACGGGGACTGGATGTAAAAAAAAGCACATGAGTGCTTATTCCATTATCCTCGATATAAAAGAATAAATGAATAAATAAATAACAACCTTAGCATGGGAAGAGCCACTGACCACTGAGCTCTCCCGTCATATTACATCATGCTATAATACAGTTCTGACTGGGATGTACATTGTTTTAAAAATGTTGCTGCTGGTCATTTTTTTGCAGAGAAAACAGTGGACGCAGCCTGCAGTGCTGACTCGGAGTGCTTGGCCAACGCCCAGTGTGCTTCCAACAAGTGTGCCTGTAAAGACACCTTCAACATCACCCAGAATGGCCAGAGATGCGGTATGTACTGAAGCTCCCTCTCTCTCTCGGGGACTGGATGTAAAAAAGCACATGAGTGCTTATTCATTATCCTCGAAATAAAAGAATTTGTCATTGTCATTGTCTCTCTCTCTTCGCCAGAAGCCTAGTTATGACACTTTTAAATCCAGTCTCAAGACATAATTATTTATTTCAAACCTAAGATTTCCCCCTTCCTGTTTCGTATCAGTACTGTCCCACCTTCACTAACCCATGTCTCATCACCCTGCTTAAGTATAGTACTAAATAATATAATAAATTAATGTTGGGAATTTATAGCGCTGATTGTAGAACAAATCAAAGCGTGTGTGTGTGTGTGTGTGTGTGTGTGTGTGTGTTGTGTGTGTGTGTGTGTGTGTGTGTGTGTGTGTGTTGTGCTTTGTAAATCATTTTGACTATTGAATTTTATTTCATAGATTTGGTTTGCAGCGTACCATGTTTGTAATAAATATCTGTTTGTTTAATTAAACTATTGATTGATTGTCATTGGTTGCATGACTGTGTAAGATTAGGTTGAATGCGTGCGCTTTGATTTGTCTTTGCAAGATACAGCGCTATATAAGTTTCATTTTTTTTTTATTTATTATTATTATTATTACTGACGTTTTCTTTCCCTTGAACACTTTATGTCTTTCATGGCTCCTGCCTGGAACTATTCAAACGACATTTTAGTGTAAAAACGGTCGCTACATACGAAAAAAACAAAAACTTACCTGTGTGCAACCTTGGGGCTCTAACCGAGGAAATAATAACAATAATGATAATAATAATAATAACCATGGTAATAATGATAATGATAACAACATTTGAAATTTTTATTGCGCTGAATCTTGTAAGGCTAAA
>CM054138.1:46192554-46195054 GCA_028751875.1 Rapana venosa
TCAGTGTGCTCTGTTACAGTGTGTGTGTGTGTGTGGTGTGTGTGTGTGTGTGGTGTGTGTGTGTGTGTGTGTGTGTTGTGTGTGTGTGTGGTGTGTGCGTGGACTTAAGACTATGTCCCTCTTACCTCTCAGTGTGTGTGTTGTGAGTGTGTGTGTGTGTGTGTGTTGTGTGGGGGGGGGAAGGGGTGTTGTGTGTGTTGTGTTGTGGTGTGGTATGGTGTTTATGTGACTGTGTGTGTGTGTGTGTGTGTGTCTATGTGTTTGGTCTGTGTAGTATATTGTATTTATATAGCGCTATATCTTGTAAAAACAAACAAACAAACAAACAAACAAACAAATCTCAGCGATGCGAATCTGTGTCTTCAACACAGTCAACAAAGATCTTTAAATCAACAATGAGAACACACTCTTGGGTACACATGAACTCATGAGTGTTTTGAAAAAAAGAGAAAAAGAGAAGTAGAATGCAATATGGTTGTTTGTTTTTTTAGTGTACATCCCTTTTAGCCAAAATAGATCATTATAATTGATGTTTTTGTTGTGTCAAATAAGTCTAAGGTAAAAAAGGTAAAGGAGTCCCATAACCTATAAGGTCGTAGGGGAGCGAGGTGTCAGAGAGCTCACTTCTCTAGGGCCAGCATATTGAGGGCGGCGCCCATCTCCTCTTCCTCGCTGCTTTACCTTCCCTGACCCTAAAGAGGCAGGTACCCTTTTACAGCTGGGTGAACTGGGGGAACTGTACTGAAGCCAAAGCGCGCAAACGGTCACCCATCCAACTGGTAACCACGCTCGACGCTGCTTAACTTGGCTGGGGGAAAGCGAGTGCTCCGACCACTGAGCTATCCCGTCCAAATAAGTCTACGTGACTTATATGGCAATAAAATATTCTTAATCGGAATTTGAACATGTATCCTGGTCGGGAAGAAAAAAAACCCTCCTCTCACTAACACCTGATAAACAAGACCCTTTCTATAAAAAAACCACCAAAAAAAACCAACACTCAAATGTGTCAACCGAGATACAGCTTGAAAACAGTCCTACAAAACAGAAACTTTGTGGGTCAAATGAAAAAAAACAAGGAAAAAAAAACCCGCATTAACTTGTTTTGAGATAATTGTCACGCCAAGGTTTGTCCCAGCTACCAGAAAGAACATTTATTTTCGAAAGCAAAAAAAAAAACTGTTTATATTCGGATGAGACTATAAACCCAGGCCCCGTGTTTCGAACGCATGCAGACCATCTTGCGCACACGTTAAAATCCTGTTCCGCTTTTCGGAAGAGTAGGCCATTGTGTGCCGGTGGAAACAGATGACAAAATTTGTGACAAAACCGCATACACACGGGGACTGGATGTAAAAAAAAAGCACATGAGTGCTTTATTCCATTATCCTCGATATGAAAGAATAAATAAATACATAAATAAGGATGTAAAAAAAAAGCACATAAGTGCTTATACCATTATCCTCGATATGAAAGAATAAATAAATACAATAAATAAGGATGTAAAAAAAAGCACATAAGTGCTTATACCATTATCCTCGATATGAAAGAATAAGGCGCGGGTTCGAGACTCTATCCAGGCACTTGCTTTGATGAGATGTTCCTTCTGAAGGTAGGGTCAGTCATGACTCCACTTCAGGCCCCCCCCCATCCCCCCCCCCCCGTCTCCCCTTCCCCCGAAAATCCTTCAGAAGAGACTGTAAGTTGAGGTCCTCTGTGCGAAAGAGCCAGAAGCGGTAAATCTCTCCATTGGTGAACCTGGGAGTTCTTGCAGACAAACAAGTCAAACAAACAAACAAACAAACAAGCAAACAAACAAACAAAACAGTGTATGTACATAATTCTGTGTATCGGTATCTTTTATTTTAAAAAAAGCCAACGAAGACCATGATTTGATTATCGTCCAAAAAGCGTGTCATTGTTATTGATCGGAACATTCTCTTTACAGTGCTTAAACGTGTGTCTGAACAAGTCTGTGGATTAAAACTGCAAAAACTCTTGTACTATAATTATAAAGATGTGTCTTGTGATTTTTTTTTTCTCTTTCGTTTTAGAATTTTCTGTTTTGTTTCATTTCACTCAGTAAACTTTCAGTCTGACATGTTCATGTATGGTTTTTGTTTATTCCACTCTGGGAGAAACGCACCATGATTATTTTTAGGTGCAACCACAATTTGTTTAACTAGAAAAAAACGCTCTTTATCTCATTGCGAGCTTGACACTCTAACCACAAGGCTATCCCGTCCCCCCCCCCCCCTCCCTCCCCCCCCCCGCCCACACACACAGCATTTTTGGATATGACTTTTTTAAAAACCTGTCTTGATCAGCTTTGAGTTCCAGTAAGCACGGATATTTTTTTTTTAATTTAAAGCACAAACAACATGCACACTGATATCGTGTTTAGACATTTCCGAAGTCAGAATGCGGCTACCTTAATGGTGGGCAAAAAACGGTCTCATACGCAAAATCTCACCATAGGTGGACTCCAAAGCTCTAGCCT
>CM054138.1:46202554-46207554 GCA_028751875.1 Rapana venosa
ATCATCATCATCATCATTATCATCATTACCACCACCATCACCATCCTTCCTCCTCCTCCTCCTCCTTATCTCTCCTCCTCCTCCTCCTCATCATCATCATCATCATCATCATATCGTCGTCATCGTCACCACCACAGTCACCATCCTTCCTCTTCCCCCTCCTCCTCCTCCTCCTCATCCTCCTAATCCTCCTAATCCTCCTCATCCTCCCCCTCCTCCTCTTCCTCCTCCTCTTCCTCATCCTCATCCTCTTCCTCCTCCTCCTTCTCCTCCTCCTTCTCATCCTCATCCTCATCATCATCATCACCACCATTACCATCACCACCCTTCCTCTTCCCCCTTCTCCTCCTCTCCTCATCATCCCCCTCCTCCTCCTCCCCCTCCCACTCCTCCCCCTCCTCCTCCTCCTAATCCTCCTCCTCCTCCCCCACCTCCTCATCCTCCCCCTTCTCCTCCTCCTCCTCCCCCTCATCCTCACCCTTCTCCTCCTCCTCCTCATCCTCCTCATCCTCCTCCTCAACCTCGTCTTCGTCAGTATCATCCTTACTCTCTAATCATCATCATCATCACAATCCTAATCCTAATCCTATCCTATTTCCCCTCCCCTTGGCTGGCTGACAGTCAAAGCACTGATGGAGGCTTGCACGAGGACCTCCCAGTGCGTGAACAACGCCTGGTGTATGCGCTTCACCAACTCCAAGGGCCAGCTGGGGCAGTGGTGCCGCTGTAAGCGAGGCTTCGCCGCCACCCCGGACAGCCTGGCCTGCAGTGAGTTCAGCTGTCCCTCAGGCTCAAGAGTCTTGTCTTGTCTTGTCTTGTCTTGTCTGGTCGGTCTGTCTGGTTGGTCGGTCTTGTCTGTCGGTCTATGGGTCGGTCGGCCCTTGTGAGTTGTTAGGCGATTTGTGGGGTTTTTTTTTGGGGGGGTTGTTGTGTGTCTCTGTCCTTTGTTTCTCTCTCTGTCTCTGTCTCTGTCTCTCTCTGTCTCTCTCTCTCTCTCTCACTCTCTCTCTCTCTCTCCTTCTCTCTCTCTATCTCCTCTCTCTCTCTCTCTCTCTCTCTCTCTCTCTCTCTCTCTCTCTCTCTCTCTGTCCTTTGTGTCTGTGTCTGTGTCTGTCTGTCTGTCTGTCTCCGAGTTCCATTCCCGTTCAAGGGGGGATATTTTCCCCTGGAGTTAGCATCAGTGCCGACTCCACTCTCCCCCCAAAATTCTTCGGATGAGACTATAAACCGAGGCCCAGTGTGCGAACGCACGCAGAACATCTTACGCACACGTTAAATCCTGTTCCGCTTTTCGTAAGAGTAGGTCATTTGTGTGCCGGTACGTGGGAACAGATGACAAAATTGACAAAACACGCATACACACGGGGACTGGACGTAAAAAGAAAAAAGAAGCACATAAGCGCTTTATTCTATTATCCTCGATATAGAAGAAAAGAAAAGAAAAAGAAAAAAAAGACGTGTAAAAAAAGCACCACATAAGCGCTGTATTCCATTATCCTCCATATAGAAGAAAATAAAAGAGAAAGACAGCTCAAATTTTTCGGCCATATAATCAGGGCTGACGGACTAGAGAAACTGTTATGGAGTGGCAAAATCTGTGGAAACAAGAGCAGAGGAAGACAACGCACAAAATTCACAGACAGCTTAAACAAATTCGCAACGAATAAAGAGGGCACCAACAATGAGCTCATGAGAGGGACCGAGAACAGGGAAGAATGGAGAGCCATGATCGTCGATGTCTGCAGGACCAGACCGGACACTTGAAGAAGAAGAAGAAAAGAAAAAGAAAAAAAAAGACGTGTTAAAAAAAAACCCACCACATAAGCGCTTTATTCCATTATCCTCGAAATAAAAGAATTTTTTTTTAAAGTAAATAAATGGTGGTGTTGGGGATGGGGATGGGGATGGTGATGGTAATAATAATAATAATAATAATGTATGGAATTTATATAGCGCTGAATCTTGTAAAGCAACAAATCAAAGCGCTCAGATTTTATTTCATACCACTTTAAGTCATGGCAGATTTCTCTCTCGTGAAATTCGGGCTGCTCTCCCCGGGGAGAGCGGGAGAACGCGTCGCCACTTAGCGCTGCGCCACCCTTTCACCCTTTTTTTTTTTTCTGCAGCTGTATTTGTTTCCCTATCAGAGTGGCTTTTTTCTAAGAATTTTGCCAGGGACAACTCTCTTGTTGCCGTGGGTTTTTTTACGTGCGCTAAATAATTACGTGTAACACACGAGACCTCGGTTTATCGTCTCATCCGAAAGACTAGCGCCCAGACCACCACTCATGGTCTAATGGATGGGGGAAAAATTTCCGGTCCAAACGGGGTACGAACCGCCGCACACTTCAGACCCGGACTTTTCGCTTTCTAGACAGGCGCGTTACCTCTAGACCACCGATCCACTGGTGATGGTGATGGGGATGGTGATGGTGATGGTGATGGGGATGTGATGGTGATGGGGATGGTGATGGTGATGGGGATGGTGATGGGGATGGGGATGGTGATGGTGATGGTTTGTGCTGTGCAGAGGTTGGGCAAGCAGCTGCGGGTCTGAACAGCCGTTGTTCCGTGCGCACCAACTGCTCTGAAGGTCTGACCTGCCAGGACGGCCTCTGCAGTAAGTTCCATCTCTGTGTCGGCAACTGCTTGGGTTAGCTCGGAGGCTGAGTGCGTAGTGCGTGGATGGATGGGTGGATGGGTGGGTGGGGGGTGGATGGGTGGTGAGTTGGGTGGGTGGGTTGGTTGGGTGGTTGGTTGGGTGGGTGGATGGGTGGCTGGATGGGTGGTTGGGTGGTGAGTTGAGTGGGTGGGTGGTGAGTTGGGTGGGTGGGTGGATGGTTGGGTGGGTTGTTGGTTGGGTGGGTGGGTTGTTGGTTGGGTGGGTGGGTGGGGGGATGGTTGGGTGGGTGGGTTGTTGGTTGGGTGGGTGGATGGTTGGGTGGGTGGGTTTGGGTCGATGATTAGAAAGTTGGTTGGTTGGGTGGGTGGGTGGGTGGATGGTGGTTTGGGTGGGTGGATGGGTGGTTGGTTGGGTGGGTTGGTGGGTGGATGGTTGATTGGTTGGTTGGGTTTGGGTGGATGGTTGGTTGGGTGGGTGGGTTTGGGTGGATGGTTAAATGGTTGGTATGTGTGGTTGGTTGGTTGGTTTGGTAGTTGGGTGGTAGGCTTGTTGGTCAGTTGGCTGGCTGGTTGGGTAGGTGGGTGGTTGGCTGGTTTTCCTCAGAGAGAAAGGTGTCCACAGCCTCCAGTAACGGGATACTCTGGAGTATGAGGTTGATGTTTCTCTTTTCCCAGAGAGAAAGGTAGTGTGTGGTTGATGTTTCTCTTTTCTCAGAGAGAAAGGTAGTGTGTGGTTGATGTTTCTCTTTTCTCAGAGAGAAAGGTAGTGTGTGGTTGATGTTTCTCTTTTCTCAGAGAGAAAGGTAGTGTGTGGTTGATGTTTCTCTTTTCTCAGAGAGAGGTGTCCACATCCTGTAACGGTGCTCTGGAGTGTGAGGTTGATGTTTCTCTTTTCCCAGAGAGAAAGGTAGTGTGTGGTTGATGTTTCTCTTTTCTCAGAGAGAAAGGTAGTGTGTGGTTGATGTTTCTCTTTTCTCAGAGAGAAAGGTAGTGTGTGGTTGATGTTTCTCTTTTCTCAGAGAGAGGTGTCCACATCCTGTAACGGTGCTCTGGAGTGTGAGGTTGATGTTTCTCTTTTCCCAGAGAGAAAGGTAGTGTGTGGTTGATGTTTCTCTTTTCTCAGAGAGAAAGGTAGTGTGTGATTGATGTTTCTCTTTTCTCAGAGAGAAAGGTAGTGTGTGGTTGATGTTTCTCTTTTCTCAGAGAGAAAGGTAGTGTGTGGTTGATATTTCTCTTTTCTCAGAGAGAAAGGTAGTGTGTGGTTGATGTTTCTCTTTTCTCAGAGAGAAAGGTAGTGTGTGGTTGATGTTTCTGTTTTCTCAGAGAGAAAGGTAGTGTGTGGTTGATGTTTCTTTTCTCAGAGAGAAAGGTAGTGTGTGGTTGATGTTTCTCTTTTCTCAGAGAGAAAGGTAGTGTGTGGTTGATGTTTCTCTTTTCTCAGAGAAAAAGGTAGTGCGTGGTTGATGTTTCTCTTTTCTCAGAGAGAAAGGTAGTGCGTGGTTGATGTTTCTCTTTTCTCAGAGAGAAAGGTAGTGTGAGGTTGATGTTTCTCTTTTCTCAGAGAGAAAGGTAGTGTGTGTGGTTGATGTTTCTCTTTTCTCAGAGAGAAAGGTAGTGTGTGGTTGATGTTTCTCTTTTTCAGAGAGAAAGGTAGTGTGTGATTGATGTTTCTTTTTCTCAGAGAGAAAGGTAGTGTGTGGTTGATGTTTCTCTTTTCTCAGAGAGAAAGGTAGTGTGTGGTTGATGTTTTCTTTTTCTCAGAGAGAAAGGTAGTGTGTGGTTGATGTTTCTCTTTTGTCAAAGAGAAAGGTAGTGTGTGGTTGATGTTTCTCTTTTCTCAGAGAGAAAGGTAGTGTGTGGTTGATGTTTCTCTTTTCTCAGAGAGAAAGGTAGTGTGTGGTTGATGTTTCTCTTTTCTCAGAGAGAAAGGTAGTGTGTGGTTGATATTTCTCTTTTCTCAGAGAGAAAGGTAGTGTGTGGTTGATGTTTCTCTTTTCTCAGAGAGAAAGGTAGTGTGTGGCTGATGTTTCTCTTTCCTCAGAGAGAAAGGTAGTGTGAGGTTGATGTTTCTCTTTTCTCAGAGAGAAAGGTGTCTACAGCCTGTAACGGTCCTCTGGAGTGTGTGGCTAATGCCAAGTGTGTTTCCAACAACTGTACCTGTGAGTCTGCCTACAACATCACCATGAATGGAGAAAGATGCGGTATGTAGTGTAGTGACTTTGTTGTTGTTTGTTTTTGTTTGTTGTTGTTGTTGTTGAAGCGCTTTGATTTGTAGCTTTACAAAATTCAACGCTATATTAATTTATGTACATTATTATTATTATTATTATTATTATTATTATTATTATTATTATTATTATTATTATTATTATCATCAT
>CM054138.1:46210054-46215054 GCA_028751875.1 Rapana venosa
TGTCTGTGTTTGAGTGTCTGTGTGTGTGTGTTTGTCTGTGTTTGAGTGTCTGTGTGTATGTTTGTTTATGTTTGAGTGTCTGTGTGTATGTTTGTTTATGTTTGAGTGTCTGTGTGTGTGTGTTTGTTTATGTTTGAGTGTCTGTGTGTATGTTTGTGTGTCTGTGTGTATGTTTGTGTTTGAGTGTCTGTGTGTGTATGTTTGTTTATGATTGATTGTCTGTGTGTATGTTTGTCTGTGTTTGAGTGTCTGTGTGTATGTCTATGTTTGATTGTCTGTGTGTATGTTTGTCTGTGTTTGAGTGTCTGTGTGTATGTTTGTCTATGTTTGAGTGTCTGTGTGTATGTTTGTCTATGTTTGATTGTCTGTGTATGTATGTTTATGTGTGAGTGTCTGCGTGTATGTTTGTTTATGTTTGAGTGTCTGTGTGTATGTTTGTCTATGTTTGGGTGTCTGTGTGTATGTTTGTCTATGTTTGATTGTCTGTGTGTATGTTTGTTTATGTTTGAGTACCTTATATATATATATATATATATATATATATATATATATATATATATATATATATATATATATATATTATATATATATATATATATATATATATATATATAAGGTGTCCCATAACCTATGTGGTCGTAGGGGAGCGAGGCGTCAGAGACCTCAACTTCTCTAGGGGCCAGCATATTGAGGGCGGCGCCCATCTCCTCTCCTTCGCTGCTTTACCTTCCCTGACCCTAAAGAGGCAGGTACCCATTTACAGCTGGGTGAACTGGGGGGGACTGTACTGAAGCCAAGGCGCGCAAACGGTCACCCATCCAAGTGGTAACCACGCTCGATGCAGCTTAACCTTGGCTGGGGAGAAAGCGAGTGCTCCGACCACTGAGCTATCCCGTCCCGTATATATACATGCATACCTACTGGTCAAATTAAACGGCTTTTCACAGACTGGTATCTCAAAAGGTATATGTACTATCTAGACCACAACCAAAGGAAAAACTGGTCTAACCGGTTTCGGTGTGTGTATGTGTGTGTGTGTGTGTGTGTGTGTGTGTGTGTGTGTGTGTGTGTGTGTGTGTGTGTGTGTGTGTGTGTGTGTGAGAGAGAGAGAGAGAGAGAGAGAGAGAGAGAGAGAGAGAGAGAGAGAGAGAGAGAGAGAGAGAGAGAGAGGTGTGTGTTTTTTTCTCGTTGTTGTTTTTTTTTCCTTCTGTTTTTTGTGTGTTTTTTTGGTTCTTACTCGTAAGGACTCTTCTTCTTTCTTTCTTTCTTTCTTTCTTTCTTTCTTTCTGTCCTGTGTCACCTGTCACACCACGACTTCCAAAACCTAAAAGAAACGGTGTGGCTTACACTGCTTCGCTTGTCACAGGCTTGTAACCTATCTAAGGACTATCAATTACCCCCCGTCCCCACCCCCTCCCCACCCAACACGCACACACATACATAGATGTACGCACGTATGCACTCACGCATGCACGCACACACACGTACATGCGCACGTACACACACACGTATACATACACGCGCACGCACGCACGCGCGCGCGCGCACACACACATGGTTTGGTTGATTTTTTTTTAGGTGTGTGTGTGTGTATGGTTGGTTTTGTTAGTTTTCTGAGATTATCATCCTTTTTAGTCATCATAATTGTTGTTGTTTATGGTTGTCATCATCACGGTTGATATTATTCATTTTCTTAGAGACTATATATAATATATATATATAGTAAATATATATATATATTATATATATATGACATATATATATATATATAGATATAATATATATATATAATATATATATATATATATATATAGATATAATAATATAATATATATTGTGTGTGTGTGTGTGTGGTGTGTGTGTGTGTGTGTGTGTGTGGTGGTGTGTTTTTTCTTTCGTGGATGGCTTGATGAAAGAAGCAAGTGTTGCTTATTCAACGACACTGTAAATAAAATTTGACTTTTGACATACACGCGCGCGCGCGCAAACACACCAACATACAAGAAGAAGAAGAAGAAAGAAGAAGAAGAAGAAGAAGAAGAAGAAGGAGAAAAAAGAAGAGGAAGAAGAAGAGGGTGAAGAAGAAGAAGAAAAAGAAGAAGAAGAAGAGATGAAAAAGAAGAAGAAGAAGAAGAAGAAGGAGGAGGAGGAGGAGGAGGAATAAAGAAGCAAACACTGAAGAAGACCTTGCATTCCCTTTAAAACAAAAAAAACTAAAACACAGCAACCTTCACAGACTAACAACAATAACTAAACAAACCCCCAACCCCAGCCCACACCACCACCACCACACCACACCCCCACCACCCCGCCCCCACGCACTCCTCACTCTCCCCACCCCCCCCCTACCTCTCGCCCCCCCCCCCCCTTCCCCCTCCAAAAGAAAAAAGTGGTTGCCATGTCTTTACACACAAAAAGTGCGGTCAGCGCCTGGGCTTTATCACAGCTCTTGATTAAACCATTGACGCTGGGGGGCAACAGCAAAGTGAGAGGCTGTATGACCAGTGGCTTTCCCACTCATGGAATTCCACTTTACAGCTTAGTCTTTAGTGATCGACTATGACTCTCTGACGAGGAGGCTTGACTCGCACAGTCCCTATGTGCTGCAGCCCTGGGGGCTAGTTGGCCTTTGGAGAGAACATCTCCAACAGCTGACTGTCCTTATGTCCACTCGGCCGAGAGAGTGGGGATGTGCTGTGGGCAAGGCATCTCCACTATAATCAAATTTCTGCCCAGTTTCCAAAACAGCAGCTGCCTCCTCTGCTGTTTTGGAGGTCATCGTCGGACACGACGGACAAACATACAATACACACCCAAAAAAATCTACTATGTAAAACAAATATTTTGTCTTAACAGCCAAAGCACCTGGAGTGGGTCTCAACGAAGGATGCGTGAAAAAAAGATGCCAGTCTGGACTAGTTTGCCGCAAGACTGTCTGCAGTAAGTGTTTTGTTGTTGTTGTTGTTGTTGTTGTTGTTGTTGTTGTTGTGTTGTCGTCTTTAATTTAACGTCTGTTCGCTCTAAGTGATATTAGACGAAGTTTACCATCAAACCAGTACGTGTGTGTGTGTGTGTGTGTGTGTGTGTGTGTGTGTGTGTGTGTGTGTGTGTGTGTGTGTGTGTGTGTGTGTGTGTGTGTGTGTGTGTGTAGTGTGTGTGTGTGTGTGTATGTAGTGTGTGGTGTGAGTTGTGAGTGAGAGAGAGAGAGCGCGCGTGCGTGCGTGTGTGTTTGTGTGTAGTCTGTAGTGTGTGTGAGTGTGTATGTGTGTGGTGCGGTGCGTGTGTGTGCGTGCGTGCGTGTGTTTTTTATTTTTTTTTCTTTTATATCGAGGATAATGGAATAAGCACTTATGTGTTTTTTTTATATCCAGTCCCCGTGTGTCTACGGTTTTTTGTTAATTTTGTCATCTGTTCCCACCGGCACACAATGGCCTACTCTTACGAAAAGCGGAACAGGATTTTACGAGTGCACAAGATGCTCTGCGTGCATTCGCACACAGGGCCTCAGTTGATAGTCTCATCCGAAGGACTCTTGGGGAGAGTGGAGTCTGCACTGATGTTAACTCCAAGGGAAAATATCCCTTTGAACGGGAATCGAACCAGGGTCGTCAGGTTGCGAGTGCAATGTTCTAACCACTAGGCTATGTGTGTGTGGGGGGGGGATGCGTGAGTGCGTGCGTGTGCGTGTGTGTGTGTGTGTGTGTGTGGGTAGTGTGTGTGTGTGTGTGTGTGTGTGTGTGTGTGTGTGTGTGTGTGTGAGTGTGTGGTGTGTGTGTGTAGTATGTGTGTGTGTTTGTGGTGTTGTTCTAAATGAGTAGATTGGTGATGGCGTGTATTTTAGATCTTGTGATTGTTCCCGTGTATTATTTAGTATATTGTGTGGGGTTCTTTTTCCTGCAGTTTCATTGCTTTTAGTTTAGTATAGTGTAATACAGTATGGTATAGAATACTATAGTACAGGACAATGTAGTATACTTTAGTATAGTATAGTATAGTATAGTATAGTATAGTATAGTATAGTATAGTATAGTATAGTATAGTATAGTATAGTATAACATAGCATAGCACAGCATAGCATAGCATAGCATAGCATTGGATAGTATAGTATAGTATTTTATAGTATAGTATAGTGTATGGTACGGTACGGTACAACACAACACAACACAATACTGCACGTAACCTCTCCACACCACACTTCATCACAGCACAATACACCACACTACAAAACGCTACATCTTACCACATACAGTACATCACACCACACAACAGACCACACTACATCACACCACACAACACCACACCACACACACACCCACTACACCATATTACACTACATCAACCACACAACACCAAACCACACACACCTCACTACACATATTACACTACATCATACCACACAATACCACACACACCACACCTCACTACACCATATTACACTACATCACACCACACAATACCACACCACACCATTCCACTCAACTCCACACCACACACCACCACACCACACCACTCCACTCAACACCACACACTCCACTCCACAGCACACCACTCCACTCACTCACACCGCCACCACCACACCACTCCACTCAACACCACACACACCCCCACCCACACCATACACACCACACCACACACACACTCCACCACACCATACAACTCACCACACACACACCACTCCACTCAACACCACACCTCACTACACCACACAACACCACACCACCACACCACATCTCACTACACCACACCACACCACACCACACCATATCACACTACAGCATACCGCAGTGCAGCCCAACATACTAACAACTGCTCTCAAAGTCTTAACAGTTAATAGCTTAGTTTTCCCAACAACGTTACCAAATCTGCGTAATATCAATACGCAAAATATGAGGCTTCATTCAAAGTTGATCCCCCATCCATCACACACACATACATACACACATACATATACATACATACATACACACATGCATACATACATATACATACATGCATACATG
>CM054138.1:46220054-46225054 GCA_028751875.1 Rapana venosa
TATGTATATATATAAATATATATATATATATAATAGTATAATAATATAATATATATGTGTGTGTGTGTGTGTGTGTGTGTGTGTGTGAGGGTTGTGGTGAGGGTGGTGTGTGCGTATGTGTGTGTGTGGTCTGTGTCTGTATCTGTGTCTGTTTGTAATGCATTGTGTCTGTCCGCCTCTGTCCCTGTCTGTCCGTCTGTCCTGTCTCTTGTTGCCTCTGTCTGTCTGTCTGTCTCTCTGTCCGTCTGTTTGTCTGTCTATCTGTCTCTCTGTCTCTGTCTCTGTCTCTCTCTCTCACTCCCCCCCCCCCCCCCCTCGTTAAAATTTGGATGAACGTTTAGTAGAAGTAGTAGTAATAAGTGGAGGAAGAAGAGGTGGCGGTGGTGGAGGATTAACAGTAGTAGTTACAGTAGTAGTAGTAGTAGTAGTGGTAGTAGTAGTAGTAGAAGTAGTAGTAGAAGTTGTAGTAGTAAGTAGTAGTAGTAGTAGTAGTAGTAGTAGTAGAAGTAGTAGTAGTAGTAGTAGTATAGTAGTTGTAGTAGTAGTAGTATAGTAGTAGTAGTAGTATAGTAGTAGTAGTAGTAGTTAGTAGTAGTAGTAGTATAGTAGTAGTAGTAGTAGTAGTAGTAGAAGTTGTAGTAGTTGTTGTAGTAGTTGTAGTAGTAGTAGTAGTTGTTGTTGTTGTTGTTCGTTGCAGTAGTAGTAGTAGTCGTAGTAGTAGTAGTAGTAGTAAGTAGTAGTAGTAGTAGTAGTAGTAGTATAGTTGTGTTGTTGTTGTTGTGTTGTTGTTGTTGTTGTTGTGTGTTTAGTTGTTAGTTAGTAGTATAGTAGTAGTAGTAGTAGTATAGTTGTAGTAGTAGTAGTAGTAGTAGTATAGTAGTAGTTGTTAGTAGTAGTAGTAGTTAGTTGTAGTTAGTTTGTAGTATGTAGTTGTTGTAGTAGTAGTGTAGTAGTAAGTAGTATGTAGTAGTAGTAGTAGGTTGTAGTAGTTGTAGTAGTAGTGTTGTGTAGTAGTAGTATGTAGTAGTAAGTAGTAGTAGTAGATATTTGTTGTTAGTAGTTGTTGTGTAGCAGTAGCGTACGTCGTGTAGTTGAGTCGTATAGTATAGTAGTATATATCTAGTAGTAGTAGTGACAGTTTGTAGTAAGTAGTAGCAGTAGCATATAGTAAGTACAGTAGTAGTAAATAGAGAATATGGCACTATTTGTAGTAGTAAGAACATATAGTGACGCAATAAGATAATGTTGACTGAATTAATAATAATAATTTTTAAGTAAACATAATTTAAGAACAAGAAAATAATAATTGAAAAACTAATATTGATATATAAATAATCGAGACGATGATAGTAGAAGAAGAAGAATGAAGAAAAGAAAAAGAAAGATGAATTAATAATAAAATTTAATAAAAAATAATAATTAAGAAAAAACAATAATAATAATAAATAATAATAATATATAAATAATAATGATGATGATGATGAATATGATGATGATGAAGAGAAGGAAGAAGAAGAGAGAAGAAGAAGAAGAAGAAGAAGAAGAAGAAGAAAAAGCATGGAATTTATATAGCACTAGAAATTGTAAAAAAAAAAACAAATCAAAGCGCTTTTCCCGCCAAAGCAAAAGAACCATTGTTTCAAACCAGTTATATATATATATATATATATATATATATATAATATATATATATATATATATATAATATATATATACATTAATATATATATAATATATATATATATTGTGTGTGTGTGTGTGTTGTGTGTGTGTGTATTGTTCCACTTTGTACAACGATTCTACCGGCCTGAAGCTCACACCTTCCTGTCAAGCAACAATAGTTTGTACAGGGGAGAAACCACTATTGTCTCATAGAAACGAATACTTTCTTCTTCTTTTCTTCTTAAAAAAACAAAACAACAACCCACACCCAAACCAAAAACAGTGCTTACTTTGCATACCTCGCTGAACTTGTAAAAGCAAAGAAACAGCCGCCATCCCCCTCCCCCCTCTCCCCTCTCCCCTCCCTTCCACACCATCCATCTCTTACCCTCCCCCCCCCCCCCCCCACCACCACCACCCAAAAAAACCACCAAAAAAAACCCAAACCCACCCTCCCTCTCTTAAACCAGCCCTGGGCAAAAATATGACTAGGGGGAAAAATAGATTGCACATAGAATTAATACGCACTTTTGTACAAGAAGTCAAGGCCGGTCGTTAACACTGTGACTCCGTTGCTACGTCATAATCAGTGAAGCGTCATAATTATCAAGCTTGTCTTTAGTGAGAGAGAGAGAGAGAGAGAGAGAGAGAGAGGGGGGGGAGGAGGGGAGGGTACTAGTTCGGTGATCAGTTCTGTCGGTTCAGTTAAAAATCTCTCTCTCTCTCTCTCTCTCTCTCTCTCTCTCTCTCTCTCTCTCTCTCTCTCTCTCTCTCTCTCTCTCTGTTGTGGGTTTGGATGGTTTTTAAAAAAAGAAAAGCATATGGGTGCTTGTTCATTATGCTCGAAAAAAAAGAATTTGATTTAAATTGATTTGATTTGATTTGATATATCTCTCTGTGTCTCTCGCTCTCCCTGTGCAGGGACTGTGTGTATATCTATCTATCTATCTATCTATCTATCTATCTATATATATATATATATATATATATAATATATATATATATATATATCACATGGGTGCTTATTCATTATTCTCGAAATTAAAAAAATTTGATTTTGATTTGATCTCTGTGTGTGTGTGTGTGTGTGTGTGTGAGAGAGAGAGAGAGAGAGAGAGAGAGAGAGAGAGAGAGAGAGAGAGAGAGAGAGAGAGAGAGAGAGATTTAATGAAAACCGGCCTTTGGTATGAAAGTGCTTAATGCCATACCACTTTATATATATATAAGTATAACTCCATCATTAACTTTGTTTACAGACCTATTAGATTCACGTAGTATTGTACAGAGCAAGGTAAATGAACCAAGACTTTTGATATGTGTTTTATTCTTCTTCTTTTTAAATATTGTCCTCACTTTATTCATGATGTTGGAATATATATATATAAGGGTTTTGATTTGTTTTGCTTTACAAGATCCAGGGCTATACAAATTCCATATATTATTATTATTATCTGCAGGAGTATATTTTTGGGTACATGCCAAGGTGTATGGCTTATGCCAAGGCTTTATCAAAGCCTGTGCGAATGTATTTTCTTGTTCATTTTCTTTAATTTCCATTCTTGCCCCTTGAAATAAAACGTGGCCAAGGACACACATTAGACCATGTGTGTGTGTGTGTGTGTGTGTGTGTGTGTGTGTGTGTGGCAAAGTCAAACTTGTGAGAGAGAGAGAGAGAGAGAGAGAGAGAGAGAGAGAGAGAGAGAGAGAGAGATGATCATCATCATCATCATCGTCGTCATCGTCATCATCCATTCCATGTTTATGTTCATAGAATATGAAGCCAGTCCTATGAACCACATCACCTACTTACCATCATATGCAGTTGTTTACTTTATATTTGTGTTCATTTTTGTTGTTGTTGTTGTTGTTGCTGCTGTTCTTCTTTTTTGATATGATGTACCACCATTTTATTTTATTTTTTGGCTTTGTTTTAGGTACCGGAAGTGGCCTGGCTGCCTCCTTCCTGTTGGTGACCGCCATCTTTGTGACGTCATATCTGCTGTAGACATGACGCCTTTCGTCTGGTGGTTGCTCCAAGTTGGTTGTGCAGCTGGGGAGAAAAAAATCACTTGTTTGTGAACTGTAAAATATCTACGGAGCTTTTAAGGTGTTTGTTTTGCTTTGTTTTTCTTGTTTTTAAATCAAAATAGACTGCTTTGAAAACTATACCACTGTGACTATTATATATATTATTACTGTAACAGTAATGTAACTGAAGGCTTTGTTTGTGGGTAGAAGAAGTGACGTGTGTAATCTTTTAAGACAGCATTAAAAGGAGGGGAGGGGAGGATGCTAAGAGATACTTACATCGGTTCGTGTGTGTGGGGGGGGATTGATTGTGTGTTGTGTATTTGTGTGTGTCTGTGTGTGTATAAGAGAGAGAGGGAATATGTGTGTGTGTGTGTGTGTGTGTGTGTGTGTGTGTTGTGTGTGTGTGTGTGTTCCTCTTAACCTCCTCAATTTAGAACTGTGATTTTTCTTGCATTATTTTTTGTTCCAAATGTGCCTAGGAGGTGGTTTAAGACAAAGGAAAATTGTAATAACATCAGTTTGTGCAGGGTTCTTGATGGCACAGTACCTATGCATTTGCTTCTTGCCTTTGGAAACGAAATAAACTCAACATGATGTACACAGACGGACAGACAGACAGGCAGACATACATACAGGCAGCACGCAACAGACAAACAGACGGACAGACAGACAGGCAGGCGACAGACAGACAGACAGGCAGGCAGGCAGGAAGGCAGGCAGACCGATAGACAGACAGGCAGACAAGTGTACAGAAAGAAACAAAACTTGCCGCAATTCTTATTTTATCGGTTTGGGTGGTTTTTTCCTCTTAATAACTACTTCAAAAATATCAAGGAGAAATATGTACACAATCAACACATATCGTTTTTATTCTGGTTTTCTTTTTGCTTTGTTGCCTTTTTATATCTACTTCGAAAATATCAGGGGAACATGTGTACACAATCAACAAATATCGTGGGTTTTAAAAAATCTTTTTTGCCTTTTTTATAACTACTGCGAAAATATCAGGAAGAAATGTGTACACAATCAACAAATATCGTTTTATGGGGGTTCTTTTGCCTCTTGATAACTACTTCGAAAATATCAGGGAGAAATATGTACACAATCATTACATATCGACAAATCTTGTTTTTAGTTTGATTTTCTTTTTTTCTTTTTTTTTTTTCCTTTTTATAACTACTTCGAAAATATCATGGAGAAACGTGTACACAATCAACAAATACCCCTTTTTTATTTAAATGTTCATAGGGATGTTATCAAAATGTTACTGGGTCTTACGCATAACTCGTCTCTAGAAACTGTAGGTG
>CM054138.1:46230054-46240054 GCA_028751875.1 Rapana venosa
GGCTAGGCTTTTCATGAGCTGCTGTGAAGTTGGAAAGTGTTGGCGGGGGAGGGGGGGGGGGGGGGGGGGTGGCGGGAGGAGGGGGGCAGTGAAGCAGCAGACCTCCTGCAGAGTTACAGACTTGGGGATAAGGCCAGGCACTAATAATAATAATAATAATAATGTATGGAATTTATATAGCGCTGAATCTTGTAAAGCAACAAATCAAAGCGCTCAGATTTCATTTCATACCACTTTAAGTCACGGCAGATTTCTCCCCGTGAAATTCGGGCTGCTCTCCCCGGGGAGAGCGGGAGAGCGCGTCGCCACAAGCGCTGCGCCACCCATTTTTTTTTTCATGTCTGCAACTGTATTTGTTTCCCTATCAGAGTGGCTTTTTTCTAAGAAATTTGCCAGGGACAACTCTCTTGTTGCCGTGGGTTCTTTTACGTGCGCTAAATAATTACGTGTAACACACGGGACCTCGGTTTATCGTCTCATCCGAAAGACTAGCGCCCAGACCACCACTCATGGTCTAATGGATGGGGGAAAAGTTTCCGGTCCAAACGGGGTACAAACCGCCGCACACTTCAGACCCGGACTTTTCGCTTTCTAGACAGGCGCGTTACCTCTAGACCACCGATCCACACTAGCCCCCCCTCCCCCCCCCCGGCAATCCCCCCCCCCCCCCCCCCCCCCCCCCCCATCCCCTCCTCAGTGTGCAAAGACAGCAAATCTCAGTCAAGGGTCTAGGGCTCGGTGCTAAAATTAGCACGCTTTTTTTAAAAAATCCTTTTACCTCAACACTGCTCCCTCTTCTTCCCCCCTCCCTCCCTCCCTCCCTCCCCGTGTTCTACACTGTGGCATGAAGGGAGGCAGGAAGCTGCCAAGTCCAAGTGGGATCAGCTCCTACTACAGTTACCTCTGCTTGGCTCCAGTTGGACTGGGACAGGGATGGAATGGGTAGCATGTAAGAGCAGCTGGAAATGGGGAGGGGGGAATTGACAGCCCTGCTCCCAAAATGGCCCTGCAGAGCATAAAAGAAGACCTTTGTGATCAGACCTGTCAGACGGCAAATGGCAAATTGCCACTCGGCACTTTTGAAGTACAGTGTAAGATATGAAGGTTTTTGTCAGTTCTGAGGAACACAGACACACACACACACACACATACACACACATACATACACACACACACACACACACACACACACACACACACATTTGTTTTTTTGTGTTTTTTGTGTTGTTGTTGTTTTTTTTGGGGGGTTGTTGTTGGTTGGGTGCTTTTTTTCTTTCTTAGATGGCTTGACGAAAAAAAGCAAGTATTTTGCTTATTCAATGTACCATCTGGAAATAAAAGTTTGACTTTGACTTTGACTTTGACACACCTTAGAGCATGGGTGTAAAATACCCAGGTAGACATCAAATCACTCAACTCAAAGTCCTTCGGATGAGACTATAAACCGAGGCCCCGTGTGCGAACGCATGGCAGAACATCTTGTGCACACGTTAAATCCTGTTCCGCTTTTCGAAAGAGTAGGCCATTGTGTGCCGGTGGGAACAAATGACAAAATTTACAAAACCGCATACACACGGAGACTGGATGTAAAAAAAAAAGCACATGAGTGCTTATTCCATTGTCCTCTATATAAAATGATAAATAAATGTTTTTAAAAAAAAGAAGTCATCTGAGCGCTTTGATTTGTTCTTTTACAAGATTCAGCGCTATTTAAATTCCATACATTATTTATTATTAACTCACAGACTTGAGCAAGCTTTGTTCCAAACCATGATGGCAGTGCCTTCTCCCCATAATATTGATTTTTGTCTTCTTTTTTTCTCAGCCAATTTCAAACAATACCGTTCTCTCATTACAACTGAATCATCTTTAAAATGACAAAACTTCAATGAGTATGGAGAAAATGCCCAATTGAAAAATGTCTTTTAAGTCTCCAATGCTGAAAGCTGATTGGTTAGAGGATGCTAGCTATTCAGTTCCCAAAATGCAGTTCCCAATGGTGGGGTCGAACCCCTACATTCCGATGTCAGAGACAAGCATTGGAGATGACAGCTGATTATCCATTTAGGATCGATTTCACCCCTGTCCTCCTTAAACCATATGGCCCGAAAAGCCTGTGTGTCAGATCTATGACCAAAACTATCTCTTAACACCTACCCAATAATCACCATTTACACACACACACACACACACACACACAATATACTTGCCAGACCTTACGATAGAACAAGATTTTATGTCAATAATAATAAATGACGTGACTTAAGATTAGAAGCAAGATGAGACAATCCACAAGGCTGCTGACAAATCATCACCTTGTCCTTGCTTCTGACCTTTCCCTAGGTGTGCCATTAGCAGGTAGGACACACGCAGCTTGGAACAGGTTGGGGGTTTTTTGGCAACCAAGGAACGTGGAGCAGCTATTGTGTTTTCTGCCTGGGGTGGGGGGGAGGGAGGGGGGTTGTTGCCTTTGTGCACTGGACCATGCAGAGCGAGCTAAGCGTTCATGAGGTGCGAGGAACGGTTGAATGATCAGCTTCAAAGACTTGTCATTCAAGTTGCTGTTGTATTTTTCTTTTCTTTCTTTTTTAATTTATAGTCTCCTCTGAAATGAAACAAAAGCACCACCAGAATGGGTACATGGAATGTCCTAACTATGCAAGAGGTAGGAAACCTACGCCTGTTGGTAAAGGGATTGGAAAGGGAAGGGACCAAGTGAACATTGCTGGCCTTGTTGAAGTCAGATTGGAGCAGAGAAGGTGAACTTGACCAATCCAATCCAGTCCAGTCCAGTCCAATCTTGTTGTTTATAGCCCCATCATCCGGGGCTGTCACCTTCTAAAAATTTCAACCTCAGAATAAAACTGCGCAACTATATACACAGATTAAAACAGGGTCTAAAACCAACTCTTTCTTCCTTGAGGTACATTCTGACCGATGCCAAGACAAATAGCTGCAGTGGCAATAAAAACGTGGCACGAAGGGTCATGCTATGGTGTCGGACAGAAAACAATTTGCAGCAATGAAAAGTTGTAATACAATCAAGATCCTCTCCTCTTCCTGAAGCTTAACACTTAAACACCATGTTCTCAACATCATGCAGGTATATACACCAACATCCGCCAGCACTGATTAAGAAATTGAACACAGTTGTTGTTTTTGGTCAAATAACATTCAAACTGTTAGAGACAAGATACCAAAAAGGCAACCATCCTTCGCCCCGTGTGCGAACGCATGCAGAACATCTTGCGCACACGTTAAATCCTGTTCCGCTTTTCGAAAGAGTAGGCCATTGTGTGCCGGTGGGAACAGATGACAAAATTTACAAAACCGCATACACACTGGATGTAAAAAAGCACATGAGTGCTTATTCCATTATCCTCGATATTAGATTTTTTTTTAAATTGTCATCTGAGCGCTTTGATTTGTTAGATTCAGCGCTAAATGAATTCTATACATTATTATTATTATTATTATTATTATTATTATTGAAATGGGGGACCTCAATGCAAAACTTGGTGACAGTGAAGACAGAGAGGGTGGAACTGACCCTTGCAGTCTGGGAGATAAGAATTAAACCAGGTGACATGTTAGCATCCCTGCGCCAGAAAAACGAGCTTGAAATTACAAATACTTTTTCAAGCAGCCAGTCAGAAGACGTTACACTGGTATATCACCAGGAGACAGAGTGATGAGTCAAAACAATTATACACTGATTTTTTTAGAACATTGAGATCCATAATTTTGAACTCAAAAGACCTTGCCATGCAAAAACACTTAACACTGACCTCATACTTGTTCTAGTGAAAATAAGATTGAAAACATTATTTTAAAAAACAACAACCCAAGAATATAGTTACCATCCCCTAAATTTGACATTGAAAAAGTTTTAAGATCCACACATTGCCTGGTGGTTCCATTTTCAAACAACTAACAGTCTTTCATAGTTACTAAAAGACGTGGCTTGTTTTCATTCTTTTGTCACTGTTTGTGCACAACACTTGTCAGATTCATAATTCATATGCACATAAGCATGTGCATACCCACACGACTCTTGGTGTCTTTTTCTTTCAAATACTTTATTCATATAAATAACCAACTCCTTGATAGGCAAACATGATAGAGCTATGTTTGTGATCCTATATACCCACCAAAAACAATGACGGTGCTTTTTAAGCTCCTAGCCTGCTAAAAAAAAACAGAGAAGAAAGCGGGAACAATATTTTAGCAAGTGTGTGTGTTTGTTATTTTATTTTTATTTTATTCTTTTATATCGAGGATAATGGAATAAGCACTTATGTGCTTGTTTACATCCACCCGTGTGTATGCGGTTTTGTCAGTTCTGTCATCTGTTCCCACCGGCACACAATGGCCTACTCTTACGAAAAGCCGAAAATGATTTAACGTGTAAGCAAGATGTTCTGCGTGTGCGTTCACACATGGGACCTCAGCTTATAGTCTCATCCGAAAGACTTTTGGGGAGAGTGGAGTCTGCACTAATGTTTAACTCTAGGGGAAACTATGCCCTTGAACGGGAATCGAACCCGGGTCATCACATTGCGAGCGCAATGTTCTAACCACTAGGCTTTCCAGTACCCTTAAAGGTGCTAGCATGTCACCTATTTCATTTCTCCCTTCCAGACCTTAAAGGCTAGTTCCTCTCTCTCTCTCTCTCTCTCTCTCTCTCTCTCTCTCTTCTCTCTCTCTCTCTGTCCTTACCTTCACCAACCTTTGCGTTGAAGTGGATCATTAAAATACATGGTTTCCTTTCTGGGGGTTATGTCTCTATCAGTTTGGAGGTCATTAAAAATGTATGCAAGTATTTGCATGCGTGCATGCGTGTTCATGTGCGTCTGTATGTGAAAAGATTTCGTGATTTAAACCATTTTGACCAGTGCTTAGCTACTTCCGCCAAGGGAGGTAAGTGACAAGGCCATTATGAGTCATACCATTGTTTATATAATATAGCCCAGGTCTAAAGCTGTGTCAGTTATTGATGTCAGCAAGGTACACAGGCTTGTTTTATGTTGTTATGCTTTTGAAATGTTATGTTGAGATTCTATTCATCTATGACAAGCTTTCAGCATTAAAAAAAAATCCTCCGGTATCATCAGAGGCAGACGGAATATCCTGGTGGTTGGAATAATGCACATTGGGCTGTGATCTGCTGACCCAGGTTCTAATCTCGTTCAAGAGGATTTTTCCTGTGGAGTTAACATCAGTGCCGACTTGATCCCCCCCAAAAAAAGTATTTTGTAAGAGACTATAAACTGAGGTTCCATGTGCCAACACACCCAGAACATCTTGCACTCATGTTAAAACCCATTCCGCTTTTCGGCAGAGTAGGTCAATGTGTGCCGGTGGGAATGGATGGCAAAATTAAGAAATATACACATGGGGACTGGATGTAAAAAAATTGTAAAAAGCACATGAGTGCTTATTCTATTATTCTAGAAATAAAAGAATAATACTATTTTTTTTTAAACAAAGTAAAGCAGCCTATATTGCAAGGTCTTTAAAAAAACAGCCACTCACACAAACTTCTCATACAGTTGGTATGTCAAAGTCCTTTGGATGAGACTATAAACGGAGGCCCCGTGTTCGAACGCATGTAGAACATCTTGCGCACACGTTAAATCCTGTTCCGCTTTTCGGAAGAGTAGGCCATTGTGTGCCGGTGGAAACAGACGACAAAATTTACAAAACCGCATACACAAGGGGGACTGGATGTGAAAAAAAGCACATGAGTGCTTATTCCATTATCCTCGATATAAAAGAATAAATAAATAAATAAATAAAAATAAAGTATTCACGATGTCACAGTAATTTCCTGGTGTGATAATAAAAAACAGACGAACTGCATGCTCTTGCTGACCTCCTGGGTGCTAAGCTGTGGAACGCCCAACAAAAAAAAGATAACAGTATTTCACCGCGGGTGGCCTCCATTAGATTTTGCGCCGGGTTTGATAATGATGTACTAAGCAATACATTCACCATCCATTATAAAAGAGCGGGGTTCTTTTTTCCCTACAAGGGAAAGGGGTCGGTCTTGCGTAAAGAATTATTCCTTACCATCAGCATAAGTGCTTTCCCATTAATTAGCATTTAAATGACTATGTGATGAAGTTCATAGTGAAACCATTCGCAACCTCTGTTGACTGATATATAATATATATATATATATATATATAGAGAGAGAGAGAGAGAGAGAGAGAGAGAGAGAGAGAGAGAGAGAAGAGAGAGAGAGAGAGAGAGAAGAGAGATTTGGCAGTATTAATAATGGCAGAATCTGGTCATAACTTCTTCGGGGATTTGGGGATGTTAGCTGGATGTTGTTTTCTTTTTTTTATTTTGGTTGGTTTGTTGTTGTTTTACTTTTCGGGGTAGGGGGTGTAGGAGGGTTGCGGGAGAGGTTTCCGGGAACATCCCTAGGTTCCCAATGGTGAGATTATTTTTTTGTACGGGACCGTTGGCCCACCATTAAGTGTTAGAATTCCTACCTCAAGAATAGGGACGGGATAGCTCAGTGGTCGGAGCACTCGCTTTCCCCCAGCTAAGGCTAAGCAGCATCGAGCCTGGTTACCACTTGGATGTGTGACCGTTTGGGTGCTCAAGCTTCAGTACAGTCCCCAAGTTCATCCAGCTGTAAGTGGGTACCTGCCTCTTTAGGGTCAGAGAAGGTAAAGCAGCGAGGGAGAGGAGATGGGCGCGCCCTCAATATGCTGGCCCCTAGAGAAACTGAGATTTCTGACGCCTCGTTCTCCTACGACCACATAAGGTTATGGGACACCTTCACCTTTTGTTAACCTCGAGAATGAAGTCTAAACACGACACCAATTGTCACCTGTTCCTACCAACAGGCAATAGTCTAGTCTTTCGAAACGCGGAACGTACGTACAAAATGTTGTACGTGCGTTCCTACACGGGACCTCGGTTTGCAGTCTCATCCGAAAAGCTTTCGGAAGAAGTGGAGTCTGTACTGATGTTAAATCCACGAGGAAACGGAGTGGGTGCCTTGGTGGTGGCTCGAATCCGCGCCGTCAGATGCTAGTCTGGGTGCTAGTCTTTCGTATGAGACGATAAACTGAGATACTGTATGTCATACTTTTAAAAAAAGTTATTCTTTTATATCGAGGATAATGAAATAAGCCCTTATGTTCTTTTTTTACATCCAGTCCCCGTGTGTATGCGGTTTTGTAAACTTTGTCATCCGTTCCCACCGGAACACAATGCCTACTCTTACGAAAAGCGGAACAGGATTTAACGTGTGCGCAGGATGTTCTGCGTGCGTTCGCACACGGGGCCTCGGTTTATAGTCTCATCCGAAGGACATAATTATTAAGCGCGCGTAAAATAAAATAAAAAACAACCAACCCACGGCAACAAGAAAGTTGTCCCTGGCAAAATTCTGTAGAAAAAACCCAGCAACAACACTCTGATAGGGAAACAAGTACAGTTGCAAACGAGGGGAAAAAATAAAATAACTGGAGGCGCTGTTCTTATAACGACGCGCTCTCCACGGGAGAGAGCAGCCCGAATTTCACGCACAAAAATCTGCTGTGACTTTAAAGTGGTATACAATACAATACACACACAAAAAAATAATAATAGATTGCGAGCTCAACGCTCTAACTGCTGGCCTGGCTATCCCATCCACTGTTTGTTGTTGTTGTTGTTTTTGTGTGTGGTTTTGTTTTGTTTTGGGGTGTTGTTTTTGTTTGTTGTTGTTGTTGTTTGTTTGGGGGTTTTCGGGGGGGGGGGGGGGGGGGTGGGGTTGCTGGTGTCTTTTTGACATATTCAAAATGGTTTCAGTCCTACCGTTAAGCCTACAGTCCCCTCGTTGACGCCAACTTTAGCATCAGCAGAGGGTGGGTGTAACAGCGGGCCTGTCAGCATGACGTTATTAATCAACGTCACAGTAGTCAAGCTGACGTCACAGCCTCCGACAAAAGTATCCTTGGCCCAAAACAACAACCAAAAAAAGATTTAACATTCGACTTAAATCATCAGTTGACAAATGGATGTGGAGGAAGGAATGTCACAAAAAGACATCTGAAATGTACTGTTTTTCTTAAGGGAGGAGAGAGAAGGAGAGAGAGAGAGAGAGAGAGAGAGAGAGAGAGAGAGAGAGAGAGAGAGAGAGTGGGGGAGAGGGAGGGGTGAGAGTGAGGAAGAAGGGTGAAGTGGGTGGGTGCCTGTGTGTGCGTTTGTCTGTGCATTTCTTTGCGTGAACGAGCATTTTTTTTATGAATAGGTATGCATGCGAAAGTAAAGTATGCCTTTCTTCTGTGTGTGTGTGCATGCGTGCGTGCGTGCGTGCGTGCGTGTGTGTGTGTGTGTGTGTGTGTGTGTGTGTGTGTGTGTGTGTGTTTGCACGCGCTAGCATTTGATTGGTTTTATACGTAAACAGGTGCAGGTCTATACGCACGAATGCTTGCGTTATATGTTCCTCTGTGTGTGTGTATGTGTGTGTGCGTGCGCGCACGCACGCGTACATGTGTGTGTGTGTGCGCGCGCGCACGCGCGTGCATGCGTGCGTGCGTGTTTGCATCCGCGCGTTTGCGTGTGTGCATCAGCATGCAAGTGCATGCATACCAAACACTAACAACGCGTACATCTGTCCTCGCAGTAGCTTACATAAACCACCCCCCAAAAAAAACAACTAAAAAAAAAAAAAAAACACTGAAAGAGAAAGGTAACGGAAAAGCAAACAAGGGAGGGACAGGAGAGAGAGAGAGAGAGAGAGAGAGAGAGAGAGAAGACAAACAGCCAGAGAGACAGAGAGAGAGAGACAAACAGCCAGAGAGACAGAGACAGACAGAGACAGGCAGATAGACAGACAGGCAGACAAGAGACAGGCAGAGAGAAGAGTTTACAAGGTAGGTAAGAAAGAGAACACTGTACTGCATGCAGGCAATACAAGGACTAGCTAGTATAATAATAATAAAGAGCCGTAGCCACAGACTGTGACGGGGCGGCAGGGGTCAAGGCCACAGGTCTTGGCAAGAGGTCAGACTCGAGACTCCTGGGGGATGATGTGGGCTTTTTTCGGGGGGAACCTGATCTGTCATCCTCCCTCTGTCTGTCTGTCTGTCTGTCTGTCTATCTCTCTCTCTCTCTCTCTCTCTCTCTCTCTCTCTCTCTCTCTCTCTCTCTCTCTCTCTCTCTCTCTCTCTCTCTCTCTCTTCTTCTTCCTCTCTCTCTCTTATCTGTCTTGTCTGTCTCTTCTCTCTTGTCTGTCTGTCCTCTGTCTCTCTGACTCTGTCTCTGTCTCTCTGTCTCTCTCTCCCTCTCTCTCTCTCTCTGTCTCTCTCTGTCTCTTTCTCTCTCCTCCCCCCTCTCTCTCTCTCTCTCTCTCTCTCTCTCTCTCTCTCTCTCTCGTGTGTGTGTGCGTGTATTTATATATTTATTAATTCTTTTATTTCGAGGATGATGGAATAAGCACTCGTGTGCCTTTTTTTTACATCCAGTTCCTGTGTATATACAGTTTTGTAAATTTTGTTAACAATTCCCACCGGCACACAATGGCCTTGTAAGTGTGTGTGTGTGTGTGTGTGTGTGTGTGTGTGTGTGTGTGTGTGTGTGTGTGTGTGTGTGTGGTGTGTGTGTGTGTGTGTGTGTGTGTGTGTTTTACCATATTTATTTTATTTTATTTTATTCTTTTATATGGAGGATAATGGAATAAGCACTTATGCGCTTTTTTACATCCAGTCCTCGTGTGTATGCGGTTTTGTAAACTCTGTCATCTGTTCCCACCGGCACACAATGGCCTACTATTACGAAAAACGGAACAGGATTTAACGTGTGCGCATGATGTTCTGTGTGTGTTTGTGTGTGAGTGTATGTGTGTGTGTGTGTGTGTGTGTTTGTGTGTGTTGTGGTGTGTGTTAAGGGGAGGGGGGATTGTCGGGAGGTAGGGTCTTCCCTGTCTACCCCCGACCCCCCACTCCTAACTTTAAAAGCTCCGTGTGATTTTGTACACCAGTAATAATTGACCTCT
>CM054138.1:46245054-46257554 GCA_028751875.1 Rapana venosa
TTTCTAGACAGGCGCGTTACCTCTAGACCACCGATCCAGACTATGCACTTGTTTTGGGGATTGAGGACATAGAGTAGTCACGAGAAAGTTGGAAACAATCATCAAATGAGGATTGCCTGTATTCCTACAGCGTTGACCCCCGCGCATGCATATTGCAGTAAGGAAGCTTAGCAGACGACAAAGGACTGAGGGGGTACACGTGTTTGCTGAAAATTTTAAAAAATTTCGAACCTACCAAATTTGTTCAAAATCACAGGAGTTTTGAGTCAGAGGCTAGTCTTTCACAAAAAAGTTGTTTTTATTTCTGTAGATGCCTTAGTGCGTGCGGTATGAATAATAAGAGTCACATAGAAAAACAGAAGGGAAAAGAGTGATTTTTTTTAATACCGGTGTGCGGCCTTGCGTTAACACAGCTTGAGTCAGGACACATCCAGACCAGCTACAGCTACCATCCTACCTTTTAAGCCATAAATCAGCCTACCGCTGTTATGTCAAGTTACTTGGACTAACTTAACTTAACAAGTAGCAGGCTGTTGTTCCCAGGAGGAAGGGACAGAGGCATGATGAGTTGAGGTGGATGAGGAGGGCAGGAAAACAAGAGATGAAGGTCAGGGGTCAGAAGAGGTTTATAATTAATGTTAGCTAAGCTGCATTCCATTTCTTTCTTCCCCCCCCCCCCCCCCCCCCCCCCCCCTCCGAGGGCCCCGCCTCTCTTCTCACACCTCCTCCTCCTCCTCCGTTCTTGCCCATTTTTCTTGGGTTCTTATTTCATATTATATTCAAGTAAATGGTGTATAGCAGTAGTGAGGTGTAGTGTAGTGTAGTGTAGTGTATCATATTGTATTGTAGTATAGTGTAGTGTAGTGTAGTGTAGTGTATACGGCTTTAAGTGACGGGCAGATTTCTCTGAGGACGGGATAGCTCAGTGGTCGGAGCAGCACTCGCTTTCCCCCAGCCAATGTTAAGCAGCGTCGAGCGTGGTTACCAGTTGGATGGGTGACCGTTTGCGCGCCTCGGCTTCAGTACAGTTTCCCCACCAGTTCACCCAGCTGTAAATGGGTATCTGTCCTCTTTAGGGTCAGGGAAGGTAAAGCAGCGAGGGAGAAGAGATGGGCGCCGCTCTCAATATGCTAGTCCCTGGAGAAGCTGAGGTCTCTGATGCTTCGCTCCGGCCCTATGACCACACAGGTTATGGGACACCTTTACCTTCTTTACCTTTTAGATATCTCTGCGCGAAAATCGGGCTGCTCTCCCCGGTGTAGTGTAGTGTAGTGTAGTGTAATCTATTGTATTGTAGTGTAGTGTAGTGTAGTGTAGAGTATACTACATAAGTCACGGCAGATTTCTCTGCGTGAAATTCGGGCTGCTCTCCCCGGTGTAGTGTAGTGTAGTGTAGTGTCGTGTCATGAAATGTAGTGTAGTGTAGTGTAGTGTAGTGTAGTGTAGTGTAGTGTATGTAGTGAAATGTGGGCTGCTCTTGCTGGGAAGA
The DNA here is from genome assembly GCA_028751875.1 of Rapana venosa. Lineage (NCBI taxonomy): Eukaryota > Metazoa > Mollusca > Gastropoda > Neogastropoda > Muricidae > Rapana > Rapana venosa. The sequence goes on from CM054138.1 coordinate 46,246,544, forward strand.
GCACGTCGGCATAAAAGCAGAATCATCCACCCATTTTTTTTTTTTATATCTTTATGTCCACATGTGCATGTTTCCTTATTACGGCGGCTTTTTTTTTTTTTACACAATATTGCCAGAGACAAATCTTTGTATCGCTATGGGTTCTTTTGCGTGCGCTTTTATGTGCGCTGAATGTGTGTTGCACATTGGACCTCTGTTTCTCGTCTCATCAGAAAGACTAGCACCCTTTTCCCCTGAATGTATTGACTCCAATCCCTCCCCTCCCCCCCCCCCTCTTTTTTTACCCCCCCCCCCCCCCCCCCCAAAAAAAAAGTCATTTGGAAGAGACTATAAACCAAACCGAGGCCCTGTGTCTAATGCACGCAGAACGTCTTGCGGACAAGTCAAAACCTGTTCTGCGTTTCGGAAGAGTAGGCCATTGATATTTAAGTGCTGGAAAGAATGGATGACAACTGATTTTTGTAAGAACGCCGGTGTGGTGTTTAGACATCATCCCCGAAGTCGGAATGCGGCTACATTAATAATGGTCAAAATCTGTGGCATAGGAAAAAGTCCCACCATTAGTGGACCTCGGAGCTTTAGAGGAGGACCGAAGACAAAGCAACCTTTGACTTGTTACTATTGGTCTTTGGTCTCAGCTTCCAAAACAGTCCACACAGCGTATGTTTCCATAGGTCTACCTTTATTCGTTTTCTTTTTCAGAATGAGCCACGATGTTTTTGGCTTCTTGGTAAGTTTGATGGTTTTTTAAATAAGAAAAAGTACCGCACACACACACACACACACACACACACATACACACACACCAGCACACCACGCACGCACGCACGCACGCACGCACACAGACAGACAGACAGATAGATAGATAGATAGATAGATAGATAGATAGATAGATAGATAGATAGATAGATAGATAGACAGACCGACAGAGAGATAGATAGATAGATAGATAGATAGACAGACAGAGATAGACAGACAGACAGAGACAGACAGACAGATAGATAGATAGACAGACAGACAGATAGATAGATAGATAGATAGATAGATAGTTAGATAGATAGATAGATAGATAGATAGATAGATAGATAGATAGATAGATAGACAGACAGACAGAGATAGATAGACAGACAGATAGATAGATAGACAGACCGACAGAAAGATAGATAGTTAGATAGATAGATAGATAGATAGATAGATAGATAGATAGATTAGATAGATAGATAGATAGATAGATAGATAGATAGATAGATAGATAGATAGATAGATAGATAGATAGATAGATAGATGTAGCACAGCAACAGCAATCTTAAAGCTTATATCTTACTTGATTACAAAAAGCACATCTTTTTTTATTTTCTAGATCGGCTATAGCTCCTATGTTAACCAACGGTGAGATTTTGTTTGTATGTACATCCCCGTTTGTTTACCATTAAGGTAGCCGCATTCCGCCTTAGCAAAGGGCATGGTTGTTTTATAACAACCGTTGAATGTTGTGGCTGTATTTACAACTGGTAGACATCGCAGTTCCCAGTTTACACCAATGCTCCATAGTGTGCTCATTTGAAAATCATTAATTGTAATTCCGCGAAGAAACAGAAACATATGGTCGTTTGTTTGGTTTCGTTTATTTGGTTGTTGTTGGGGTTTTGTTACTTGTTTGTTTGTATATTTGTGGTTATGTTTTGTGTTTTGTTTTTCTTTATTTATTTGTATTTTTGTGTGTGTCTTTTGTTTTGCTTTGATTTTGTTGTCTTTTACGGCAAAAAGCACTCTAATTCTATGAAGTTACTACGGGATAGCTCAGTGGTCGGGGCACTCGCTTTCCCCCAGCCAAGTTAAGCAGCGTCGAGCGTGGTTACCAGTTGGATGGGTGACCGTTTTGCGCGCCTTGGCTTCAATACAGTTCCCCCAGTTCACCCAGCTGTAAATGGGTACCTGCCCTCTTTAGGGTCAGGAAAGGTAAAGCAGCGAGGGAGAGGAGATGGGCGCCGCCCTCAATATGCTGGCCCTAGAGAAGTGAGGTCTCTGACGCCTCGCTCCCCTACGACCTTGGGACTCCTTTACCTCCTTCCTACTACGCTACATATGCCCGAAGCTAAAGTTGGAGTGTGGCCTACCAAGGGGCGAGAAGCGTGACGGGGTGAAGAGGTCACACAGTCAAGGCTGTGTCCGGTTTTTCACTGCTGATGTCTTCGTGTTATCGCACAAAATTCCTCGCTAGGTACACGCACAAAATTCCTCGCTAGGTGTACAGTCAGTCATCTGTCACAGGAAATATCGGTGTGTGTGTGTGTGTGGTGTGTGGTGTGTGTGTGTGTGTGTGTCTGTGTGTGTGCGTGCGTGTGTGTGTGTGTGTGTGTGTGTGTGTGTGTTGTGTGTGCGTGTGTGTGTGGTATGTGTGTGTGTGTGTGTGTGTGTGTGCGTGCGTGTGGTGTGTGTGTGCGTGTGTGTGGTGTGGTGTATGTGTGTGTGTGTGCACGCGCGCTTGCTTTATATTTATCTGTCACAGGCCTATCTGTCTGTGTGTGTGTGTGTGTGTGTGTGTTGTGTGTGTGTGTGTGTGTGTGTGTGTGTGCACGCTAGCTATACATTCATCTGTCACAGGTATAATCTGTGTGTGTGTGGTGGTGTGTGTTTGTGGTGTGTGTGTGTGTGTGTGTGTGTGTGTGTGTACCTAGCTATACATTTATTTGTCACGGGTATATTGTGTGTGTGTGTGTGTGTGTGTATGCTAGCTATACATTCATCTGTCACAGGTATATATGTATGTGTGTGCGCGCGCGCGCGCGTGTGTGTGTGTTGTGTGCGCGCGCGCACGGGCTAGCTATACATTCATCTGTCACAGGCATATCTGTGTGTGTTGTGTGTGTGAAAATGTGTGTGTAAATGTGTGTGTGTAAATGTGTTGTGTGTGTGTGTGTGTAGAAATTCTTTTGTGTCAAAAGTTTACAAAGAGTCATTAAAAAATGTTCATCTTCCACCCAAAGCTTTTATTTAAAAAAAAGAAGTGATTTTACGCCTAAAGCAATAACAAAAACCATCACCAACAACAAAACAAAAACAAAAAACCCATTCATCTCGGATTCAGATTGGCACATACCACACAATACAGTACAATGCAACACAAGACAATACAATATAGTACAATACAATTTGCCATGTTTTGTGCTTGGTCCAAGAGCCGAAACAGCAAACATAGCAACAACAAAAAACCAAAACAAAACATAACAAAACAAACAAACCAGGAACAAACAGCCAAAAGAACCCTCCCCACCCCCCCCAACCATGCTAAAAATCACTGTTTTGGAGCTTTTGATACAGAACCCTTTCCATAGTATTTTCCCTACATCGACTAACTAATCATCTCTCCCACCACACAGCTTTTTTGTTGTGTGCTTGTGTGTGTGTGTGGAGGGGAGATGGGGGGGGGGGGGGGTAAGTTTACACGTTACGGGTCACGTATTCGGTCTCCAAGGTCATTGCGCGAGCTTGTGTCATTGTAAAGGTCAATATTAGGTCAGTGGGGAAGAAAAGAGGGGATGGAGTGTTTTGTGGGTGAGGGGGGGGGGGGGGGAGAAGGGGTACTGGGTGGGTGGTGGGTGGGTGGTGAGGGGGGGGGGGGTTGTTTGTTAAGTGAAGGTGATTTTTTACATGTGTGTATCTGTGAGAAGCGGTAACTATCAGTATCTCTAAACTCTACACAATCGGTGGTTGGGTTGATGGTACAGTCCCTAACCTAATTCGATAGCTCCACTGGGAAAGTACTATCTAATGCAATCGAACTGACAAGAAACTTATCAGTTTTATACAGCCATCATCTTGTGAAACCTCTGTGTGTGTGTGTGTGTGTGTGTGTGTGTGTGTGTGTGTGTGTGTGAAATAGACCTTTATTTTTTTTTAAACTGTACAACTGTATTCAAAAACTATGTTTGCACTGACAAAACCGTTAAACAGAACATGCCCAACAAAATGAATGAACCTGTCATGAATTTTACCTCTCCAGATTATGTAAACATGCCATTGTGCATGAATCAACAAAATAGAAACAACCAACTATTGGGTCAGGAAAAACAGGAATGATAATCATGACAGTATTTCAGCTCTCCTTGTGTATCATCTCTTTTCATTAAACTCCAAGACAGCTGGCCGGGCTGTATTGCATGTATTGCTTTAGTGTGTCACCCAATCTGATATGTTTTTTTAATTTTCGTGGCCATCAGAGCAATGTGATCTCGTCTCCAGAACTCCCTGGGGAATATCGGAGGGAATGAACGGTGTGGAAACATGTGGCCATGGCAATGCTGCAGTTGTTCAATGGAAATGAAGGCTGCTGAAGGATTTTTCTTTTACAATTAATCATCGTAAAGAGAATATGAAAATACCGATCGTTCGGTTTTCTAATCCCTGCCAGGATTATCATCTCTCTCATGAAAAGCAGGATTTCCATCATCACACTCAAGTTCGAGTCTCTCTATTTTTTTTTTTTTTTTTGTGGCCTCAGTTGCATGCAGGTCAGGAGCAAGTGAAATAGACCTAAACTTGGATGCTCTCTCTCTCTCTCTCTCTCTCTCTCTCTCTCTCTCTCTCTCTCTCTCTCCTCATCTCTCTCTCTCCTCTCTCTCTCTCTCTCTCTTTCTCCTCTTACCACACACACAAACACGTGCGTGCACGCGCCTGCACACACACACACGAGACGGGATACCCTAGATGGTTAGAGCATTGCGCTCGTGATCTGCTGACAGATAGAGGAATTCTCCCGAAAGCTGAATACTCGACAAGGATGAGACGTCTATCAGGCAAAGGGAAGTAACCATTCGGTGACTAATACGTATGAACTACAGTTGTCTCCAATACTGCGTTAGAATAATCATAGGAATTCTAAACTGGAATCCTCACCCCCCCTCACCCCCCACTCCCACCCCCACCCTCCCACCCCGTGATGATGTTGTGGGCCTTTCAGTCTAAATTGCATCCCAACCTTCTGGAAATTCTGTGCTAGGAATTCCCTCTTTTCTATCCCTCTCTTTGTTCTTGCCTCGATCCTTTTCTTCCTGCTATCTATCTCCTTGTCTATTTTCTGCCCTCTGGATTCATTCGCTTGCCGTTTGTTTGTTTGTTTGTTTGTTTGTTTGTTTGTTTGTTTGTTTGTTTTTCCAGAAAGACAGAAAAGATAACGATTCTCCCCCACATCGATCTCCGATGCGCTGGACCTGACTTGTCAGGCGCTTAACGGCAGTGCAAGGCATTTTCGCTCATGTGACAGATAACCAGAACTACTGTCTGAGCGTTTGAAGAAGAAGAAGAAGAAGAAGAAGAAGAAGAAGAAGAAGAAGAAGAAGAAGAAGAAGAAGAAGAAGAAGAAAAGAAGATGATGATGATGATGATGATGATGATGATGATGATGATGATGATGATGAAGAAGAAGAAGACCGGAAGAAGGTCGACGATAGTAGTAGCAGCAGCAGCAGCAGTAGCAGCAGCAACAGCAGCAGTAGCAGTAGCAGCAGCAGCAGTAGTAGCAGTAGCAGTAGTAGCAGCAGCAGCAGCAGTAAAAGTAGCAGTAGTAGAAATAGCAGTAGTAGCAGTAGCAGTAAACTAGCAGTAGTAGAAACAGCAGTAGTAACAGTAGTAGTAAAAACAGCAGCAGCAGCAGCTGCATTAGTAGTAGTAGCAGCAGCAGCAGCAGTAAAAGTAGCAGTAGTAGAAATAGCAGTAGTAGTAGTAGCAGCAGCAGCAGCAGTAAAAGTAGCAGTAGTAGAAATAGCAGTAGTAGTAAAATCATCAACATCAGCAGCAGCAGCAGCAGCAGCAGCAGTAGCAGCAGCAGCAGCAGCAGTAGTAGCAGCAGCAGCAGTAGCAGCAGCTGTAGTAGTAGTAGCAGCAGAAGCAGAAACAGCAGTAGTAGCAGTAGTAAAAGCAGCAGCAGCAGTAATAGTAGTAGTAGTACTAGTAGTAGGAGCAGCAGCAGCAGTAGTTAGTTAGTAGTAGTATAAGTAGTTAGTAGAAATATAGTAGTAAGCAGTCAGCAGCAGCAGCAGTCAGCAGCAGAAGAGCAGCAGTAGTAGTTGCAGCAGCAGCAGCAGTAGCAGCAATGCTGCAGCAGCAAGTATATATATATATATATTTATATATTTATATATATATATATGGGGTTTGTATGTTGTATATATTTATTATTTATTTATCATATATTTGTAAGTGCGCGCACGCATGTGTGTGTTATGTTGTTTCACATCCTATATTGTTAAAATTGTGTATCTTCTTCTTAACATGCCGTTACATACTCTCAACATCCACCACACTAACCCAACCCCTCTACACACATCAACACACAAACACAAGACCACTTTTGCACCTTTTTTTCCTGTCACGTCAGGTCTTAATAGTCTAGTACAAATAGATATTGAACTCGTCTAGTCACCGTCCAATTATCTGCCCAAAGAATTCTACGCTAATCACACCCAAACACCAGGTAAAAATCGTTCCGACACGCCCATCACTAAACAGAAAACCGGCCTAACACAGCATGGCCATCATTTCATTTCATTTCATACCACTTATGTCAAGTCATGGCAGATATCTCTGCGTGAAATTCGGGCTGCTCCCCCCCCCCCCCCCTCCCTCCCATCGGGGAGATCGCGTCGCCACAACAGCAGCGCCACCCATTTTTTTCCTGGCTGCAGCTGTATTTGTTTCCCTATCAGAGTGGCTTTCTTCTACAGAATTTTGCCAGGGACAACTCTTTTGTTGTCGTGCGTTCTTTTTACATGCGCTAAATAATTATGTGTTAACACACGGGACCTCGGTTTATCGCCTCATCCGAAAGACTTGCACCCAGGCCACCACTCACGGTTTAGTGGATGGGAGGGGGGGGGGGGGGGGAGTTTCGGGCCCAAACGGGGATCGAACCACCGCATACTTCCGACCCGGACTTTTTCGCTTTCTAGGCAGGCGCGTTACCTCGAGAGCACCGACCCTCCCATACATGCCCGGCTGCAAAGAGATAAAAAATCTTGTACACTGACTTCTGAGTTTGGAGTACTTCTTCTTCATTGTCGTCGAACGCTCAGACAGCAACTATTGTTGTCTGTCATAATTATAAGCGAAACATCGTCACGCTGACGTTAAGCACCTGACAAGTCAGGCCCAGCGCATCCGACTTCGGCGTGGGAGAGGATTGTTCTTTTTAAAGTCCGAGAGAGAGACCAAAACAAAAGGCAGGAGAATGGATGGACCAAGAAGGCAGAGAATAGACAAGAAGGAGGTGAAAGGAAGAAAAAGGAACCAGGCAGAAACAAAGAGAGGGATAGAAAAGAGGCAATCCCTAGTGCACCTTCTGGAAATTCTGTGCCTAGGAATCCCTGCTATTCTATCCCACTCATCTGACTGACAACAATGGTTGTTGTCTGAGCGTTCGACGACAGCTAAAAACAAAAATAAAATCGGTTCTCGGTTCTGGTTTTGCGTACGCGACCGTTTCCTCTCCATTAAATTAAGTAAATGATAAGACACCATCATGTAACTAGAATTACAGCCACGAGGGAATTACCACATAGTTAGCTGTAACCACTAGGGAATCAGTTGTAACCACTAGGGAATCAGTTGTAACCACTAGGGAATTAGTTGTAACCACTAGGAAGTCAGTTGTAACCACTATAGGAATCAGTTGTAACCATAAGAAAATTTGCTGTAACCATAAGAGAATTTGCTGTAACCACTAGGGAATTTCTGTAACCACTAGAGAATTCGCTGTAACCACTCAAAAGTTTGCTGTAACCGCTAAGGAATCAGCTGTAATCACTAGGGAATCAGTTGTAACCACTAGGGAATTTACTGTAACCACTAATGAATATGGGTCGCGTCGGGATAGCTCAGTGGTCGGAGCACTCGCTTTCCCCCAGCTAAGGTTGAGCAGCAATCGAGCGTGGTTACCACTTGGATGGGTGACCGTTTTCGCGCTTTGGCTTCAGTACAGTTCCCCACCAGTTCACCCAGCTGTAAATGGGTACCTGCCCTCTTTTAAGGTCAGGGATAGGTAAAGCAGCGAGAGAGAGAAGATGGGCGCCGTGTTCAATATGCTGGCCCCTAGAGAAGCTGAGGGGCTCTGACGTCTCGCTCCCCTTCGACCGTATAGGTATGGGACACCTTTGCCTTTCTAAGGAATTTGCTGTAACCACCAGAGAATTTGCTGTAACCACCAGAGAATTTGCTGTAACCACTAGGGAATGAGTTGTAACAACTAGAAAGTTAGCTGTTACTATGCTCTTACCACTACTGGCGAAGTCATTGAAATCACTGGAACATTTCCTGTAACTGTACCCACCAGAAAAGTTAGACGCGAACTAAGGAATTAGCCCTGACCACTAAGGGAGATGCAGGCAGGAAGACATGGGAACCATCATCACCAGACGACGATGGAAGTGGATTGGGCACATCCTCCGAAGAGACCCACAGTCAATCACAAGAACAGCATTGCACTGGACCCCAAAAGGAAGGAGAAAGAAAGGAAGACCAAAAGCAACGTGGAGGAGGACTGTAGAAAGTGAGATGAAGGCCATGCAGCACTCTTGGGGATCAGTGACTAGGTTGGCCCAGAATAGGCAGGAGTGGAAGCACTTTGTTGCTGCCCTACACACCACTGGGTGTAATGGTTGATGATGATGATGACTAAGGGGCCTAGCCCTAACCAAGTCAAGTCAAGTCAAGTCAAATTTTTATTTCCAGATGGTACATTGAATAAGCAATGCATTTGCTTTTTTTTTTTTGCATCAAGCCATCTATCTAGGAACAAAAAAAACAACTTGATCAATGTTATCTAACTACATTATTATCATAACCAATATATAAAAAACTAATTCCAAAAGAAAAATAGAAACAGAGAAGAAAAAAAAAAGAAAGAAAACACATATACACACACAAACTCATTCGCGACCAAAAACAAAAAACAAAAAAACTCATCAACAACAAAAAAGGACACCCCCATCCTCCCCCAAACAAGAAAAATACACTGCATAACCACAAGAAAATTAGCTATAACCAGTAAGGAATGAACAGGATATCCGACATTTTTGTTGTTGTTGTTGGTCAGTAAGTGTCTTCAGTAACATTATTTATTATTTTGATATCCAGGATAATGGAATAAGCACTATTGTGCTTTTTTTTACATCTAGTCCCCGTGTGTATGCAGTTTTGTAAATTTTGTCATCCGTTCCCACCGGCACACACAATGGCCTACTCTTTCCAAAAGCAGAACAAGTTTTAACGTGTGCGCAAGAAGTCCTGCGTGCGTTCGAACACGGGACTTCGGTTTAGTTTATAGTCTCATCCAAGAGTGGAGAGAGTGGATAGTCGGCACTGACGTAAACTCCAGAGGGGAAAAATCCTCTTGAACGAGATTCTTTCAGACAATAATATCAGAGAGTTGTCTGACCTTTTAAGTGGAAGGACTTGCTACAGAAAGCTGAAACCCACGCGAAGAGTGGAGGAAGCTGGTCGCAAAAAATGTCAGTGATCCCCCCCCCCCCCCTTCCCCCCCCCCCCCCCCCCCCCCCCCCCCCCAAAAAAAAAAAACAACGGCCCTACGGGATAGCTGAAAGTGATGGGTGAAGTCTTCCCTGATTGGATGTTTACCTCCTTCCTTTTATGCAATATTGGCTTAACGAGCTATAGGCGGTTCAAGCACTGCCTAAATAAAGTGAAACGCGTCTGTCTGTCTGTCTGTCTGTCTGTCCACAAACAACATCACGGTCGTGTTCCATTTCCAGAGCAAACTTTCCCGTGACAGTACCATTACAGAAAGATTGACGTGAGTGCATGCTGTCGCAGTGACCAGTTGTGTTTTTGTTTTTTTTAATATTGCGCAGTCTCTATGTTCAAACCTCCTGAAGTCGAGTTAAGTGTGACGTCATCGACACTGTCCGTAATTTTTTTGGGGGGGTTATTGTTGTTGTTGTTGTTGTCCTGGCTCAGAAAATAAAAGTTGACTGCAGTTGCTGGTTTTTTTAAAATGTTTATTTTGTATTATTTCATTTTTATTTATTTGTTTTTGTTAGCTGACTGTTGTTGTTGTTTAAGTAGGGAGGAAAAATGTGGAGTTTATGTATGAAGGCTTTTATTATCATTATTATTGGGTGGTGGTGGTGGTGTTGTTGTTGTTGTTGTTGTTGTTGTTGTTGTTGTTGTTGTTTGTTATTATTATTATTATTGTTGTTGTTGTGTTGGTCAGGTCAGAGACTCCCTCTGCTACTGGTAACCATGTAACCCAGTACCACCTGCCACATGTGGGGAGTAAACCCAACCAAAAAATCCGAACTGGAGAGGGATGGGCTCCGCCAGGTTTGATTTGCCCAAGATACACCAATGACAAAGACAGCCAGAATCTCCATACCGGATCGGTCGTCGCCCGGGTTACCAAGGACCGCGCCTTCTGTTGCTCATCAGGACAGATGTCGAAAGTATGCTACTGATGTAAAACGCAGCAAAATTCGTGCCAGACACAACACCATCATTGGCACATGGAATGTACGGACACTAAGAGCTGCAGGCAAAGTGGAAGAACTGACACATGAGATGTCCAGATATCATTGGCACACCCTTTGGGCTCTGCGAAGTCAGGTGGAAAACATGGAAAAACAACGACCCAGGAAGACCACAAATTATACTACAGTGGAAAACAGGATAAAACATGAACACGGCGTGGGGTTTCTCGTTCACAAAGACACCGTGAACACCGTCATGAGCTGTCAGCCTGTGTCCAGCAGACTTATTACCATCCGCCTGAGAGCAACCCCCTTTAACATAACTATAGTACAGGCATACGCCCCTACATCAGACTGCACAGATGAAGCCGTAGAAGAATTTTTATGACCAGCTACAAGAGGTTCTGAATCAAACACCCAAGAAAGACATCCTCGTTGTGCAAGGCGACTGGAACGCCAAGGTAGGAGAAGATGCATGGAAAGACTGGGGGGGGCGTTTGTGGGCCACATTGTAATAACCAATCAAATGAAAG
>CM054138.1:46262554-46270054 GCA_028751875.1 Rapana venosa
TTTTAATGAGTGTTTTTGTGCTTTGGGGTTTTTTTTTAAAAAAAAAACTTAAAAAAAAAAAACGATTTACTGTTTATATCCCCCAAATCTTCTTCCCTCGTGGCTTTTGACATCAGATGTGTTTGGGAAAAATAATGGCATGTTCTTTCCAGCTCCTCGCGTGGGCTGTACAGCTTGGTTTGCAGGGTTATCTCCGTCATTGGCCACACATTCTTCCTCAGGTTGTTGTATAGCGTGCACCTCTGAAGGATGTGCTCGCCAGTCTGGTTTTCTTTACCACAAGCACATATAGGGGAGAAGGAAGAGTTTCAGCTTTGTGGACATGTATGTGGTGATTTAGCCTGTTGTGCCCAGTGCAGAGTCTTAGAAGGGTGACTCGTTCTTCTCTTTTGAGATAGTGGTAGTCATCCTTCTCTACTCTGGGTCGGGCCATTGATTTGGTGATTGTCTCCTTTTCATGGAAGGTGAGGCTGCTTTTGCGGTGTTCTTTCTGTGCTCCCTGTTTCGCAAGGTCATCATCAGCCTGTTCTTTGCCAGGTATACCACAGTAGGCAGGGATCCATTGCAGCATTCCAAGTATGTTTTGTGTAAGGAGCTTTAGTTCCCTTTGGAGTCATGTTTCTTGGTCAGCAGACAGGGCTTGTAGGACTGACAGAGCCTCAGTGAAAAACACCACTTGCTGGCATTTATCTTTGGAGTGTCTGACCAATGTGGCAGTTTGTTTCAGGGCTTGTTGTTTTTTTTTATACCACTTAAAGTCACGGCAGATTTCTCTGCATGAAATTCAGGCTGCTCTCCCTGGGGAGAGCGCGTCGCCACAAGAGCAGTGGAACCCATTAGCTGTTGTTTTTTCCTGTCAGCATGTGTATTTGTTTCCCTAGCAGAGTGGCTTTTGCTTCAGAATTTTGCCAGGAACAATTCTCTTGTTGCCGTAGGTTGTTTTTTTTACGTGCGCTAAGTAATTATGTGTAACACACGGGACCTCAGTTTATCGTCTCATCCAAATTCAAATTCAAATTCAAATTCAAAAACTTTATTATCTCAAAGACAGAGAAATTCCAGCGGGTTACTCGCCATACATAAAAACAATTAATACATTTAACATAAATTTAAACACACACTGTCCCAACATACACGCACCCATCATGAGAATAAAAAGCATCCACAAATAGCTCTTAGCTGACGTCAACAAACCCACCCCACAAAATCACTTTACCTCATGTGCGCACAAGTAAACCGTACGCGCACATACACGTCACTGCGGCACGAGCACGCACGCTCGCACATTGTAACATTGTCTGTACCATGCTTCACGCATTTTAAATAATAATGTCAGATTGTTTTATAAACATGTGTATAAAGACAAATATTATTAAATTAAACTTGTTTTTTAATGAATGTGACGTTAAATAATAACACGCGCCGTATTTTTTAAAAAAAATATAAAAAAAATAAATAAAAAAATAATATAATAATATATAAAATATTTGTTACTGTATGATAAGACAAATTCAGTAAAGTTAAAATCTTTCTTTAGAAGAACAGTTTCTCTATAAAGGTGCCTTTTTTTTCTTTCCCCACCCCCCCCTCCCCCCGCCCCCCCCCCCCCCCCCCCCCCCCCCCCCCCCCCCCCCCCCCCCCCCCCCCCCCCCCCCCCCCCCCCCCAATTGTACCGACCAGGGATCCAAGCTCAGAAGTAGTATGCAGGACTGCCACAGGTCAATAACAGCTTTGTCCAAAACTAAACCCATCTGGTGAGTTAAGAATATCTCACTTATCATCTAGATCAGACTAATGCGACCTCCCTTGTCATATACATATTTCTGTATGCGCCTGTGAAATATGGACCTGACTACAGATTTGGAGAGAAGAGTACAGGCAGTGGAGATGAGATGCTTTCGGAGACTCCTCTTGGCATCTCCTTAACAAAGACAATAAGCACGAAAAGCGTGCATAACAGAATCCAGAAACCATTGGACCATATGAGAACCTACTAACGATCGTTGAGAAAGCGTAAACTTAAGTGGTATGGGGCATGTCCACAGATCCAAGGATTTACAATGGAACAGTTTTGCAAGAAATGTCCAAGGAGGGAAAGAAGAAGAGGGCAGACCAAGGAAGAGTGGGAGGATAAAAATCATGTGAATGGACAGGGCCTCGAACTCAACATAACCCTGAGAAAGGCAGCAGAGAGAAGAATGGAGGGAACTGGTTGCTGGTCTTTGAGGGTGCCCCCACGTCGGTCCGTCTGGGGTCTACGGGGAACAGTTATATAGATAGTAGATAGTTGTTGTGTTTGTGTTTGTTCGCAGGAGGTTGGCAGAAAAGAGGAGGAAGACAGAAACAGTCATGGATGGAACAATATCCAGAGAAATGGACCAGGATGAATGACTCGGCACTCTAAGCGCAAGAGACGAGGGGACCCCCCGAGTTGTGGGATGAGGAGGCTTACCTCGAGGCATCGTCTTTCGTGTCTCCTCCACGTACGCCAAGTCACGGGACTGATGATGCTCTGTTGTTGTTGTTGTTATCATTATTTTGTTGTTGGTGGTAGTTTTATCATTTATTATTATCATCGTCGTTTCATCATCTTCAGATCATTATAAAATGAAAAGGGAAGACTTGTTTTCCGGTTAGAAAAATGGAGATTGATAGTGTTACAAAACCTAATCTTTCTCTCTCTCTCTCTCTCTCTCACATCTCTCTCTCTCTCTCTCTCTCTCTCCTCCTCTCTCTCTTCTCTCTCTCCTCTCTTCTTCCCCTCCCTCTCTCATCTCTTCTCACTCCTCTCTCTTTCTCTCTTTTCTCTCTCCATCCCCCTCTCACTACCCTCTATCTACTCTCTCTCTATCCTCCTACCTCTCTCTAATCCCTCCCCTCTCTCTGCTCTTTCTCTCTCTCTCCTCCCTCTCTCTCCCCCTACCTCTCTTCCCCGTCACCTATCTCTATCTCTCTCTCTCTATCTCTCTCTCTCTCTCTCTCACTCTCTCTTTTCTCTCTTTGGGATGGGGGGAGGGTGGGTTGTTCCTCGGCTAGAGATCCGAGTTTCATTAATGGTGATTTTTTATTTTGGCATAAATATGTGACCCTTTTATTTTGCCAACCAATAAGGCGGCTGCATTGCGTCTTCGGGGATTATATCTAAACACGACACAACCGTGCGTGTGGTTTAAAAAAAAGAAAAAACAACATTGTCACCCATTGCCACACGGCACGAAATGACCTACTCTTCTGAGGTGCAGAACGGGTTTAAACGTGCGCGGAAGAGGTTCTGCGTGCGTTCGTACACTGGGACCTCGCTTTATAGCCTCATCCGAAGGACTTTCGGGGGGAGCGGAGTTAGTACTTGTGACAACGACCCCAAGGGAATAGTCCTCATGTACCTCTTCTTCTTCGTCGAACGCTCAAGACAGCAACTATTGTCAGACGTCTGTCATATGAGCGAAAATGCGTTGCGCTGCCGTTAAGCGCCTGACAAGTCAGGCCCAGCGCGTCCGACTTCGGTGTGGGAGAGATTTGTTTATCTTTAAAGTCTTTCTGGGGAAAAGAAAAGGCAGGCAGAATGGATGAGGAAGGTAGAAAACAGACAAGAAGGAGGATGACAGGAAGAAAATGAACAAGGCAGAAAGAAAAAGAAGGATAAAAGAATTTTTTTTTAAGTGGGAATTCCTAGCACAGAATTTCCAGAAAGTGGGGATGCTGTTTATACTGACAAGGCCCCCGCATCTCCGAGTGGGGGGGGGGGGGGGGAAGGGGGGTCCTCTTGTACAGACACCTGACTTCAGGAGGATTGAACATGCTGGGCCTTATGAAACATACCACTGCACGGAGACCAACAAGTTTTATCATTGAAGTTTTAGCTGGTGCTAGTCTCCAGGGGCATTAGCCTGTCATGAAATACACACAAAAAGCCAACCCTGGAATAGCTTAATATCGAAAATGTTAAACCCAGTGCGTCCATATACGATTTCTGCTTGTGCGCGCGCGTGTGTGTGTGTGTGTGTGTGTGTGTGTGTGTGTGTGTGTGTGTGTGTGTGTGTGTGTGTATGTGCGTGCGTGTGAGTGAGTGTGTGTGTGTGTGTGTGTGTGTGTGTGTGTGTGTTGTGTGTGTAGCTGAATGTCGAAAATGTTAAACCCAGTGCGTCCATACGATTTGTGTGTGTGCGTGTGTGTGTGTGTGTGTGTGTGTGTGTGTGTGTGTGTGTGTGTGTGTGTGAAAGATCGTGCAGATAATTCTCTTCATTCTGCAGTTTGTCCAGCTCACAGTTCTCTCTCTCTCTCTCTCTCTCTCTCTCTCTCTCTCTCTCTCTCTCTCTCTCTCTCTCTCTCTCTTTCACACATACACACACACTTTTTTAAACGTCATAACTATGTACAGAGTCCTAGTTGAAGTGAACACTATACTTATGAAAGCACACACACAACACACACACAACACACACACACTTATTTTATCTGATACCACTTCATGTGTAAAAACGTAAAATTAAAGAACGAACACACACACACACACACACACACGCACACGCACACACACACACGATCTTCCCTGCGGATTAGAAATGCACAAACTGCAAAAATCTTTCCAGCCTGCGCTGCACGCGCTCTTATTGATCCTAGCCCGCCCAGAACAGTATTTGAAAGGGCCATGGCGTGTTCACTTTCCCCCCAAAACGATTTTTAGTGCTGGTTCAGACAATATAGGCTTACTCTACCAAAGAGCATGAGGAGCCAACCACAGGGAGGCTGAGGTCAACACTACTGTTCAGTATGTGGCCGCAAAAAGGAACTGTATATTATTACTTATAAATTATAGGCTGGCTCCACACCTCACTATAGACACAGACAGGGGCGGCTCAGTCTTGTTGAAAGTTAAAAACCTGTACTCTCTCTTTGGGGTCCTCTCATGTTCAGCAGAGGATTGTACGACAAAGAGTCTCTGGTACGTTGTTGTTTCTTTGTTGTAGTTATAATAATACGTTTTTCCAGTTATGTTGTGTCATAATGAGTGTTGTGCTGGGTTGGTTTTTAAAAAAAAATAGCTTAACAAAATAAAAACAGATGTGACTGTTTATAGCTCCCCTGAAATCTTCTTCACTCGTTGGCTTTTTATAGTGTTTGGGAGAAAAAATGGCAAGTTCTTTCCAGCTCCTGTCCTGGGCCGTACAGCTTAGTTTGCAGGGTTATCTCCGTCAGCCACACAATCTTTCTCAGGTCGCTGTATAGCGTGCACCTCTGAAGGATGTGCTCGCCAGTATGTTTTTCTTTACCACAGGCACACAAGGAGAGAAGGAACGAGTTTCAGCTTTGTGGACATGTATGTGGTGATTTAGCCTGTTGTGCCCAGTGCAGAGTCTTAGAAGGATGACTCGTTCTTCTCTTTTGAGATGGTGGTAGTCGTCCTTCTCTACTCTGGGTTGGGCCATTGATTTGGTGATTGTCTTCTTTTCTTGGAAGGTGAGGCTGCTTTCGCACTGTTCTTTCTCTGCTCCCTGTTTCGTAAATTCATCAGCCTGTTCATTGTCAGGTATACCACAGTAGGCAGGGATCCATTGCAGCATTACAAGTGTGTTTTGTGTAAGGAGCTGTAGTTCCCTTTAGAGTCATGTTTCTTGGTCAGCAGACAGGGCTTGTAGGACTGACAGAGCCTCAGTGAAAAACACCACTTTCTGGCATTTATCTTTGGAGTGTCTGACCAATGTGGCAGCTTGTTTCATGGCTTGTTTTTTATTTATACCACTTTAAGTCAGGGCAGATTTCACTGCATGAAATACGGGCTGCTCTCCCTGGGGAGAGCGCGTCGCCACAAGAGCAGCGCCACCCATTAGTTGTTGTTTTTTCCTGTCTGCACCTGTATTTGTTTCCCGAGCAGAGTGGCTTTTTCTACAGAATTTTGCCAGGAACAATTCTCTTGTTGCCGTAGGGTTTTTTACGTGCGCTAAGTAATTATGTGCAACACACGGGACCTCAGTTTATTGTCTCATCCAAATGACTAGCACCCAGACCACCACTCATTGTCTAATGGATGGGGGGGAAGTTTTGGACCCAAACGGGGATCGAACCACCGCACACTTCCGACCCGAACTTTTCGCTTTCTAGGCAGGCGCGTTACCTCTAGACCACCGATCCACAGGTTTCTGCAGGGTAGTTGGTGCAGTGTGTCCCTGTTGGGATGTTTGCTGTTTCCACTTCTCCAGACGGGCACTTGATCAGTACTCCTGCTCCTCCACTGGAGATAGCTTCTGTAGCTGATACGTCTGTGTAGACGTGGATCCATGCCTGTCCTGGACAGTAGTCCTCTACCATGGCCAGGTGAGTGCCTTCTTACTGGTGTTACACTGAGTTCCTTTTACAGCCACATACTGGACAGTGGTGTGGATGATCTCAGGCTCCCTGTGGTTGGCTTCCCATGGTCTTGGTAGAGTGGCTGGGTCCCATGGAACAGAATGGGCAGGTAGATTGTTCAGATGCTGTCCCTTTAGTATACAGCTATGGTGGATGAAAGTGCTGCGCTTTATTATGCTTCTTGTTGGCTTCTCCAATCGATGGTGCTTTGGATGTTGCAGGAGACACTGGTATTTCTCTGCCTGCCCTCGGGTTTTGGTGTCTCACCAAGTACTGAACCATTGGATGCCAGTCAGCTGTTCCATAGTTTTGCTGGGGCGTAGACCTCATAGCACCCCCAGACGAGCCAGAGAGCTTGATTCTGTACTTTAGTTAGAACTTTCTGGTGAAATTCTGCTGCCGTTGCTCGAGCTGGAGCAGCGTATTCTAAATGGGGCCTTACAGTTCCTGTATGATATGCTGTCTTGAGGATCCTCTCATTGGCGCCCCACTTGGTTCCCGCTAGCTTCTACAGAATTGCCAATTTCTGTCTTGCCTTTCCTTTAGCTTTCTGAATGTGTGGACTCCATATCAGGCGTTTGTCAAAAGCAGTACCACGGTAAGTTG
The DNA here is from genome assembly GCA_028751875.1 of Rapana venosa. NCBI lineage: Eukaryota > Metazoa > Mollusca > Gastropoda > Neogastropoda > Muricidae > Rapana > Rapana venosa. Next base: position 46,269,506 of record CM054138.1, read on the forward strand.
CTTCATCGTCATCATTCTTGAGCCTTAAATTCCCAAGTTTGACGGATTGTGGTTTCTGTTTTGGTGAGAGGGTGAACAGGGTTGTGGATGACTTTTCTTCATTGATCTTTTCACACACCTCTGAAATGAATCTACTTCCTTTACTTCATGAAACAGAAAGGTTGATTAATCCAGCTATTTTGTTGTTTAAAACGGTTATGAAGGCTAGAAAGATCATGTCTTTTCAAAGAAAACGCAGCGACAATGTTTACAATTTGATGTAAGCCTTATAAGCGTTAAGTGTGATTATTAAACTTAGTTATATGCTAGAACAAAACCTGACACTTTTTATGCCATGATCATGATCGTGACACCTGTAAATACTAGAACTGTTTCTTTGAGAAATGCTTCAAATTGTCCTGGCGATTTCTGTTGAGTTCTTCTATAGCACATTATGATGAAGAAGAACTCAACAGAAATCGCCAGAACAACTCGGATTTCTTAAGCTCTGTTCTGTGCAGGATACGACATTGTGTTGTCCTGCCTTCCACTGACTGTGTCTCCTAAGCG
>CM054138.1:46272554-46275054 GCA_028751875.1 Rapana venosa
TCTCTGTCTTTCTGTCTCTCTCTGTCTGTCTGTCTCTGTCTCTCTGTCTCTATCTCTCTCTCATGACTAGCTTAACTGAACTGTATAATTATACTAAACCATAATCTTTTTGTCATGCAGTTTAAAGGAAAACTTTAATTAATATAAAAGGTAACTCTAAACATGTCAAGGCACAAAGTACTTATTCGCATGCACACACATACACACAGACATACACGCACGGGCGTGCGCGCATGCACATTTCACGCACATACACAAATACACACACATGCAAGCACACATACATACACACACGCCCGCGCGCGCACACATTGATACATTAATACACACACACAAGCACATACACACATACACACACACCTCTCTCTCTCTCTCTCTCTCTTCTCTCTCTTCTCTCTCACACACACACACACACACAACACACACACGCATGCGCGCGTGCGCGCGCGCGCGCGTGCACACTCACGCATACAGACGCGCGCGCGCTGTCGTGTGCATGTATGTGTATATGATGTGCATGTGCACACACCTGTCTGTGTCTGCATGTTTGTGAGTATGCATGTGTGAATGTACTGATGTGCGCGTATGTGTATGTTTTTCTGTCATCAATTATTGTCATTTGAAATATACATTTTTTTCCTATTTGATGATAATGATGCATGTGTTCAATATGGAAGCTTTCATTTGCCCCATTTGGGGCTGTAATGCTCACTATGGTTGGGGCCATCGATCAGGGTGATGTCAGGCAATTAAGAACTACTATCAGTGGGGAGACGAGATGTTATTATATATATAGATATAGAGAGAGACAGACAGACAGACAGAGAGACAGACATACAGACAGTCAGACAGACTGACAGTCAGACAGACAGACTGACAGAGAGATAGAGAGAGAGAGAGAGATAGATAGTAGATAGATATATAGATAGATAGAGTAGATAGATAGATAGATAGTAGATAGACAGATAGATAGATAGATAGATAGATAGATAGATAGATAGTATGTTGTGTGTGTTTGTGTGTGTGTGTGTGTTGCGAGAGCGCGTGCGTGTGCGTACGTGCGTGTGTGTGTGTGTGTGTGTGTTGTGTGTGTGAGTGTGTGTGCGTGCATGAGCACGCGTGCGCCGCATGTTGTGTGTGTGTGTGTGTGTGTGTGTGTGTGTGTGTGTGTGTGTGTGTGTGTGTGTGTGGTCTGTGTGTGCGCTTCTGTAAATCAGTATATGTGTGGTGTATGTGTTGGTGTGTGTGTGGTGTGCGTGTGCGCGCGGTGCGCGCACAACTGCAAATACAGTGTGTATGTGCGCGCGCACGTTTGTATGTATGTATGTATGTGTGTGCATGTGTGTATTTGTATGTGTTCGTGTGCTGTTGTTGTTGTGCTTGTTATTGTTGTAGTTATTGTTGTTTGATTTAATGTCTATTGTCATTAAGAGAAAGAAGACACATGCAGGCAAACAATCACGAAACATTTAGTGTAGGAACCGCTTAATTAATGTAACCAGAATACAAAGAAAGGATTTTACATTATAAAAAACCTGTAACTAACATTTTTATAATAATTAAAACTGCATAATGAATACTGCAATTAAAAAAACGTGTGTGAGTGTGTATGTGTGTGAGTGTGTATGTGTGTCACTCTGTGTGTGTGGGTGTGGGTGTGAGTGTCCTTGTGTGTGTGTGTGTGTGTGTGTGTGTGTGTGTTGTGTGTCAGTGTGTGTGTGTGTGTGTGTGTGTGTGTGTGTGTTTAAATGTTCGTTACAAATTTATGATGTTATAGTTTGTGTTTGTTTTCGATGCGTCTTGTATGAAGCAAACGCAAGGAGCAAGTCAATTGTGTGTGTGTGTTGTTTTTTGTTTTGTTTTGTTTTTGTTTTATGTCCATTCACTACTTGGTGATAAGGAAAATGGTTGTGTGTGTGTGGTGTGTTGGGTTGTGTGTGTGTGTGTTTGTGTGTATGTGTGCGTGTGTATGGTGTTGTGTGTGTGTGTGTTGTGTGTGTGTGTGTGTGTTTGTGTCTGTGTGCGTTGTTTACGTGCGTGCTTGTGTGTGTCAATGTGTGTATGTTTGTTAGTGTGTTTGTGCGCGTGTGTGTGTCAGTGTGTGGATCGCGCCTCATCCCATTATATTTATGCTTGCTCAAAACGGAAGGTGTTAATAACTTTTTTGTCAAGTCAAGTCAAGTCAAGTCAAGTCAAAAACACCCCACAAAAGGCAATTACAATACTGACAGGCACATTGATACCCTATAATTATCTCAAAAGACACAAAGAAAAAAAAACATTTCAAATTGTTATAAACGTCCCAGTATGTACGAGTGTACGTAGCAAGAGTAGAGCAGTGTGTTCTTTTCACTCCGTGAATAACCTGCATTAATTTGATAAAAGTAGTCATGCTTTCGGAGACTCCTTGGCATCTCCTACAAAGACCACATAAGCAACGAAAGCGTGCATAACAGAATCCAGCAAACCATTGGACCCTATGAGAACCTTCTAACGATCG
>CM054138.1:46277554-46322554 GCA_028751875.1 Rapana venosa
AGCAGATGTAGTAGTAGTAGAGAAGGTAGAGGAGTGGAGAGTGAGAGCGAGATAGACTCAACACATAGAATTAAGATGAGTATAGGATTGTAGATAGTCATCATCAGAATAGATAGCAAACGCAGTTCATCATGTAGTGATAGTGTGAATATCAACGATGAGCTAGTATAGAACAATTTGTAATGTAAGACGTTTGTGTGTGAGTGGGTTGCTTTTTCCTTAGTTCAAAGGCAAATGCAACATTCTTGGAGAGCTCGATGATGAGAGTAGAATAGAGTAAAGTAGAGTAGTAGTGTAGTGTAGTGTAGTGTAGTGTAGTGTAGTGTAGTGTAGTGTAGTGTAGTGTAGTGTAGTGTAGTGTAGTGTAGTGTAGTGTAGTAGTAGTAGTAGTAGTAGTAGTGTACTGTGTTGTGTTGTGTTGTGTTGTGTTGTGTTGTGTTGTACTGTATCGCATACCACGTTCAGTCACAGCAAGAAATCTTCTGTGTGAAAATCAGGCTGCTCACCCCCACCAACCCCCCACCCCACCCCCGCAGAGAGAGCGTGTCGTGTCGCCACAAGAGCAGCGCCACCCATATTTTGTTGCCTTTTTTACCTGTCTGCGTGTGTATTTTTTAAAATTCCTATCAGAGTAGGGTTGTTTTTTCAACAGAAGTTTTCCAGGAACAACTCTCTTCTTGCTGCCGTGGGTTCTTTTACGTGCGCTGAAAGATATAGACGAGATGTGTGAATGAAAGGATTCTCTCTCTCTCTCTCTCTCTCTCTCTCTCTCTCTCTCTCTCTCTCTCTTCTCTCTCTCTCTCTCTCTCTCTCTCTCTCTCTCTCTCTCTCTCTCTCTTGCTTTCGTTCATTTGGTGAGAGCTCCGAGGTTCACCTATTGTGATATTTTTTTTGCGTATGTGACCGTTGTTTTGTTTGTTTGGTTGTTGTTGTTTTTAATTTCCTACCATTTAGGTGTCTGCATTCCGACTTCGGATATAGTGTCTAAACACGACACTTGTGTTGAGGCGGGTTTTATTTTTATATCTGTGGTCCCTTTCTACTGGCACGAAATGGCCTACTCTTCCTGAAAGGCGGATGGGTTTTTCACGTGTATGCAAGATGGTGTGCTTGCATTCGCACACGGGGCCTCGGTTTATAGTCTCATCCGAAGGACTTTGACATTCAGTTCGATTTTCTCGTCAAACTGGGAAGGAGACAGGGCAAGGTTGGGAATTGAACCCAAAACCTCATGGTTGACTCGGTAGGCAGGTGAACGTCTTAACCGCTCTGCCATTTTTTTAACGTGTATTCATTAATGTTATTATTGATAATATGGACGTAACTGATAAGAGAGGCAGTCTATGGATAGTCTAAACTGACTGGAACATGAAGAGACGGTTTTTTTTCGTCCGTTTTTTTTTCTTGTGAACACTTGCTTTTTTAACCAGATTTTTAAGAAAACAATTTGTAGTCACAAAAGTTGATAATATGATTTGATATTGATAGACATTCCCAATAATCTTAAAATATATTGTTTTGTATTTGTCATGTTTTGTTGCTTTTTGTTTTGCTTATACAAACATTTTTAAATGAGTTGCAAGGAAGTGCATTAATATACCCAGTGTTACAAAAGCATAACAAGAACATGATGATATTTTTCATACTCACCATACATGTAACATTATCAACGCATTGATTAACACACTCGTGAATAGGTAGAAACACTTCATAACATATACTAAAGAAACAACGTTTTGTTGTGTGTGTAAAAGGTAAAGGTGTCCCCAAACCTATGTCGTCGTAGAGGAGCGAGGCATCAGAGGTCTCACTTCTCCAGGAGCCAGCATATTAAGGACGGCGCCCATCTCCTCTCCATCGCTGCTTCACCTTTCCTGACCCTAAAGAGGCAGGTACCCATTTACAACTGGGTGAACTGGGGAACTGTATTTGAAGCCGAGGCGCGCAAACGGTCACCCGTCCAGTTGGTAACCACTTTCGATGCTGCTTAACCTTGCCTGGGGGAAAGCGAATGATCTGACCACTTAGCTATCCTTGCCCGCGTGTGTGTGCCTGTGTCAAAAAACAAACTGTCTCCAGTCTGCTGCACCATATAACCTGGCAACAAGATTTGTATATGTGCCTGCATTCTTTTTCTCTTGAAACAACAGTCGGTGATCCAGTTCATGTTCGAAATGTCTGGAGGTGGTACGGGCTGTAACGAGGATTTCGCCATCACCAGATCTGTCAACAGTTCCACCGTATGTGGTCAGTGGACATCTCTGGTGTACAGTGGCGCTGCCATCGTGACCCAGCCTTCAGCTCCGAGCAGCCTCAGCATGAGCTCTGAAAACCGAGACACCGCTACAGCGACCAGTTCCACGCCCAGCTTTCGCGACCTTCTGGAATCCCTGCCAGACTACAGAGTCTCTCTGGCGGCCTGGCGCTACTGCCCGCCTTTCATCCTAGCCATGGGAACCTTCGGCAATGTGATGATTCTGCGGGTGCTGAGTATGTCCTCTGGAACCTCCTCCTCCTCCTCTTCTTCCATCTCCATCTTCTTCAGAGCTCTGGCCGTCTCTGATCTCATTCTGCTCTACACTGGCCTGCTCAGGAACTGGATCAAGTATCTCTTTCTTCTGGACATTCGTGACCAGCACTCGGCCATCTGCAAGATCCATATCTTCCTGGTTTACGTCACGGGTATGACGTCAGCGTGGTTTCTGGCCATGATGACCACACAGCGGGCTTTGTCCGTTGTCTGGCCACACAAGATGAGACAACTGCATAGCCGAAAAACGGCTTTCATCACGGTCTCTGTCATCGTCACCATTATCTCCGTGCTCAATGCTCACCAACTGTATGGCTATGAGTTGCGCTTTTACCAAGACCAAGGACAATATTACTGCCTGTACGTGGACAACGACTATGAGGACTTCATACGTGTGTCCTGGCCTATTGTAGACCTGTGCATGTCCTCCATCTTGCCCTTCTTCTTCCTGCTGACCAGCAACGGTCTCCTGATGTGGAAGGTGACCTCTTCTATCCGAGAGGTCAGGAAGCTGACCAACACCGGAAGTAGTGCACAGGAAGCGATCAGCCAGCGACAGAAACAGTCCACCTCTCTCAACGTCACCCTCATCTTCCTCTCCGCCATGTTCTTCCTGCTGACGTCACCTGTATGTGTGTTTCTCGTTTTCGACCTCTATTCTCACACTGAGGTGGATACTGGAAACGCAGAGCAAATGGCGGCCAACGGTTTGGGTTGGGCGGTGACTAATCTTCTGTGGTACACCAACAGCGCCATCATTCTCACTGTGAACTTACGGACAAGTCGGCACTTGGTTGCGTGACTGAATTCTGGGACCAACAGCGCGATCCCACCGTCTCTGAGTCCAGGTTTCGGACACAGGTCTGGCAGTGCTTGTGTTGCCTCACCCCTTCACGCCGAACGAAGATGAAGATGACACCTGACAACCAACAGCGTTCTGATGCCCACCAGTCTTTGGAGTCCTCTCATTTGTGACAGACTCTATCTTTCAAGTGGTAAGAAGCCGAATTTAGGGTAGCAAACCTTCATTAGGGCAGCCCGACGCATTTCCACTCATATGGCAGGACAGCACTATGTTGCTGTCTTCAGTATCCAACAAAGAAGAAGAAGAAGAAGAACAAGAAGAAGAAGAAGAAGAAGAAGAAGAAGAAGAAGAAGAAGAAGAAGAAGAAGAAGAAGAAGAGAAGAAGAAGAAAAAGAAGAAATATCTCGAGCAACATCTGCAAGGACGTGTTTGTTCAACCTTTGCATTGTTTATTTAATTGATTTCAAAGGTGTTTGTATTTTATAAGAATGATCTTTGATATACTAAAAAATAATAATAATAAAAGTCCTAGCGAATTTCAATGAAGTTCTCCTGCAACGTCTCTATAAGCGTTTTTCCTTACTGCAATTTTACTTGTCTCATTTTTTCTGTCAGCTTCGTCATTTTTTGTCAGTTTCCAAATTAATTCAGATGGATGCGTTTAGTGAATTACATAATGAAATACGAGTGTGTGTGTGTGTGTGTGTGTGTGTGTGTGTGTGTGTGTGTGGTGTGTGTGTGTGTGTGTGTGTGTGTGTGTGTGTGTGTGTGTGTTGTGTTGTGTGTGTGTGTGTGTGTGCGTGCGTGTATGTGTGTGTGTGTGACAGACAGAGAGAGAGGTGCTTTTCATAGTTATTTGGACTATGCGCATTCTCTCCCTCTCTCTCACTCTCACTCTCACTCCCTCTCTCTTTCTCAATATCTCTCTCTCTCTCTCTCTCTCTCTCTCTCTCTCTCTCTCTCTCTCTCTCTCTCTGCCCTATCACTACTACTACTACTACTACTACTACTACTACTATTACTACTACTATCACTACTACTACCACTAATATCACTACCGCTACTACTCCCACTACTAATCTTGCTACTGCTGCTGCTGCTGTTACTACTACTACTACTACTACTACTACTACTACTACTACTACTACTACTACTACTACTACTACTACTACTACTACGTCTTCAACTACTACCTCTACTACTACTACAGCTGCTGCTGCTGCTGCTGCTGCTGCTGCTGCTGCTGCTGCTGCTGCTGCTGCTGCTGCTGCTGCTGTTACTACAACATACTACTTATCATAACTACAGCTACTACACCTTTGAGATTGGATATGATACACCATGTCATTTCCAGAACTTTCAGCAAGCAAACCTTGAAATGACACCAATGTTGTTTATGGAGTAGGCAGGGGAAGGGCCGGGGAGTGTATTTTGTCATTGTGATATTAACGTGTGTGATGATAGATTTCTTGTGCACTTTGTAAAGGTGGGAAATTATCAAGGAGCCCATCAATGTAAGGCCGCCGCTGCGCCACCAGCAAGAAGGGCCCTGCACTGCTGCTGGGTCACTTTGGTGGTGTGCAGGGGTGCCTGTTCTGAGCTAACATACAAAGGACACCTCCTCACAAACATTCTTGAGCTGGTCAAGGGGAGTGTTGGTACTGATGATGATGACGGGTTGTTATGTTAAGAGCTTGTCATGGTGGAAGACGTAACATTTTCAAAGCATAGCAACATGTTCAGGTAGGACATGGCACCTCGCTTGCATCAATAAGTCACGCTGCTTTGGGCCAGCTCAAGATGTCATTGTGCAGGATAAAGGCAGTTTTGTTGACAGAGGAAGATAGTCTACATTTTTTTAAGCTAACGATTTAAGCTTGAATGTTGTTTGGAGATTTATCTCACAGATCATTTATTAAAGTCGAATGTGATTCCTGCTTTTGCTCTTTGTGGAGAGAATTCACCCAGACTCTGGAAGCATGCATCTTTTGCCATCGTAGTCAGGTTAACGTTTACCGGAACGTACTCAAAGAAGAAAAGTTTGTCCTCAAGAATATAAGACTAAAGTGCTATAAACAAAACCACAGGCGGAGGGGGAATATAGCCTGGTGGTTATAGCATTGCACTCATGATCTGACCACCCTGGCCATCATCAAGATAACACTGGGTACAAATGGAGAGCTTTTCCTCACCTTCATAGACTTCAGCAAAGCCTTTGACAGTGTAACCCACTAGCATCTTTTTGACACAATGTATAAAACGGGCTTTTCAAAACGTATCATTTCACTCATTCCTTCACTTTTTGAAGACCAAAAGGAAACTAACAGATGGGGCAATCATTAAAATGTGACTTTTTTAACATCTCAAAAGGAGTTACACAAGGATGCATCCTCTTTTCTCACCTTTTTCAACAAATACACACAGAGCAAATCATTAGAGAGTCTTATATTGAAGGTATGGGTCTAAAGATCGGAGGCAGAAATATAGCACATTTGCGCTTACAACATATTATATGCAGACCATGTAATGAGAGAGTCTGATACTGAAAGCCTGGGTCGAAAAGATAGGCGGCAAAAATATAACAGGTATGCACTACGCCCACATCGTTACTAGTATGAAGAGAGTCAAAAGAGTTGCAAGAAAGTAATAAATACAACTCTTATAGCAATTACAAAATTGTTTTAAAAGGTAAAAAGTACATTAGTGAGTTGCCACATAACAGCATCATTCCATTATTCAGATCCAGGTGTATTGATCATTCATTGCCGATTGAAACAGGACCAGTGAATGGTATTGAACACCAACATCGTCTTTGTGAACAACCTAACATGACTACGATTGGCAATGAGTTTCACATTATAATGTAGTCTTGGGTTAATCTCTACCGCAATGTACTCAAATAATGAAAGGTTTTCTGAGCTTTTGGAGAATGTTCTACCTCATCATTATCTGCGTAGAAGATCTAAGGTTCAGGTTTTGTAATGTGTTCTCTTATGATAAAAAGACGTTATTAAAAGTGAACAAATTTATGGTCAAGAGTAAAAAAAAATTTTTAAGCATGACATTGATGGAAAGATTGAATATCCAACGTGTCTATTTCTGTAACATACTGTGTTGTATGCGATTTTGTTAATGAATATTATAAAATTCTTTTGTTTACTGAAATCTTCCATGCCCCGTGAGGGGTCAAACGCTAATTGAATTTTCAATTCTGAATCTTGAGTATTATTACACAGAGTAGATCTAACAGGAAGAAGAGCCAGTTCCAAGCTCAATATCAAAGAGACCTAAGTATTGCACGTTGCCAAACAGAGCATGAAATTAGGACTGACAACACTCATTTTCCAAAAAATGTCAAAGACTTTGAATTTCTTCCTTTCACCATCACTTATCCCTACTCTAATAGACCACGGGGCACCACTGAAGATTTTTTTTAAACAGCTCCCTCCATGACTTGCAGTTCTCAGCTTTCCCTAGCAAGTCGTTCCTCTCAAGGCAAGTCCACTCTCTGATGTTGTCTTCCCATCGGTTTCTCTGTCTGCCTCTTTATTTACCTCCTTATGCTGTTCCCTGTAAGACAATATTCAGACCGTCCAAATGTCCCTGTGGTGTGACGGTACCCCTTTAATTTGCTTTTTTTCACGAAAGTGAGGAGTTCTTCATATGGCTTGATGGGTTTTCAGTCCTGGTTTTCACTTCCTCGTTAGTCATGTGATCTCTGTGTGAGATACTAAGAAGTTTACAAAAGCATTTCATCTCCATTGCCTGTATCCTTCTTTCGATGTATGCTGTTTAAGGTCTACGTTTCACATGCATACAAATATGTTCTTTTGTCTTTATAGAGGACTTCCAGGTCGGTGTGTGCCAATGTTGTCACTGGCTGTTTCAGTCGCAGCGGTATTGCAGCTGCTGACCAAGGTGTCTACCTAGGGGTCCTGGTTGTCAAGAACCAGGAGTGGGGGAGTTTTCCTCCCATCGTTGCTTTGAAGTTTTCTACTATGCTTGGGTCCTTGAGTTTCTCAAGTCTGAACTTGATCCTTACGTTGTTCTGCTTCGTAGTCCTCTTGAGGTGGAGTCTGAAAGTCATCATCACAATCTCGTGGTCGCTTCCTATGTCGGCTCCTGGAAAGTTCTGATCTTCGCAATATTGACACTTGATTGGTAGGGACGTTTGACCATGGTGTAGTCAGTTTGATTGTGGTGATCTCTTTCTAGGCTGTGCCATGTCCATCATCTAGATGGTTTGTGTGGACTACCACCTTCAGTTTGTTGCAACTGGCAAATTCTAGGAGCCCCATTTCTCTTTCATTGGTCTCAGGCTTGCAGTATTTGTCACATATTCCATCCAATTCTTGTTAGCATCTGCTTCTGTCTTTGCATTCCAGTCACCCTGTACTACAATGATCTATGACCTCTTGCAGTTGATTGTAGAAGTCTTTAATGTACTCGTCATTGTAGTAATTCTTTAGGGCATATTCTTGTATGATGGTAATGTTAAAAAAGTGCTGCCTCCAGATGGACGGTAATGAGTTGGCTAGAGACTGGTTCACATTCCATGATGGCATTCGCAGTGTCTTTGAATATCTAGCTCTGGTCTGCAAGTAAGGAATCATGTACCAAAGACATACAAACAAGGACAGGCATGACTAACAGCAGAAGGATCCAAATAAATAGCATCTAAAACGATCACAGAATTCCTTACCATCTGAAAATGAAAATATTGCAAATTCTAGGCACAAATAACATATCATAACTCAAGAATCAAAGCAGAAGAGATACTTTTTAGGAGGTTGCCGAGGGTCAGTTACAAAGAAAGAAGAAAAATTAAAAGTATACTACGCAAACTGAGAACAAAAAATAAACCTGCTCTCATGAACACATGAAATGAACTTAAGATACATAGACCATGCACTGCAAAACCAAGACACAACCCTTACAAAGGCTGTCTTTCAAGGCAAGACTGAGGCAAATAGGACAAAAAGGCAGACCATCAGCTTCTCTCATTGACACCATCACCGAAACTAGTGGTCAGAGAATCCATGAAGTCAGCAGGGCCAGCAAAGAGTGAGACAAATGGAAGAGGGTCATCTGAGTGCCATTGAAGGCAGCAGCTAGCACCGCACCCAGTGACGCTGATAGGTGAGATTGCACTGCTACTTCCACGTCACTCAGCCTTGCCACACCTTGCCCAGGTATAGTCAGATGTTGCCCGGCATATTCAGAGTAGCAATGGGTTCAGTGTTTACCTCATTCATTCTTTTTCCTGTCTCCCAGACTGATTCATAGGAGGGCGTAAGGCATTGTCATCACCGTTCCAGACCAGCCTCGTTTGGAGAGAAACTGTTCCTGACAGGAAGGGAAGACTGAATCATGGGCAATATCTCTCTGAATAGAGCTGTCGGCTGCATCAGAAACTGGGAATCGGACCTGTGGAACTCACCGTCTATTCAAAAGGGATGCCTGCTGAAACCAAATACACTGCACAGAATGTAGGTCAAATAATGATTTTAAAAATATGACATATTTCACTACTTGGTTCTTTGGCTTTTTGAAATTATCTGATCATAATGGTCATCTGATCATGGACCCTGACTGCAGATTTGGAGAGAAGAGTACAGGCAGTGGAGATGAGATGCTTTCGGAGACTCCTTGGCATCTCCTACAAAGACCACATAAGCAACGAAAGCGTGCATAACAGAATCCAGCAAACCATTGAACCCTATGAGAACCTTCTAACGATCGTGAAAAAGCGTAAACTTAAGTGGTATGGGCATGTCACAAGATCCCAAGGAATTACAAAGACAGTTTTGCAAGGCACTGTCCAAGGAGGAAGAAGAAGAGGCAGACCAAGGAAGAGCTGGGAGGATAACATCAGTGAATGGACAGGCCTAGAACTCAACAAAACCCTGAGAAAGGCAGAACAGAGAGAGGAATGGAGGGAACTGGTTGCTGAGTCTTTGAGGGTGCCCCCACGGTCGTCAGACTACGGGACAGATAGATAGATAGATAGAATGGTAACGAATTTCACTTCTAGTCCTGTTTCTTTGTCTTTTGGACTGGTATGATAACAGTGATAATCAATTTCATAAGATCATCATAAGATAAGATATCATAATCATAAGATTCTTTAAAGAAACAAAAAAAGCTTCATTTCATACTGCTTTTAACATTTCAAGATAACTTCAAATGAAAAATATCTCTCTCACACACACACACACACATAGCACCTTTTCTGTCGCGATATCATTTTGCTTTATTCATGGTAGTTTTACATGTAGTTGGTATTGTTCATTTTCCAATTTTAGAGTAGTTTTCAAATGTTCTGTGCTGTTATCATTTGCGTTTCTTTGCAATGTTTTTGCAGCATATTAAATATAATAGTGATAATAATAATAAATGGAATTTATATAGCGCTATATCTTGCAAAAAGAAATCAAAGCGCTTTATTATTTATAAGGTTTGGAAACACTTTTTTTAATGTACATAAATACCAACATGCATCTCTTTTTCTTAAAGCCCTCATCTCATCATACCCCCTTCCCCACCTCTTTCGTCTAATATCACTTTAAGTGAACAGACGTAAAATCGAAGACACACACACACACACACACCCCCCACACACACACACCACCACACACACACACACACACACACACACACACACACACAACACACACACACACAGAGGCAACACCACACACAACACACACACACACAAAACACACACACACACACACACACTTCGGATGAGACTGTAAACCCAGGCCCTGTGTTCGAATGCACGCAGAACATCTTGCGCACACGTTAAATCCTGTTCCGCTTTTCGGAAAAGTAGGCCATCGTGTGCCGGTGGAAACAGATGACAAAATTTACAAAACCGCATACACGGGGACTGGACGTAAAAAAGCACATGAGTGCTTATTCCATTATCCTCAATATAAAAGAATATAAAAAGAATAAAGACACCACGCATACACACACACAGGCAAACACACACACAAGAGTAGAGTAAGAGTAGGCCATCGTGTGCCGGTGGGAACGGATGACAGAATTTACAAAACCGCATACACACGGGGACTGGATGTAAAAAAGCAAATGAGTGCTTATTCCATTATCCTCGATATAAAAGAATAAATAAAATGAAATAAAATAAATAAACACACTCGCACACACACACACACACACACACACACAACACACACACACAAACACACACACACAACACACAACACACAACACACACAACACACAACACACAACACACACACACAAACACACTCGAAAAAACACACACACACACAAACACACATGCACACACACATACTCTCCTCTCTCTCTCTCTTCTCTCTCTCTCCTTCTCTCATCTCTCTTCTCTCTCTCTCTCTCTCTCTCCTTCTCTCTCCGGAATTGTCTAGCTGCAACAGCATTTGATACGCCTTATATGGTAACCGTTCATTATTCATTTGTAATAATTTAAACCAATATCTTATGCAGGCAGTGTATGAATTTACATAGAGAGGATATCTACACAAATCTCCATATATCATTTTGTTTGGTGTTTTGGTTGGTACACCTAAAAACCTTTTGCATGCCATCATGTGGACTTTTTCTATATGTTCTAACTGGTTTATTCCCCATACTTCAGCAGCATATAGCAATATTGGCTGTATTTTTGTATCAAAAATGTTGAAAAAAGTATTTACTGTCATCTCTTTATATTTCCGAAAAACTCTATTGAGCTGAACTACTGCCTTTTTCCCTTTTGTTACTAGATGCTGTGTACCGTTTTTCGCACTGATCATAGTTGTGAACCTAAACCCTAAATAGCAATAATTGTTTACTACTTCTAAGCTCTTACCATCATAGAACCATTTCTCATGTTTACCCAAAAAGCCCCCTTTTCGAAATACCATAACTTTTGTTTTATCTATGTTTACATCTAACTTAATCTTATTACAGCAAATTTTTACAACATTTAACTGGTTCTGAAGACCACTTGGTGTTGTTGATATCAGTGCCACATCATCTGCAAATAACAAGATGAATAATTCCATAATATCTGGAAATAGCTGTACCCCATGTTTACCCCTTTCGTTAATTTGATCTGCTAACTGGTTTACAAATAGGGAAAACAGAGTAGGGCTAAGAACACAGCCTTGCCTTACCCCAATGGGACAATCAAACATTTCGGTTAATTCAAAATTTGCTCGAACGCATGATTTTAATGACCTGTACATAGCTTGTAGTGCAGCAAAGAATTTACCATGTACACCTTGATCTTGAATGCACTGCATGAGTTTGTTATGCTGAACAGAATCAAAAGCTTTTCTGAAATCTACAAAAGCAACATAGAGTTTTCTTCCTTTTTTGTTTATTTGGCTCTGAATAACTGCGTATAGTGTAAATATTTGATCAACTGTTGAATATTTTCTTCGAAATCCTGCTTGACATTCTGAAATTAAGTTGTTGCTCTCTAACCAAGTGTATAGTCGCGTATTTAGTATTGAAGCATAGCATTTGGATATAATACTTAAGAGAGATATTCCCCTGTAGTTATCTACATCATTTAGGTTTCCTTTTTTATGCAATGGTATAATTATGGCTTTTGACCATTCCCCTGGGTAAATACCTTGTTCAAAAAAAACATTAAATAATTTTGTTAGAAACATTACAATATTACTACCACCAGTCTGTAACATTTCAGCTAAAATGTCATCTATCCCACTAGCTTTACCCTTTTTAAGTTTACCTATTGCCTGAACAACTTCTACTTCTAATATTTTTGTATTCAATGCATTATCTATTAACAGTGCTGGGTTTCGAAAATAAGAGAAATCTTATGCTTAACTGGATTTAACATCGTTTGGTTGCAGCAGGGTGTTGGGGATGTGAAAAAGTTTCTAAGCATATTTAAACAGAGGCTCATCGATATGTTTATTCAAGAGTGGTCAGGAACTATAAGAGATCGTGATAGATATCAACCTTATAGATCATTTAAGACTATATTCGAAAAAGAAAGTTATATTCTAGATATGGAAAATTATTGTTTTCGTGTTGCCATCACGCAGTTAAAGTTTAATGTACTCCCACTGAATAACAATGTACATCGATATAGTGAATCTGTTCATGATAAATTCTGTCCATTTTGCAAAAATCAGATCGAAAATGAAAAACATTTTGTGTTATTTTGTGCTACGTATGAAGATTTAAGGGTCAAATTTCTAAAAGAATCAAAAGAACTTCCTCTGAACATGTTGCTTAGAGCCACTGATCCTATCCACAGATACAATTTATCTAAATATGTGTTTCATGCAAGCAATAGGCGGAAGAAAATACTTAAAGTCTACAAGGTAACCAATCCTATGATGTACGTCTGGTAAACCATTTAAACATGTTCACCCTTGTTTATATCGCTATTATCAAGAATTTGTGGCATAACATGATTATGTTTTTCTGCATCTCCCCTTTTTATACTAATGTCTCTGGCTCTGATGATTTCAGTAAATGTGAAATGTAAACTGTGAGTTGACAACTGTCCTTAAAATATGAACTGTAGTAGGTATGAGATGTACCATTATGATTCTCAATTAAACAATGATTGTAGAATATAGATAGGTGCTGTTATATAAGATATTTTCTTATTTTCTTTTCTATATTGTATTGTGGCCTAAGGCCAATGTGCAATTAAATCATTTCAGAGTTCAGAGTTCTCTCTCTCATAAATAGAGGTATGATGTGTATAGATCGTTTAAAAGTATTTTTGTAAAAGAGCAGTATTTAAACTTTATAGATGTCTACTGCTTTCGTGTAGCAATTACACAAGCAAGAGTTAATGTTTTACCTCTTAACAATAATGTGTATAGATATAGTGATAATATCCGAGATAAATTGTGTCCATTTTGTAAAACGAACTTTGAAAATGAAGCCCACTTTCTATTGGAATGTTACATGTACTCAAACTTAAGAGAAAAGTTTTTAAGCAAATGTATCAATGTACCATTGACAGATATGTTCAAAGTAAGAAATGATGAGTACAAATATAGTTTGTCTAACTACATTTTTCATTCTATTAACAAAAGGAAAATAATGTTGGCGCAAATACTTTATTGGAAAACTGCTACGATTTGATATACTCAATATGGGTGACTTTTCTTAGACAGCATCTTCTTTCTATGATTGGGTTATGATTGATTTAAGGTTTATAATCAAGAAATAGAATAAATGGTGTTTTTTTTTTTTGTATTTAGTCATGACCTGTTACTGACATAATCTTTTTGCATTATTTGGCTATGTATATGTTGGTATATCTAATCAGTCATAAATCATTATTTGTTTGTGCATTTGCTTTGCCAATGATATGAATGAACCCATTGTTCTATCCCAAGCCCAACAAATGTATTGTGGTCCAAGGCCAATGTACATTAAATCATTTCAGTGTTCAGTGTTCAGTGTTCTCCTTCTCTCTCTCTCTCTCTCTCTCTCTCTCTCTCTCTCTCTCTCTCTCTCTCTCTCTCTCTCTCTCTCTCTCTTTGATGATTATGACATGTGTCTATTATCTTGTATGTGAGGAAATGTCATGCGAATGGATATGTATCCCGGATGTGTGTGATGTGTGTGAGTGTGTATGTGTGTGGTGTGCGTGCGTGCGTAAGTGTGTGTGTGTGTGTGTGCGCCTCGTATTTAGCCTGGACTTTTGGGGGAGTGTTTATTTAAGGGAGGGGGTGTTGGGAAGGGGAGTTTTTTTCTTGTTTAATTTGTTTTGTTTATTCATTTGATTTTTTGATTTTTTTGAATAATTGAATGGGAGTTTGAATGAAATATTTCATTGTTATTTGAAATCATCTTGTTTATTAATTAGTTGATTTATTCATGCTTGTTTTCAATTTTTCCCCATGAGGGCCTGGTGTAAAGAAGCCTCTGGCTTATCCATTTACCCTCATTAAAATATTCGAGTTCGAGTTCGAGTTCGAGTTCTCTCTCTCTCTCTCTCTCTCTCTCTCTCTCTCTCTCTCTCTCATCTCGTTGTCGTCCTCACATTCATTGGCTAAGCAATCACGACATCCTTTTCAATCCGAAGGGCATGCAGAGACCTGGGGTTGCTGAGTGGATAGAACCCTTTAAAGCTTGGTCCGAGAGCTACGGGTTCAAACCTTACTCGGTTGCCAGGTTGACAGAACCTGCAGAACCCAAGATGTCTAGTTGTTGTTGTTGTTGTTGTTGTTGTTGTTGTTGTTGTTGTTGTTGTTGTTGTTGTTGTTGTTGTTGCTGTTGTTGTTGTGGTGGTGGTGGTGGTGGTGGTGGTGGGTGGTGGTGGTGGTGGTGGTGGTGGTGGTGGTGGTGGTGGTGTGGGATTCAGATTCAGATCCAGGTTCAGAATATTTTATTGCCATTTAAGTCATGTAGACTTATTTGACACAATAACACAAAAAACGCGCGCGCGCGCGCGTGTGCGTGCGTGCGTGCGTGCGTGCGTGCGTGTGTGTGTGTGTGTGTGTGTGTGTGTGTGTGTGTGTGTGTGTGTGTGTGTGTGTGTGTGTGTGTGTGTGTGTGTGTAAGTGTGTGTGTGTTTGTGTGTTCTTGTTTTGTCTTCGATTTTACGTCTGTTCACTCTCAGTGATATTAGATGGGAGGTGAAAAAAAAGTGTATGAAAGTTGAGGTGGTGGTGGTGGAGGTCCTACTGAAATGTGTACAATGGGAAAATAGTTTACATAGGCGAAAAAGAAACTTCACAAAGCAAGAAGAACCAGTTAAAAAAAAACAACAACAAAAATCATTAAACTTCATGAAGTTATAACAAATGTCCTATAGGACTATGCCAGAGACCTTTCACAATATTAAAATGCCAAATTCATATTATTAAATATACTTCTGATAGATTTTCAGAAAACTGGGGTAAAAAAAAGTGTGTGTGTGTGTGCGTGTGTGTGTGTGTGTGCAAGCGAGCGAGCGTGCATGAGTGTGCGTGCGTGCGTGCGTGCGTGTGTGTGTGTGTGTACGTGTGTGTATGTGTGTGTGTGTACATGTGTGTGTGCGTGTGTGTGTGCGTGTGTGTGTGTGTGTGCGTGTGTGTGTGCGTATGTGTGTGTTGTTGTTGTTGTCTTCAATTTAACGTCTGTTCACTCTTAGTGATATTAGACGAGGGATGTGGAAAATGTAGTGAAAGTCAAAACAGAGAACGGAATGGACTGAGAAAAGACTGATTAGGTAACATGTGAATTGGTATTTTCATGCAATTAAAAGGGAGGGGATCTTAAATATGAGTAAAAATTTAAATTCAACAAATTGTTAACATGAAACAACTATAAAGTAACTACAACAAGTACTCTAATGGGCTGTGCAATAGACATTTAACAATGACAAAGGCTAAATTTAGATTTTTTTTAATGCAGTTTCCACCGACTGCTCACAAAATGTGGGTTAAAAAGGTTTTACAATTGGACACTCAGATATGATGTGACTATTGGAAATATGTTCCCAACAGAGGCACCTGACATTTTTACAAAATTTTGTTATAAATGCATTTAATTTCATTCTAAAATATAGTGTATTAACTCTTCTTGTAGATGCGATACTTAAATGTGTTTGAAAAGGGATAACATAAAATAAGGCCTTTAAATTCAGGCAATCTTTAAAGATCGGGGCCTTGAGTTGATCGGGTTCCCTCCCCCATTTTACTCCACGTTTTTGTTCTAAAAAAGGGAAACCCCTTTTAAGTTTAATGGAACATCAGTTTTTTCGATTCCAAATAAGGGTTTTCCCCCCCTTTTTGCAGCTCTGCCGCCCACTCTTTTAAAAAAAAAATTTCCAAGTGCAAGGAAACCCAAAAAAAGGAGACAAAAATTTCCTTTTAAAATTTAAACGGGGGGTAGGGACATATTTAATTTAAAAAATTAAATTCTGGTACTTTTTTGGGAATTTGGGGGGGTTTAAAAAGGGCAAACATAACTTAGAGTCTACACAAAGAAAAATTTTAGGAAAAAAGGGAAATTCAAAATCAAAAAATTGGGTTAAAGCCAAAAGAATTGCATAAGTTCACGAAAAAATATTGATTGATTTTTCCCAAAGGGTAGTAGGGATTTCTCTGTTTTTAGACTTTATGGGGAATGCTGAACCAACTTCAATTTCTAAAACTCCCCATTTTAATATATTTTTAAAGTTTTTCAGTTTTATTTTTTTTCCCCAATATTGATTGGTTATCTGAAACCCATGAAAATTTTGGTTTTCGTTCTTTTTTTCTTTAATTTACATTTTTTAATAAAAATTTTTGCTTTTTTTGTTTCCACAAAGGGGCATGGAAAAGCTTCTGCATTTCAAATTCATAAGTTAAATTCAACTTTTAAAAAAGGGTATGTAATTAAGTACCATTAGGCGTTAAACACGAAATATGTCTAGCCCTTTTAGGATAATTCGTTTTTACTCGACTTCTATTTCCTAGAAAAAAAAGTTTTCCCTTTTGTTGTGCTGCAAAAAACATATTGGGTCCCATAAAGGTTTTCGGTTTTCAGCTGGGGAAAATTTTTTCCCCAATTTCGTTATAAGTTCCTAGGTGGGGGTGGGAAAGGGTTTCCCCAAAAGGCAAGTTTATATGTTTTAAACTTTTAAAACCCCTTGGTTTTTTTTCAGTAAAAAAATTGGGAGCACAAAAAAAAGACTTTTTTCCCATAATACAGCTTGGACCGTACAAGTAAGTAGCAAGCATTTCAGGTGACCTTTTTCTTGCCCCTAAGACGGGTCTGGAAAACCACTTTAAGAAAATTAAACTTTTTTTTCCCGGCTTTTTTTTAAAAGAACCAAATATGAGCATTCCAAGTAAATTTTTGTTGAAAATTTTTTAAAAATCCCAAAATTTTTTACAGAAATTTGTGTACGAATTACTCCCCTTCAACCCTAAATTGGTAGTGTATCGGGATCAACGCCATTCTTTAAAGCATAATGTGATTTTTTGTGGAAAATTTTCAGACCTTTTTCAAAAATATATTTATAAAAATTTCAAACCCCCTTTTTGATATATCTTTCTGGTAAATAAATCTTTCCTCTTTTTTTTGAAACTGCCCCTTCATAGTAAATTTTCATCCACATACAATATCATCAGCATATTGTATAGGATTTATCTTTAACATTTTTGGGGGTTTAGATCAATAACAGTTTATTAAAACAAAAGGGGGTCTATAATAGAACCCTGTGGAAAAACCCCCATATGGAAAAAAAAAAAAAAAAACCCCTTTTTAAGTGGAATTTTTTTCCCCTATCCCCACTTGTATACTTCATTTACATAATATGTGTGTGTGTGTGTGTGGGTGTGGGGGTTTTGTTTTTGTGTGTGTGTGTGTTTGGGGTGTGTGGTGTGGTTTTTTGGTGGGGGTGTGCGCGCGTGTGAAGCGGGTTGAGTCCTGTTTTTGCTGTCTCCCCTTCCCCCCCATAAAACCTTTTCTTTTTCTTCTTCTTCCTTTTTTCAATATGCTTCTTTTTAAATCTTTGGCCTTCCCCTACAGGCTCCTTCACATAAAAAGGGAAGCAAATAAAATTGCTTATTCAATGAAACCATCGGGAAAAAAAATTTTGACTTGACTTGACATACTGTGTCCTCTACCCGTCCGTTTTTTTTTTGGCCAGATGTCGACTTAATTGAGAGAAGTTTAAACTGAATCACAGCAGGGTGTCTTCGGGGGGGCAGTATGTTTTTATTTTGGGGAGGGTTTGGGGGCCTTTTGTAAAAGGGGTGAAGTGATCATTTCTCCGAATGGGAATGGGGGCCCAAAGTACCGTAATGGGGCCGTTACGGCTGCGTACGCAAAACCCCACCAGGGGTAAACCCTTGGAGTTTCTAGCCGAAAAACAAAATTTAAAAAAAATGAATGGCCAGTATATCAAAATTACGTTTTTTCGCTAGGGAAATCCGATTGTGCTTCTTGTAAACATGTAAAGGGTTTCTTTGGTTCAAAGCATCCCTAGGCAGAAGCATTTGCGGGTTACCTTTTTTGTTTTTTAATACAGATTTTTAACGTTTTCTGTGAAAGGGTTTTTGTATATACAACGTCTTTTGTGCAAGGTTTCAGAAATTCCCGACCCCCCTTTCTATGCAAGTTTCATTTATACAAAAAAATTTTTTTTTAAATCAAGGGTTTTTCGTCTATCCCAACTTTTCCTTCTGTGAAAGGGTTTTCAGTATTTTCAGACTTTTTTCCCAAATGAAAGGGTTTTTCAGTATATACAGATTTTTCTGTAAAGGTTTCAGTATATACGACGTCTTTTCTTTTAAAAAGGGTTTCATTTTATACAGACCTTTCTGTAAAGGGTTTCATCTATGCAGAGTCTTTCTGTGAAAGGGTTTTTCAGTATATACAGGCCCCTTTCTATGAAAAGGTTTCATGTATACAGACGTCTTTTCTATGCAATTTTTTTCAGTATATACAACAATGTGTTGGTCTTTAAAAAAGGTTTTTGAGTTGGTTTCCCTCAGTGTTGGTGCGGGTGGACGGGTTTTTTTTTTAAAATCGGGTATTGTATGCCAGGGAAAAAACGTGGACCATAACAGAAACATTGAAAAAAAAGGTTTAAGGGAAAGGGAGATGGGTGTTTTCGCAAACTTTTTTTGGTATCTCTTACAAAACCATTTCACAAAAGGAGAAAGGAAAAACGGTTTTAAAAAAACCCCCGCCATGGGACCATATTAGAAGAGCCCCTAAACTTTTTTTTAAAAAACGAAAACTAAAGTGAAAGGGCACGTCAAAACCGAACATCTGGACGGCCAAGACGGGCCCTAAAAGGGAACGTAAAAGGGGGAACGAAGAGGCAACAGAAAAGAAAATGGGAAGGCAACATCAGAGATGGCGGGCCCTTTTTGAGTGGCCCGATTTCTACAGAAACCCAAAACGGATCGACCCGAGAATGCAGGAAGTGCTGCAAAATTTTTCATGGTCCCCCCCGGGGGCCCCGGGACTAGGGGATAGGTGATGAAGAAAGGTTTTTAGAGCTTTTGCTCTCGCATTGATGTATAAAATTCCGGGCCACCCCCAATCCCCCAGACCCCTTGTTCAAGGGCCTTTTTCCCCTCGGGAGAAACATCATGCCGATTTCCATTACCTGAAAGCTTTTTGGGAGGAGACTATAAACTAGGTTCCCCTTTTGGGGAAACGCCCCCAAAAAACGTCTTAATGTACCCCTTAAAAACCCTTTTTCCCCTTTCAGAGCGTAGGCCACCCCAATGTTTTGTGTCTGGTGGAAATGAATGATAAAATCAAACAAAACCGAAATGTACACAAATTTGCATGAAAAAACCAAAAAAAGGGCAATATTAGGACGCTTATTAAATTTCCTCAAAAAATTTGGAAGAAGAAGAAGAAGAAGAAAAGAAGAAGAAAAAGAAGAAAAAGAATTGCGACAAGAAAAGAAAAGAAAAATTGCGAGGAAGAAAAAGAAGATGAAGAAAAAATTTGCAAGGGGAATTACGAAGAAGAATTGCAAAGAATTTGCAAAGGGAAAGGGGAAAAATTTGAGAAAGAAAAAAGAAAAGAAAAAAAGAAGAAGAAAAAAGAAGAAGAAGAAGAAGAAGAAGAAAAAAGAAAAAAAATTGCAAAGAAGAATTGCAAAAGAAAAGAAGAGCAATTGGAAGAAGAAGAATTGCAAAAGAAGAAAAAGGGGGGGAAGAAAAGAAGAAAAGAAGAAGAAGAAAAGAAGAAGAAGAAGAAAAACAACAACAAAAAACCCCAAAAACAACAAGAATAAGAAGAACAACAAGAACAAGAAAAAAACAAGAAGAACAAGGGGGGTTTAGAATACTAGGGCAATCGACTTATTTTTAAATAGCGTTAAAAATTAAATATTTTGACGACAGAAGTTTTTTAAGGTTTAAATTTGGGGGGTGGGGTTTTTGCTTGTTTGTTTTTTTTTTTGGGTTTGCTTGCTTGCTTGTTTGCTTGTTTTTTTTTTTTGTTTATTTTTTTTGTTTTACTCCCCCTTCAAAAAGGGCATATTTTAAAAACGTTCGTTATTTTGCCCAAACGCCCCCCCTTCACCAACCGGGCTATGCAAGTTTGAGAAAAGGAACAACGGGTTACGGGTTTAAAAGAGCTGAAATGCGGTAAAGTAGTTTTTTGTTTTTTTTTTCTGTTTTTTTTTTTACCCCCCCCTCCCTTTCCCGCCCCTCCTCCCCCTCCCACCCTCCCCCCCCCCTTTTCCTTTTCCAAAACCCAAAACCCCCCCCTTCCGTTTTTGGTCTTTTTTAATCTTTTGGTCGCATCTTTCGATACCCAAACTTTACCCAACACAAAAAAATTTTAAAACTAAGTCGGACACTTTGAAAACATTTTCAAACAATTAAAACCCAAAATACTGGGCCTAAAGGACTCCATACCCGGTAAAAAACCTTTTTTCAATACCCGGTGTATTATTTTCGATCCGGGTGAAGTTGGATCAGGTGTGACCCCACTGTAAATGATACATATTTTCCCCTTGTACAAAAAGGGGAAAAAGGGCTTTAACACCACCAATTTTTTAAAGTTTTTAAGTTTTTTTGGGTTTTAAATTTTGGGGGGCTGGGGGGGGGGGGGGGGGGTAGTGAAAGGGGAAAAGATTTTAAAAATTTTTTTTGCCTTTTTCCCAAAAAATAAAAGAAAAATAAAAAAACAAAGGGGTTGGTATTTCTCTTGAATCACCCTACCTGGCTTTTGAACATGATTAAAACATACATCTTAAATTTTCCCCACCCCCTTTTTTTGAACTCTCTCTCTCTCCCCACTCTCTCTTCTCCCCCACACTCTACTCTTTTCCTCTCCCCCCTCTCCTCTCCCCCCTTCTCCCCTCTCCTCTCACATTTTAAACAGCGGGCCCTACAGGTTTAGTTCTGCAAAAATTTGGCCACTGCTCTGTTCCAGTTGGGTTTTTTTTCTCTGGCACTGAATAAAAAACATTCTATTCCATTTTAAAAATTTTTACAGTTCCCCAAAACCGTTTCATGTTAAGGGACATTTTTGTTTTGGGGAAATTTTTGTTTTCCTTTTTTTAAAAAAATCAATTGCTTTTTCAGATAGTTGAGAAGATGAAAATTTTTTTTGGGCTCTTTTCTGGCGGGGCTTTTCTCTGTCTCTCTATCCCCTGTCTCTCTGTTCTATCTCTGTCTCTCCTTCTCCCCCTTTTTGTCGCTCTTTCTGTTTCCCCTTGTCTCTCTCTTTTCTTCCCTGTCTCTCTCTGTCCCCCCTCTCTCTCTCTCTCTCTCTCTCTCTCTCCCCCTCTCTCCCCTTCTCTCTCTCCCCTCCCCCTTTAGTGTGTCTTTTGTCTGTGTCTGTACCCTTGTGTGGAATTTACCTTAGTTTTTCTGTTTTGAAAGTGCTCGCTTACTTTTCTTGTCATTTAAATAAGAAAGCAGTAAATTTTTATTAAAAAGTATTACAAAGGCTGATTGCAAAACCTGTACTAAGGCTTCTCTCTCTCTCTCTCTCTCCCCTTTTCCCCTCTCTCTCTCTATCTCCCCTCCCCTCTCTCTCTCTCTCCCCTCTTCTCTCCTTCTCCCCTCTCTCTCTCTCTCCCCCTTCTCTCCACATGACTTTTAAAAAAGCTTAAATTCCCCCCCAGGGGGAAAGCCGGGAAGCTCCTCATACCAATAGTATCCCTGCCACCATCGGGAAAAATTTCTTGCTGAAAAATTTTCCCCCCTTTTCAAACACTCTTTTATTTTTTCCCTTTTTCTTTACTTTCCTATCACCCTTTCTTGCTTTTTTTTTGGGGCCCTTTTCCATTTTTTTCTCTTGCCTTTGTTTAAAGCCATTCTTACAGCTTTGTTCTTTTTTTTACATTTTATAAAATTTTAGACATTGATTGTAGTTTTTTGGGGTTCGGGCACCGGGTTTTAGTGATATTGTAAACACAGGGTTTGTTACAGG
The DNA here is from genome assembly GCA_028751875.1 of Rapana venosa. Lineage (NCBI taxonomy): Eukaryota > Metazoa > Mollusca > Gastropoda > Neogastropoda > Muricidae > Rapana > Rapana venosa. The sequence continues at coordinate 46,299,769 of CM054138.1, forward strand.
ATGTCCATTCTCTATGTTGGGTTTTCCCCCTTTTTCCATTTCCTTTTTATCTCCCTATCTTTTTCGTACTTTTGAAGTTTCTTTATCCATTAGTGCGGTTTTTTTTTCTTTTTTTTTTTGAAAACCTAGAGTTGATAGGGTCAGTGACGGTAAAGCACGAGGGGGAGGGGGAAGGGCACAGCCTTAAATATGGGGCCCTCGGGAAACAGGCGCCCTGACGCCTCCTCCCCTACGACCAAAAGGGGTTTAGGGGAAAACCTTCCCTTTTCCCTTTTTTTAGGATATGATTAAGGGGAATGGTTTCGTCCCTTTACACCTGGTTTTTTGGGACTTGGGATTTAAAATAATTCAGGTTTTTTTTTTCCCTTTATTTCATGGGGGGGGGGGGGGGGGCTGCTTTACATTGAAAGTTTGAGATATCGAAAGGGTTTAGATGCGGGTGTTTTAATACTTTGAATTTTTTAATTTTGGGAAATTGGTTAAGGTACACCCTTTTGTATGGTTTTCGGGGTCGATGACTAAAACACTACATAAAATCAAATGAAAAAAAGACTCCACTCGCTAAAATGGAGAGGGGAGAAAACTGTGTTTTAAAGTTTTTTTTTGAAAGGGTTTTCCCAAAAAGCGTAAAAAAAGGGCTTAATGTACCATTCTTAAACTCACTTGTTTCGGTACAGCCAAAAAACACTCCCCTGACATACCCCCAGGGGTTTTCAGAACATACCCACCCGCCACACCCCCAACCACCCCCCTCCTTAAAACGTTGTGCACCACAAAAGAAAATTTTAAAAACGTCAGTAAAAAGGGATATGTTTTTTTTAAAGGCAATCTTGATCTTCTTTGTCGAACGCCTCCCACATCCTATTTTTTTTCCACTCTTTCCAGGAAAAGTCATAAAATTGGGGAATTTTAAAAAGGCTAGAATGTCAGGGTTTTTGTTTTTTTCTATTTCTTCTTCTTCTTTTTCCCGTCGAGTCGTCTTCTTGGGCGTAAACGCCCTTCGTCGCCCTTCCCTTCCCCGTCGTTTTTCGTCTTTTTCGTCATGCAAATGCCAGACACCCACTAGAAGTGTTTTGTCATATAAAACTTCTGTGGGACAGGGGTGTTATCTTTTAAGTCTTTCGGGGAAAAAACGGGGAAAAAGGGACAAAAAAGGCAGAGAAAAAAAAAAGACAAAAAGGAGGTGGTAGGAAAAAAAGAAACTAGGCAGAAACAAAGGGGGAATAGAAGGAGGAAATTTCTTGCACAAAATTACCAGGAGTGGGGATGTATTTATACGGGAACGGGCCCCCGCATCCCCACAGGGGGGGGGGTGGGGGAATCTTTGTTTTCTAAAACCTTTTTCTTTTCACCCCTCATTAGCCCTTTTTTGTTTTTTCCTACTCCCCCTCTCTCCCTTTTCTCTCTTCATTTTTTCTTTATTATATAAAAATATATATAGAAATATTTTTTATAATTTTATATATATTTTAAAAAATTATTTATATATAAATAATTATAATATTTTAATATATTTTAAAATTAGAAAATAGTTTGAAAGATAAAATAATAATTTAAATAAAAGAAATATTTTAAATATAAATATGTGGGGGTGTGTGTTGTGTTTTTTGGTGTTTTGTTTATAAATATATAAATTATCTTTTACAAATGAATTTATATATTTGTTATATGTTTGTGTAAATATTTTATTTTAAAATATAAAAATTTTAGGTGTGTTTTGTGGTGTGTGGGTGTGTGTGTGTGTGTGTGTGTTGTGTGTGTTTGTGTGGGGTGTGAGGTGTGTGGGTTTTTGGGGTTTGTGTGTGGTTTGTGTTGTGTGTGTGGGGTGTTGTGGGTGTGTGTGTGTGTGTGCTTTAAGAAATTTTTTACCTTTGCCTATCCTTTTTGGCTTATTCCTGTTTTTTTTTACTTTCTTTTTTTTTTTAATACTTTTTTTTTTATGTTTTTAAAAATTTAATTAAGGGGTGAATTTCCCAGGGAAAGGGCCCATCATAAAATTGTATGTTTTTTTTTCTTTTTTTATATCATTTTTCATGCAGGTATTGCATTAAATTTATTTTTCGATTTTTTTGGGGGGGGTTGTTTTTTTTGGGCCCGGGGCGGGAGGGAAAAAAAGCTATTGTTATTTTTATTCTTTAACTCTCTAAAAAAAAATTTTTTTCATTGTTCATTTTTTCCCCGGGGAGGGTTGGGTGGTGGACGGGGTGAAAGGGCTCTTTGTTTATTGTGGAAAAAAGAGCCCGTTCCAGTGGCCCTTACTCTTGATATTTTGGGTATGTGTGTACATAATGTCTGTTTTCCCATCTGAGGGTGTTAGGGTGTCAAAAGACTTTTGTTCATCTGACATGTTTTTGGTGTGCGAAAGGCCCAGTGTTTAAACTGTAAAAAATAGCTTAATTATTAAATAATAAACAAAGGACATGTTTTTTGGCATGGGAAAATGAAAAAACAGTTCCGTGCAGTGCTTGTGCCTACAATTTTTTTTTCACTTTAACCCCTCTTTAAACCCGCCTGTTCCCTGTGTTTGCTCTTTGTGGGGGTTTTTCCCCCTTTTTTAAATTAAAACCGTAAAGGCTCCTTTGATGGTTTTTAACTTGCCCTTTCCGACAACAAGTAAGAAAGGGGCCCCAACCTGAGGAGAAACAAAAACATGCCCTTCATTTGCCAAAGGGAACCTTTTCCAGTTTTCTTGACTGGCCTTCATGCAGATGGAAAGGACTACAGTCCCCCTCATTTTGGATTAAAGCAAAATTTATAGTTTAAAATTTCATTCGGGGGACAGTTTAAATCACATTTTTTTCTCTAAAATAAGTAAATTTAAAGGGACACAGTTATTGAAAACAGTGCTGATATCAAAGAAATGAAAGGGAAAGGGGCCACCAAAATTACAGACGGGATTCTCTGGAACAGAAACTAGAGACGAGGGGGAGCAGGATGCTAGAGCTTTTGAACGTCAGATTTATAAAACCTGGGGTGAACGAACTGGGAAATGAACACGGCCTGTCCACTTTTTGTAGCACCCTTGACAGAATTCCCTTTTGGGAAAATGAAGACTTTTGCCGGGGTTTTTCAATTTGGGAAAACCCCCGGTTCAAGGGGGGAAGGGTCCTCGACCATACGGGTGCATTTTCTGTCGATGGGCCGATAAAATGGACATTCTGGTGTTTTCCAAAAAAATTTAAAACATCAAAGAACAAAAGGCTTTGGGTGTGGCTTCTACCTCACTAAGCCCCAAAGGGGACCATGTAGTTTTCCCAAAGGGGGCGGGGAAAAAATTTGCCTACACCACAGGGGGAATCAAAAATGTAAAAGGAAAAAGGCGGGCACACCTACCCCCTACCGGGAAACAGTGGCAAGGGAAGGCCCTCGCTTCCGCCCCTGTTTGGAAAAGGAGGAAAAAACAAAAAAGGGAAAAGGGGAAAGGCACCTTGGAAAACCCCACCCAAGTTTTATGGGGGGAGATGCCTCAGCGGTTTCCCAACCAAGAAGACAGTCGGGGTTTTACTGGGCATGGGGTACCCCACAACTATCATGATAAGAAAAAAAAGGCCCTTGTTTAAAATTTCCCGCCAATAAATACCACCGAAAACCCTTTCCACCCTGGGAGGGAAAGGGAAATTTGCGGGGTGGGGGAAAGAAAAGGGTTTTCAAAAAATTTTACAAATTTTTATCCGGTCCCCTTTGTCCCTTGGTAACAGCCCTTTAACACAATGTCCTGATTTTGAGGAGCCAAGGAGCGGGAAAATTTTTTTTTTTTTTTTTCCAAAACCCCAAAATGGACAGAAAAATGGGGGGCATAAAAGGGCGGGCCCAGGGCTAAGGACAATCCAGACATCCCCCGCAGCAGAGCCCGAAAAAAAACAGGGCAAAAACTAAATTTAAACAAGTAGGTCACGGGTACTAAATTTTTTCAGAGGGGGGGGGCCCCCCTTTGGGTTTGAGAAAAACCGGGGAAAGGACGGGGTTTAAAGGGTAAAGATAGAAACATTTGGCACTATGAATTTGATTTTCAAAGGAAAAAAACTTACAAACTGCCCAGGATGAAAAAACGGGTTAAGACTGGGTTGATAAAGGATTTTTGATGTTGATAAGATGATCATGTTTGTTAAAATGAGATGTTGATAAATGATTTTGATAAATGTTTGATGGGGATATAAAGGGGTGATTTGTAATTAATCCCGTTTTTTTCCCATTAATGCGGTCTCTACAAACTTGAACCTCGGGGAAAGGGCCCATTGAAAAACAACCCAAAAAAAATTTAAAAACCCCCCCACCCTTTCACAAAGCCCCAAAAACGGGCCCTGTGACAGAGTGGGTTGTGAAAGACATTTTTATTTCAATACATCAAAAAGTATGGAACATCTGAAACTGAGATAACATTGAAAAAGACGACATTTAAAACAGGCTGAGAATAAAAAATATACTTGAAATAGTACATTAGTAAAGGGAAATACCTACTGACAAATTACAATGGACAGGGACATGGGACATACAGGGACAAAGACATGGGCCCAAACCTCACAAACCCATCTGCATCTCCCCACCCCCTGCCCCAAGTTTTGGCTGAAACGGGTTTCCATGTTTCTAAACCCGGACCCCTAGTAAAGTAAGCTGCAGCAAGATCAAGAAACCAAGCAAAAATTGTTGACTCTTTTTAAAAGGGCCCTGAATCTGGAAGGCTCAAAACAAAATAAAAAGAGGCAAAACCCCAAAAGGGGCCCTTTTCCCCAAAAAGCCTGGTTTGGAAACGCCAAAAAAATAGGTTTTTGGGCCTGGCCACAGTATTTGGTACTAAGTCCCCCCCCCCCCCCCCCCCTTCCAAAAAGGGGGGCGGTGTTGCACTAAAAATTTTATAAAATGTTTTCGGGGAAGGGAACACAATTTACGGGGAGATATTTGTAAATACTAACAATTAAAAATTCTTAACTTAATGTAAAATTGGGTTACTAAAAAAAAGCAGAAAATTTGTTTTCTTTAATTTGTGACATCCTAGATTTTGTTTGTCAAAGAGACTTTTGTTGCTTTGATTTTTTTCACTCTTTTAAAAAAAAAAAAAAAAGATTTTGAAATTTTTACCTTTAAACCCAAAAAAGCTGTCACAGGGGGGAATTTTCGGGTTTGGTGTTTTTGTTTATGTAAAAATTTGTTTTGTTTTTTTTTAATTACTGCAATAATTAAAAAGGGGAACCCATGGTAGTTTTTAAATATCAACAAAGATTTTTTTTGTACAAAAAAAAAAGGGTTTTTTTTGGGGGGGGTTTTTCTTTTTTCCCCCCTGTTTTCGCTTTTTGGAAGACACAGCATTTGTTTATGGCTTTTGAGCTTTTAAACCCAAATGTTTATCAGATCTTTTGAATTTTTTGGGCCCTTTTCTCTTTCTTTTATTTGGGGACTTGGGGGGGCAAAAAAAAACTCCCACAAAAAAATTTCTGTTTTTAAGGGAGAAAAAAGGTTTTTTTATAACCCCAAACTATTTTCCCCCTAATAAAAACCCATATCCGGGGAAAAAAAAAGGGGGGCCCAACACAAAAACAATTTTGGTCCATTTAAAATTAAATTTTTTGTAATTTTTGATTGAATATATTAAATAGGTATTGTAATTAAAGCTTTGATGCCCTTTTACATAAAATTGGGGTTTTCTTAAAAGGGTTTTTTTGGAAAAAAAATTTTGTGCAATTAGCTTTTTTTAATTGGGACATCTTTGTTTTTTGGGAAATCTGTAGATTAAAACATTTACCTTTTTCTTTGCACTTAGAATCTAGGGGGGAAGACATTTTGGTTTTTTCTGAAAAAAAAACAAAATAAAAAATAGGGTTTTTTGGGAAAATTTTATGGAAAAAGGGGTTACATAAAGATGTTTTTGAAAAACCCTTTGGGAAAAAAGTAGAGATTTAAAAAACTAAAGGGCCCTTGGAAACCAACAAAAGTGGGGGGGGGGGGACAGTGATGTTGAAAAACTTTTAGTTTATATTTGTACAATGCCCTAAAATTTTTCCCAAGCAAAGTTTTTTTTTAAAGGTTTTTTTGGGCCCCCAAACCCAAAAGAAAAAAAATCAAGTGGTTTGATAGGGGGGGGTGAAAACCAACAAAAAAGGAAACAAGGGAAAAAAATAAACCACTTTGAAAAACAAAAAAGAAGAAGATAGGGGGTTTCATAAGTTGAAGTTAGGGAAAAAATATAAACGACTAATAAAAAAGAAAAAAACAAGCATTAGGGAAACCCAAAAGGCTGACATTTTATAGGGAAATTCATAATTCCCCCCACGTTTTTTAAGGAATTAAAAGGGAATGGGCTGTTTCAAATAAAGAAAAAGTTTTTTATAACAACCCTTTTCCCAGATAGTTGGTTGTAACCAAATTTTAAGAGCCCTTTTCCAAAAAGATAAAATAGATTTTATTTGTCCCGATGAAAAGGTTTCCAAGCCCCGAAAGAAAAATTTTCAAAAAGAAAAGTTATTCAGGCCATCAGAAAAAAATAAAAAAAAATGGTTTAAAACCAGTGGTATAGGGTGACATTCTGCTGAAATACTGAAAAATGGTGGCAAGAAGGCCCCGGCATTTTTGACAAAACTTTTTTTAACCAAATTTTTTAGCAGGGAAAACTACCCTCATGAAATTGGGCCAAAGCTATAATCATTTCCCTTACAAAAAAAAAGGGGGACCTTTTAAAATGTAGACAATTTTGGGGGTGCCTCTTTTAAAAACATAATTTTTTAAAAAGTTACACCAAAATTTTTTAATAAAGGCTGACAAATTTGGGTTTGAAAATATAATATTTTTTTCAGAGTGTCAAGGAGGTTTTTGGAAAAAGTATTCAAAAGTCGATCAGATATTTTTCTTTGAAAGCTGCAATTCAAATTGTAAGAAATAGGAAAGATAGGAAACTGTATGTTTGGGTTTTCCCAAATTTTAGGAAGGCTTTTGATTCAGGGTTTTCCAAATAAAATTTTGCAAAGGGCCCTTAAAAAACAAATGTGCGGGGTAAAAAAAATTTTTTTGCTTCCCCTGAGGGCTAAGAAATTTTTGTCATTGTTTATGTTACGGGGAAACCTGAATTAACAGAATGTTTGAAACGGGGCCCGTTTGGGTCGGCCCGGGGTGTGTTTTGGGGCCCTACCTTGCTTTCAATTTTCCAAAAAAATCAATTAGCAAATTAAATGAATGATAAAGGGGAAACTGGGGTTCGAATGTTTCCCCGAGGAAAGGAATTATTCTTTTTGCTATTTGCAGATGGGGGTAGCATTGGTTTTTGTATTTTCCCGGTGGAATTTTAAAAAATTTTGGGGGTTTTTTGATGTTTGACAATTTTTTTAATTTTTTGGGTGAAATTTTTTTTTTAAAAAAAGGGGGTTGGGGGTTTTAGGGGGGGGGTTTTTGGGGGGGGGTGGGTTTGGGGGGGGGTTTTTTGATGGGGGGAAAAATTTTGGGGAAGTGTTAAATTTTTTTTAATTGTTAATTTTTTGGGGATTTTTTTAATTTTAATTTGATTTTAAATTTAAAAAGAGGAAAATTTTTTTGTTTTTTAAAGGGGGAAAACGAGTTTAATTATTTAAGGTTTTTAAAATTTAAAAATAAAGAGAACCAAATTCTTTAAAGGTTTTTTTTTCCTAAGGGCCCCCAAAAAAAAATATATTTTTGGAAATTTTGGGCAAACCAAAGGAGAATTTTAAGAAGGTTTAAATTTTGTTTTAAAAATTTTCTTTGGGTTAAAAAGTTCCCCCAAAACTTTTGGGAAAGGGAATTGGGCAAAAAATTCCTTGGGTTAAAAATTTAAAAATATGTTGGCATGCTTTTAAAATTTTTGGTTTAAAAATTTTGGGGGGAAAAAAGTTTTTCATTTAAATTAAAAAGTTTTGAATTGAAAAATAGGTAAAATTGTTGGGGTTTAAAAATTGAAGGAACCTTTGAAACCCCTTTAAACTTGTTTTGGAAAAGGGTTTTTTTGGTATAAAAACATTTTTACCAAATTTTTTTAAACAATTGGGGAAATTTTCAACCCAAAAATGGGATCGGGTGTTTAAATTGGACAAGGGTTCAACCAAAAAAAATGGGAAAATTTTTAAAAAATTTTTTGGAAAGGGAAAAATATTTTGGGGGATCTTTTGTTTTTAAAATTTTAACAACTTAGGGGGAAATTTTTTCCCAAACAAAAATCAGGGGTACAAATTAACAAAATAAATTTACCATTTTTTCCCCCAATTAAAAAAAAAGAAAAAATTTTTTATTTAAAATTTGATCTAAATTTGTTGGGTAAAAATTTAAAAGAACGGGCCCAAACTTTTTTTTTTTTGTGCAATTTTTTTGGCACAAAAAAACCCCAAGGGCCCAAATTTTTAGGTGGGGGCCCCCCTGGAATTGTAAAGGGGGGAAAAAAAATTATTGTTTGGGAAAATTTATTTAAAGGGTTTTGTTAAAATGGGGAAGGCCCTTGGCTTTTTTGATTTTTGGGTGTTGTTGAAAATTGGGGTGCCAGCAAGGGCCAAAACAAAACCAAATTTGTTGTGTTGTTTTGTTTCGTGTTTTTTCCCCACCCCGTTTTATTTTTTGTAAAAATTTGGAGCCTGTTGGGTTTTTGGGGGTTGGGGGGGGGGTTTTTTTAAAATTTTTGGTTCTTGGGATGTTGGGCTGTTGTTTTGAAGTAAATTTTTTGGGGTGGGTTTAAGGGTTTTTAGGGAATGCCAAAATAGGGACTGTCCATTAAAAATTTTAAATTTAAAAAACCAATTTAGGAAAATGTTTAAAAGTTAATATTTTTTTAAATTTTTTGAATTTTTTTTTGATTAAAATTTTTCTTTTTTTTTATTTAAAACCTTAATTAATTTGAAAGGGCAAATTTTTGGGGTTTTGGGGGGGTTTGGGGTTTTTTTTTTAAAGGGGGTTTTTTTAAAAGCGTTTTTGTGTTTAAAATTTTTTTAAAACATTTTGGGGGTTTTTCTGAAAGTTTTTAGAAAGGATAAAAGTGGATAGTGAAACCCCCCAAATTTTGAAAAAAAAAAAAATTAATTTTTTTTTTAAATTTTTAAAAATTTTATTTTTATTTTTGTAATTTTTTTTGTAAAAAGGGTTTTAAAAATTAAAATCATTTAAAGTTCAATTTTTTTTTAAAAGTTTCTTTTTTTTTTTTTTTTCCTTTGGAATTTTAAAAGTTTTTTTATTTTTTTCCCAAAATCTTTTTTCTAATTCAAATTTTTAAAACAAATCACCCAAACAAACACAAAAATTTAACCCACCCACCCTCAAAAAAACCAAAAAACAACAACAACCCCCCCCTTTTCTCCCCTTTTCCCGTTCCCCAACTTTCCCCCCCCCTCCCTCCCCCCCCTTTCCTTTCCTTCCCTTTCCCCACCCTTCCCCTCTCTTTTTTTAAAAAAAAAGACTTTACTCTTTTGTCTTCTCCCGCTCTTTCTTTTTCCTCATTTTCCCTTTTTGCTTTTCCCCTTTTCTCTCACCTTCTCCCTGGGGGGGGGGGCCCCCTCAAAGTTTAGTGCAAAAGACATACTGAAATTTCTCTGGGATTTTTTTTGAAATAGTAACTAGTTCTAAGGTTTTGTTTTTTTACTGTTGGGAGGAATTGATCATGAGGATGGGGGAATTTTAGTGCATATGTACAAAAGGGGTTTTCGTGGGACATTTGTGGCATATTTATTTTCAAAGTGAAACGGGCAAATTTAAAACTGCAATGCATACCTCCATCCCGGCGCTGAAAAGCAGTGAGGGGGTTTTTCCTTTAGGCCCGACCCTCACCCCCATCTATTTTTTGGGGGGAAAGGGGGCTTTAATTGCGGGTGGGGGCGTGGAGGAAATAACCCCGGGCCCACCCCCTTTCCCCCCCCCTTCAATAATGGGAAGGAAACAGGCTGAGGCAAACCCCCTTTACCCAAAGGGTTTCGCAGGGAAGCCCTTCCCGAGGGACCAAAAACCCGTGCTGGGGGCTGCCCAAACCCCGCCCCGGGCCCTTCAACAAAAGAAAATGATTCCTCTCCTCCAGCAACTTCCCCAAAATGAGCTTAAAAACAATGAAAAAACAATACATCAAAATAGAGAACGAAAAAACCCATTGAAGACTACAGTGGGGAAAATTTTTAAAAAAGAGATTCAGGTGTTACAGACAGTGTTTGGGTCTTTAAAGAAAAAATGTGTGGGCCTTAGAAGAGACCCTGGGCATTCAGAACTGAAAAATAGAACCGAACAAAAATACAGAATGACGAAAAAAGGAAAAAAATAGAAAAGAGGGCGTGATGCAGAAAACGATTTTGGGTTTAAAAAACATTATTGTTCAAGGGTTTATAGGGAAAACAAAAAATTTGGGGAGGTGTGACTGTGAGATGGCTGTGAAAAAAATTCCTCTCTGAAAAAAAGGGTGTCAAGGGTTTAAAATTTGATAGATGAACCCCCATAAAATTTTAAACTAACTCTCCCATTTATTGCCAATGCTGTTTTTTTTTGGAAAAGATTGAATTTAAAAGCAAAAACCACCTGAAAAGGGTCTAGTATTTTTGTAGATGCAATTTTTCTCAGTATGTCAGGGAAAAAATTTGGGGAATTTTAAATGTACCCCTATTTAAAGAGCGCTAGAGTAAGAGGAAAAAAATAAGAAAGGGTTTTTTACCCTCTGATGAAAAAACAAAAAGGGGACCTCAATGTTTTTGGCCCGTCCATACCCATCTTTCCCCCAGAGGAATTCCAGGGGAGGCCAGAAAGTAAACCAAACCTTCAAAAGTTTGGGGCCCATTTAGTCACAAAAACCAAAAGGGGTTTGTTCTGTGGAGCGCCAGAGGGGCCCAACTGCCCCTTTTAAAGGCAAGGGGCAAAGGGCAAGTCAAAACCCAATTTATAGGGGTTAGGACTAACCAAATTTTCCCCCCGGATTTTCTGGTTTTAGGGACCCTCCAATAAAGAGCCCTTGTTTAAAAAATGATGATGGAGTTCTGATGATACATTTTTAAATCTGTTTGTAGTCTCATTTAATGGGAAAAATGGGTGTCAAATTTAGATGATGTAGACTATTGGGTCATAGCAATAAAAATGAAACCCAAAAAAACCCGGGTTTTCTTTTTTTTGGAAAATAAAAGGGTTTCTTTCTAAACCATCAGGGATTTTTTTAATTTTTTTGGGTACTTTCCCTTTTTTTTGTTTGTTTAAAACCCTTTTTCCTTGGAATATATTCCCGCCAAATGTTTTTTGTGGCTATTAAGGCCTTTTTTTAAAAACGGCAATTAAAAATTAAATCATCAAGGGAAATGATCTGGTGGATTGGGTTTTTTAGTGGAATGAAAACAAAATCATTTTTTAAAGAAAAAATTTTTGTGACGGAAAAATGTGGGAACAAATTTTTAAAAGCCTCCAGGGAAAATTTATTAGAACATTGATGGGAAACTCTTTATTTGTTTAAAAACCCCCATAAAAAAACCCTGTTTGTTGAAAGAAGAAACAGGTTTGTACCAAAAAAAGTTCTTTTCAAGTTATACTTTTGATAAAAGAATGTAAAGAATGAAAAGTAGGGTCAGGAAAAATTTTTTAAGTTTACCAAAAAAACGTTAAAGAATGAAGACAAAAACCCTTTACTTTTCACAAGAAGGGAATATAAAAACATGCTTTAAAGGAAAAAGAAAATATAACAAGAAATTACTTGCAGATATGGTTTTCTTCCTCACTTCCCCAATTCATTTTTTGGGAAAAATTTTTAAAAACTTTATTTAGAAAAATCAGCCAAATAATAATATATCATTGAAGATTTGGGTTTCCAAACACTTTTAAAAAACCCCTTTCTTGAGAAAAACTCCAGACAACTTATGAACAAGATGGTGGGCCCAAAAAGAAACTGGGGGGGATTTTGATCACCCTATCTAAAAATGAAAAATTTTTGGGACTTAAAAACTTAAAAAATTAAAGCAGCTGGGCCTTTATCAAAACCTTTTGGGGAATTTCTATAAAAAATTTGGGGCTGAAAAAGTTTTCCAATTATTTTAAAAATTTTTCAACAAATTTTTTGATAATGGCCTTTTTTCCCAAAAAACTTGACTGAAACTATTTATTCTAAAATTTTCCAAAAAGGGGATGTTGGGCAACCCTTTAAAACTACAAGGGAAAACTCTCTTAGTGATTTAAGTAAAGGTAAATCCTTTATTTAAAATAGTTACAGGAAAAGGGGTTAAAAAAAACAAATTTTAAAGGGAACACCAAGCGGTTTTTAAGGAAAGGGGATTTCACTATGAAACATTAAAGTTTTTCTCTACTTGCATCATCCCGAAACAGTTTTCTCAAACCATAAACTCTAAAAGCCTTTATTACTTTGGGGAAAAGGGATTTGATTCTGTTAAAAAAAAAGCTTGTTTTGGCCTATTTTCCCGAAAAATGGGTGAAGGGGAAATTATTTTCGTTGGTTTTTTAAAAAATGTATCGAATGTCAAAAACCCGAATAAGATTTGGAAAACTAAGCTAATTGGGTTTTAAAAATTTCTGCACCACCTGGGGGCAAAAAAGGGGATGTAAATTGCCCTCTTTTTTTTTCTGTTTCATTTTAAAAGTTTTGCCAAGAATTTATTGATAGGGGTAAACATGGGGCCACTTTCCCCCCAAAAATTTTTCCCAAAATTTTTATTTCCCCCGCTTGCTGATTTATGTCTCCTGCTAAACGAAACTTTTGTAATTTTTCAAAAGTATTAATTGCTAAGCAGGGGCGCAAAAAGCATTGATCTTTAAAGGGTTTTAAACTGAAAAAAAGTAACATTGTTTTTATTCAGAAAAAAGGGGGTTTTTGCTGCTCACGAAAAAATTTGGGTTGGGACAAAGGGAAAATATGCCTGTGATTAAAAGGATATAAAAATTTTGGAATCTGTTTTTTTTTAAAAAAGCTTTGTTTTACAACTCAATTTTAAAGATCGGCAAAAAAAAGGTTAAAAAAGGTTGTTAAAAAGTTTTGAAAAAATTCGTTATTAAAAAATAATGTTTTTTACTTGTTCATTTAAATATTTAATCACAAATTTAAAAACCCCCTGGGGTTTTTATGGCGCGGAAATTTTTGGGGGTGGAAGCACGGGGGCCAATTATGAAAACCGTACTCCTTTTTGCTTTAAAGCAATTTTTTTTCTTTTGATAGACTAACAACTAAATTTTCTTGTTTTTTGGAAAAATAATTGGGGTATCCCTCTCTCTGTTAATTCTCTGTAAGATGCTTAGATATTTTGGGTTAAGATTTTTGGGATATTGATGAGTTTTAAGGGGTTTCCTTTTTAAATCTTACAAAGCTTTTTATCTAGATGTCAAGGGGGGGAAAAAACCCCCGGGGTTTACCAAAAAGTACCCCGTTTAGGGGAACTTGGGGTTTGGGTTTTTTTTTGGGTCAACCAAGGTGTGGGAAATTGTAAAGTTTATCAAGTTTTCCCGGCAAAGAATTTATTGACTGCCGTTGGCGCAGTTAAAATGATCATAAAAAAAGAAACATTTTTAAAAATTTTTAAAGTACCGACAATTTAAATTAAAGGGGCACCCGATGCAAACCCAAAAAAAGCTTAAATTACAAACCTTTAAAAGAATTTTGTCTAAAAAGACTTGGGGGGGGGAACAGCCCTTAAAAGTTCCCAAAAAAGATAAAAGAACATGAAAGAAAGATTACCTCAGGGGCTAAGCCCATTATTAAAACAAAAAGTGGAAGATAAATGCATTTTTTTGCAGGGGGGGGCTGTCCAGTTTTAAAAAGTTTAAGACCAAAATTACATTCCGGAAAAATATAGTTTACAGGGGCCCAAATTTAATTTTTATTCTGTGTACTCATGGCTTTCCCCCCCTGAATCGTGGGGCCCGGGCCCTTTCTTTATTTTTGTGTAAAAGGGCCCTTAGAAAAAAGGGAAAATCTTGGTTTTCTAAGTCAAAATTTTTTAAAAACTGATTTTTATTGTGGTTTTTTAAAAAATTAAAATTTTGAGGGGGGGTTGTGTTTCTTATTTTTCTAAATAAAATACTAAGCAAACTCGGCAAAACCCCCCCTTATGTATGGGGCCCAAAGGTCTTTTTTTTGGAAAAAATTTTTTTGAGTTCGGTTTTTCTCTCTTTTCCCCTCTCTCTCTCTCTCCCTTCCTTCCCTCTCCCCCCCTCTCCCCTCACACACACAAAACACACCAACCCCCCCCCCCCCCCCCCCCACCCAAAACACACACACAATAAAAAAATAAATAAAGATTAAATATAAAAATAAATATATCAAAAAATATAAATTTTATAATTATTATATATTTATAATTTTAAAAAATAATTAAAGGGTTGTTTTAAAGGGCTTTTCAAATTATTTACAGTAAAAGTCTCAATAGAAGGGCTATATGGGGCTTCAGAAAATGAATCATGAATTGGGGAGTCATATTTCCCCTTTTTTGAAAAGTATTAAAAATTCTTTTAAAAAATCTTTCCCCCTTTAGATACATACAAAAAAGAATAAGCCAAAAAACAATAAATGGTTGTAGGGAAAAAGGGGGGTCGGGGAAGACCAAGTTTTCCCTTTTTTTGGGAAAATCTAGTACTCCTGATTTAAACCCAATTTAAGGGTACAAATTTTTCATTTCGTGAGGGGAAAATTAAATTTTTTAAAATTTTTTTTTTTTCGTTTTTTTAAGAATACATACAGTTCATTAAATTTTGATGAATTTTTGAATTTCAAAAAATGCAAAAATTGGAAAAAACCCTTCACTACTGCTTCGGAACACCGTGTTTTGTCAAAAATTCCCACCCAAACTCATTCTAATAAATATTAATGGTTGGGGGCCCGCAAAAAAAATTATTTTGATACCCCCTCTTTCTTTTAAAAATTTATTTTAGGGAAAGGTTTCACTGCGTGCCCTGCTGCGTTTCGTGCGTTTCGTGCGTGCGGCTTTCGTGCGGGGTCGTGGTGCGGGGGGTGTGTGTGTGTGTGTGTGGGGTGTGTGTGTTCCCCGCCATGTGTGGGTTTTTGTTTTGGTATGTACGGGAGTTGTATGCCCTGCGTGGTGTATGTGTATGATCCCGTAAATTTTTGTGTTTCGTGGGGGTTTTGTGGGGGGGGGGGGGGGGTCTGGTAAGAAGGTGTGTGGGTTTAAGGGTGTTGTTTGGGGTTTTGTGTGTGTTTTTTTTTTGTGTGGGCGCGTGCGGGATGTGTGTGTGGGGTTTTTTTTTTTGTTTTGGGGTTTGGGTTTTTTCTTGCATTGTAAAAAGTTGTGTGTGTGTGTTGTTCCCTTTTTCTGGTGTTCTGTTTCTTGGTTTTAAACACGATCTATGTGTGTGAAAGTTGTGCCAAATTTTTGGGGGGTTGTGTGCACACGGCGTGCTTATATGCTGCATGTGTACATGATGTGTGCTTCCTTTTTAATTTTTTTCTCTCAAATTTTTAAAGAGGCTTTATCTCCCGATTGTTTATTTCAAATTATAACCCCCAACCCCAACCCCAAACCCCCCAACCCCCCCCCCCCCCCCCCCAAAAAAAAAAAAAACCAAAAACACAGTCCCATTTTAATCATTCCCCTTAAAGGGGGGGGCCAAAAGAAAACAAAAAAGACAACCAAAAAAAAAGAAAGAAATACTTTTTTCCACACAAAAAACCCAAAAACAAAAGCCCTTTTAAAGGAAAAAGATGCACTATTTTGCAAACGAGTTTTAGAAAGGGGGGGGACCCCTTTTCATGGTATATTATTGCGCTAAGGGCAGGGGAATTTAAAAACAAAAAAAAGCACCCTCCCCGAAAATTGCAACAAAATTTTTTGTTGTTGTTTGTGTGTGTTGTTGGCCCTTTTCGGGGGTGCGGGGCCGGGGCGTGTGTGGGGTGCGTTTTGTTTTTGCGTTTGGGGGTGTGTGTATTGAGGTTTTGGGCGTTTCCATAATAAACCAAGGGGAAAAAAGAGTATGTTTTTAAAAATGCAATAGTCTGTTTTAGGGGGCAATTTTTATTTTTTATCTTGGGAAAGTCCCCCCCTTCAAAAAATTTACGACAAGATTTTTTTCCCCCACATTTTCTTCAAACCCCTAAACCCTTTTTAAAATTTTTTTTATTTAAAGAAACGCCCAAATTTTGAAACGATCTCCTTTTCGTTTTCCAAAAAATTTATAAGATTTCAGGGGATTTTTTGAAATGTCAGTTGTGTTTTTTATGTTAAAAAGGGGCCCTTTTTTGAAAAAGTGTATACTTAAAATTAGTATTGAGTCATTTTAATTTCTATTTCCCCTTTTCATTATGCGTAACTCTTTCTTTTCAGTTAATGT
This sequence comes from Rapana venosa, assembly GCA_028751875.1. NCBI lineage: Eukaryota > Metazoa > Mollusca > Gastropoda > Neogastropoda > Muricidae > Rapana > Rapana venosa. Next base: position 46,315,990 of record CM054138.1, read on the forward strand.
TTGTATTTATGTTAAATTTTTGGGGATTTTGCTTTTAGGGGTTTTTTCGCCTGTTTTTAGTTTGGTTTTTTAATCCTCCAAACAACAAAAGGGGGGAAAGGAATTAAACGTTTTGTTGTGTTTTGGGGTTGGGTTGGGGTGTGTGTGTTTTTTGGGTGTGTGTGGTGTGTGTTGGGGTGTTTTCCCGAGAGGAAAGGGGAGCAAGAATAGATAAACAGACAGCCCGGCAGACAACAATTTACAGAGTTACAGACAGGAGACACAGAAAGAGAGAGGGGAGAGAGAGAGAGGAGTGTGTTTGTGTGTGTGTCTGTCCCGGGCTGTCTGTCTAGGGCTCGTGTTGTCGGGTCTGTCTTCTGTTTTGTCTGTTTTTTTTGTCTTGTGTGTTGTTCCGTTTCTGGTATTTGGCGCGCGTGCGATGTTTTTGTACTTGGTGTGACACCACACGTGGGATCTGTGTGGATGTTTTTACATGTTTTAAAATGGGGGTGTAGGCGCGCGCCTGCGCGTGCCGCATAAGCATGGGTTTTTTTTTTTAATTTAAAAAAAAAAAAATATTTTTTTTTTTTACCCTTTTCTAATTTTTTTTATTCTTTTAAATTTTTAGGGTAATTTGGGGTAAGCCTATGTTATGTATTTTTTGTGGTGGTGCGTTCGTCTTTCGGGCGTGCGTGTTTGTGTTGTGGTGGTGTGTGTTTTGTGTGTGTTTTTTTTTGGGTTTGGGTTTTTTTTTTTTTATTTAGTCTTTTTTTATTGTTTGGGTTGGCGTAATACTGTTTTTAGGTTTAAATTTTCATTTATAAGTTTTTGGGTTTCCCTTTTTATGGGTTTTGTGAATAAAAGCAAAAAGCTTTTGTTATTCAAAACCCCAAAGGGAAAATTAAAAAAAATTTTATTGACTTTTAAGCACACACACGCGCGCGCACACACACAACACACACCCCACACCAAAACCCACTCTCTCCCCCTCCTCCTCTCTCCTCTCTCTTCCCCTATTTTCTCTCCCCCCTCTCTCTCTCCCCTCTAACCCAGCGCGCGCATACATTTCCCCCACCCCACGCACCTCGCGCGCTCAAAAACATACTTAAAACACAAAAACACACACACACAACACACACACTCACCCCCGCGCGGCCCCATACACACACACATAAAACACCATAAAACCCCTTACTGAGGTGCGAACGATTGCTTTGAACAGCATAACCAAAAACCCCAAAACCCAAAAAATGAAAAGACCCCATTTCCCTTTTTCAAACAATGTGGCAAAAATGATTGAAGAGCTGTGTATTTTTCGTTTGGGGTTTTTCCATTAAAACTATTACAAATGGGTGAAGAAAAGTTACCAGTAAAGCTTATGAAATGTTACTTGAACTTGATAAATATGGTAAGCTGTGTTGGGCTTCAAAAATTAGAGAGATACTGTGTGTCACTGGCTTTAATATAGTTTGGTTGCAACAGGGTTTTGGGGATATAAAAGCATTTTTACATTTATTCAAACAGAAGCTTGTTGACATGTTCAGGCAAGAATGGGATCGGCTGTTAGGGATGTGACAGGTACACAACATATAGAACATTTAAAGCTGTTTTGGAAAAGGAAAGATATATTTTGGATATGGATACATACTGTTTCCCAGTTGCTATAACACAATTAAGGTGTAATATTCTTCCTCTAAACAATAATGTGCATCGCTACAGTGAAATTGTACAAAATAAAATGTGCCAATGTTGCAACCAAAAAAATCGAAAATGAACAACATTTCTTATTTAAATGTGATGCATATGAGGATCTATGTGCTAAATTTCTAAAAGAATCAGCCAAGCTTCGTTCCATGCATTACTCAGGGCTACAAATCCAAATCACATGCACAATTTATCCAGGTTGTGTTCCATGCAATTAACAGAAGAAAAAACTTCATTGTGGAAACATTGATCTAAATGTTGTGTTGCTATAATTTAATGAGAACGGCCATTGAGCAATTATTTTGTATGTGTGTGTGTGCACATGCCGTGCACAGCCACGCACAGCCAACGTGTGTGTATGTTTGTTCGTGGGTGCCCACCTGTGAGTGTGTGTATGTGTGTATGTGCCAGCCTGTATGTGTTGGTATGAGTGATTTGGAGGGGAGGGGTTTGAGTGTAAGAACTTGGATGCCTATGGCATGTGTGCGTGTGTGTGTTGCACGTATGTGCCGGTGTGTGTATGAAGGCAGTTGAGGAAGTGTCCAGCATAGGACTGTCCGATGAAAATTTGCATATTTTATGTCATTGAGGACATGTGATGAGTGAATATTGTTTCTGAATGATATCTTGCAATGTTTTGATTAACACCCCATTTTCTCTTTTTATGACTAAAACGTTACATGACATGAAAGAGCACAGTGTGTGGGTTTTTGGGGGGTTGTGGGTTTGGGGTTTTTTCCCCATACAGCATTGTGTTAACATTGCAGTAGCCTAGAGCTGACATGTTGTATTTGAAGGATACATTTTCTGGAGTGGTGAATGTTTTGAGAATGCAATAACTAGTGAGCATAGTAACTATTATGAAAATGGAAAGAAAAAACCTAATGAGCATTAATGATTTCAAATGTTATGATTTATGATGTGTTTGATATTTGTGTTTTGTATGTGAAAAGGTTTTAACATATCAGGTATAAATCCATCAATAACTTTGTCCACAGGTCTATTATCTTTTTGTGGTATCCTGGGAAGCAGTTAAGGTAAACTGATTTTTTTTTTGGAGGGGAAGGGGTGAATTTTTTAAAGCTGTGTTTTGTTTGGATTTTTGGCTTACAACAGTCTTTATTTAGTCATGATGTTCGAATATGTATACAAGGGTATACAGTTATGAGTGCACTCCAGGGTATTATGCCAAAGTCTTACCAAACTTATGTGAATTTTTTTTTCTCATTTTCCACTTTTCATCTTCTATTTTTGCCCCTCAATGTGTATTGTAGCCAAAGGCCGATGTACATTAAATCATTTCAGAGTTCAGAGTTCAGAGTTCTTCTCTCTCTCTCTCTCATCTCTCTCTCTCTTTCTCTCTCTTCTCCTCTCATCTCATCTCATCATACCTCCTCTCTCTCTCCCCTCTCTCTCTCTCTCTCTCTTCTCTCTCTCTCTCTCTCTCTCTCTCTCTCTCTCTCTCTCTCTTTCTCTCTCTCTCACGAAATAAAAGAATTTGTCATTGTCACTGTCATTCTCTCTCTGTCTCTCTCTGTCTGTCTCTCTCTCTGTCTGTCTCTCTCTATGTCTCTCTCTCTGTCTGTCTCTCTCTCTCTCACCCTCTCTCCCTGGGGGGGGGGGCCCATCACGTTATGTGCAGAAGACATACTGAAATTGCTCTGGTATTTTTGTGAAATAGTAACTAGTTCTAAGTGGTTTTAGTTTTTCACTGTTGGCATGTAGTTAGATCATGAGGATGGGAATTTCAGTGCATATGTACAGGGCTGTCTGTGGGACATTTGTGGCAGTATTTACCTGTTTCATGTCGAAACGGGCAGAATCAAATCTGCAATGCATACCTCCATCCTGACGCTGAAAAGCAGGTGAGAGGGTGTCCTGTTAGGACTGACCCTCACCTATCTATTTTTTGGGGGAAGGGGTCTTTAATTGCGGTGTGGGGACGTGGAGACTAACCCTGGACCTACCCCCTCCCCCCTCCTTCAATATACTGGCCAAGGAGCAGGCTGAGGCAAACCAGCTTGACAACGGGTGTCGCAGGGAAGCCTTCCTGAGGGACCAAAACCAGTGCTGAGGTGGCTGCCAACACGCCTACGGCCGTTCAACACAGACATGATTCCTCTCCTCCAGCAACTTCCCAGGAACTGACGCTTAACACAATGACAACAATGACAGTCAAAATAGAGAAGCTGGAAAACCTATTGAAGACTACAGTGGACAGTTTGAAAAGAGAGATTCAGGTGTTGACAGACAGTGTTGGTGCTCTGAAAGAAGAAATGTGTGACCTTAGAAGAGACATGGTCAATCTCAGAACTGAAAACATAGAACTACGACAGACAAATACAGAACTGACGAACAGAGTGAATAAACTAGAAAAGAGGGCAGATGATGCAGAAGGACGATTATGGTGAAACAACATTATTGTTCATGGTATAGAGAAGACGACAAATGAGAGAGGTGCTGACTGTGAGATGGCTGTGAAAAATCTTCTCTCTGAAAAAATGGGTGTCAAGGATGTAAAGTTTGATAGAGTGACCCCTATAAATTCTAAAGCTAACTCTCCTATTATTGCCAGATGCTGTTTTTATCAGGATAAGATTAGAATTATAAAAGCAAAATCTCACCTGAAAGGCTCTAGTATTTTTGTAGATGCAGATTTTTCTCAGTATGTCAGGGAAATTAGGCGTTAACTGTACCCATATTTAAAGAGCGCTAGAGTAGAGAGGAAACAAGTAAGAATGGTTTTTGACCATCTGATGATAAACAGAGAAAAGGTGATCCTCAATGATCTTGGCCAGTCCATACACACATCTGTCCCTAGAGGCAATTCACAGGGTAGGCCAGAAAGTAAACCAACACCTGTCATAAGTGGGCCTGAGTCAGTCACATACTCAATAGGGCTTTGTTCTGTGGAGCGTCACAGAGACCCAACTGCCTTTAAGAGGCAAGACAAAGACAAGTCTAACCAAGGTTTACTAGGCTTAGGACTAACATCTGTCCCCCAGGATTTGTCTGGTTGTAGGCAGCCCTCCAATAAAGAGCCCTTGTTAATAAATGATGATGGCAGTACTGATGATAGCATTAACTCTGTTTGTAGTCTCATCAATGTAAATAATGATAGTGTCAGTTTAGATGATGTAGACTCATTGGATCATAGCAATAAAAATGAAACAAATAAACTGTTGTCTTTTTTATGGAACATAAATGGGTTACTTTCTAAACTCACTGACAGGGATTTTGTATTTTATGTGAGTAGCTTCCATTTTATTTGTTTGTCAGAAACGTTCCTGGAATATATCCAGCCAGATGTTTTTAGTGGCTATAAGGCCTTCTGTAAGTCGGCAATTAAAGTTAGTCATCAAGGGAGATGATCTGGTGGATTGGTTTTATAGTGGAATGAAAACAAACTCAGTTTATAAAGAAAAATCTCTGTGACGAGAACATGTGTGAACAATTTCTAAAAGCCTTCCAGATGATTGATGAGAACATTGATGAAGCTCTATATTTGTTTAATGACCTCATAAAAACCAGTGTTGTGTGTATGAAGAAACAGGTTCGTACCAATAAAAGTCTATCAAGTGATACATGGTTTGATAATGAATGTAAAAGAATGAAATGTAGGGTCAGGAAACTTTTGAAGTCTTACCATAAAACGTTAAAGAATGAAGACAAAAACTTGTACTGTATCACAAGAAGGGAATATAAATACATGCTTGAAAGGAAAAAGAAAGAGTATAACAAGACATTACTTGCAGATATGGTGTCTTCCATCACTTCTCAAGTTCAGTTCTGGAAGAATATTAAGAAGGCTTCATTTAGAAAGAGTCAGCCAAATAATAATATATCAGTTGACAGATGGTTGCAGCACTTCAAAACCCTGCTAGAGAAAGACTCAGCAGACAACTCCATGAACACTGATGGTGACTATGAAGAAACTGAGGAAGATTTTGATCATCCCATATCTAAAGATGAAATATTATTGGCACTTAGAAAACTTAAACATGATAAAGCAGCTGGTCCTGATCAAATCATTGGAGAATTACTATAAAAAATGGTGCTGAAAATGTTGTCCAATTATTGCTAAAATTATTCAACAAAATATTTGATAATGGTCTTTTTCCAGATAACTTGACTGAATCTATCATTCTAACATTACACAAAAAGGTGATGTTGACAACCCTAATAACTACAAGGGAATCTCTCTTAGTGATATAAGTAGTAAGCTGTACAGTACCATCATTAATAATAGTTACAGGAATGGGTTAAGAAAAACAACATTACAGGTGAACACCAAGCTGGTTTTAAGAGAGGGTATTTCACTATAGATCATATGTTTACTCTACTTGCATCTATCCAGAAACAGTTTGCTCATAACCATAAGCTCTATGTAGCATTTATTGACTTTGAAAAGGCATTTGATTCTGTTAATAGAAGCTTGTTATGGCCTATTCTCCTGAAAAATGGTGTGAAGGGTAAATTATTACGTTGTTTGAGATCCATGTATCAGAATGTCAAAAGCAGAATAAGATGTGAATCTAAGCTAATGGATATAATATACTGCACCACCTGGGTCAAACAGGGTGATGTATGTAGCCCTCTATTGTTTTCTGTTATCATTAATGAGTTAGCCATAGAAGTCATTGATAGGGGTAAACATGGTGCCACTTTCCCCCAAGATTTCACAGAATTGTTTATTCTCCTGCTTGCTGATGATGTCATCCTGCTATCTGAAACTTTTGTAGACTTACAACAGTAGTTGAATAGCTTAAGCAGTGCTGCAACAGCACTTGATCTTAAGGTTAATCTGAATAAGAGTAACATTGTTGTATTCAGAAAAGGTGGTTATTTAGCTGCTCACGAAAAATGGTTGTACAATGGTAAA
>CM054138.1:46327554-46357554 GCA_028751875.1 Rapana venosa
CAACAACAATGATACCTCGGTCCCCTTCCCCCCCCCCCCTCCCGCCCCACCTCATCCCATTCGTATATACCATATGCAACATAATATTATGAATTCATACACAACAGTAAAACCATGCAATAAGCGTGTTAAAGAGCGCTTTGATTTGATGCGTTACAAGATTCAGCGCTATATAAATTTCATATATTATTATTTTTTTTATTTTTATTTTTTTTTTATTATTATTATTATTACTATTATTAAAGGGAAAACAAAATGGTGGTGCGTTCATCTGGAATGAAATACCTGCAAGTCAGGTTCTGAACGTAATTATTATATATTCATGACATAATTCTTAGGTGTGTTTTTAAATTGAAGTCTGTTTTGATACATCTCCAATTTGCTGGGAGTTTTTCCGGATACATTACTACCTGAATACAAGAAGCTCGATTGGTAAAAGTTCTTTTTCGGTCTAGGACGTTTGTCTATGCTGGTTAATTTGTACAGTTTTAGCGGTCTTTGAGGGTGCATTTTCATTGACAACATTTTGCACAAACAGTTTCATTGAACATAAGCCTGTTGTGAAAGCTCAAGACATGTTATGGCTTATAAAGTAAGGTCAATATGCAGGAAGATTGGTTTCCTCTTCTTTGGTTTTGGTCACAGTCTGACTGCTCTTTGATATGAAGGATAAGTTTCAAGTTCGTTTCGCTGCAGTTATCCAAAAGAGCTGCTGCACAGTCAGTGATGGGCAAAATATTACCACAGAAACTAATGTGCAAGTTTTGTCGCTCAGAAAGTGCTATATTTTGAGTAACTGTGTATATCATACTCGAAGCGAACCAAGGCAGTGGCAGGTCTGCACTGGAAGATGACCCGGGAAATCGTAAAAAAAATCCCCTACACTTACGTCACGAGAAGCCGCCAAGATTGGAACCCAAGACTTCAATGTACCCAAGGGATTGTAAAAAGTCAAACGGTCTTAACCACTCGGCTATAGCGTCCATCACCTTGGACAGTTCAAATTCTGTTTAGCCAATAAACACGAACCGTTAACTGTATCAACGCTCTCTCCCTTGGCCCAAATCCTTCATTTGTCACTTTCAAATCCAGCCTAAAGACACACTTATTTCCTACTGAGGATCCGCCTCCGTCATTACGCCTCAACATTCTGTCCCTACTTTCAATCAGCCTCCTCCATCTCCATCACTTTGCAGTAATAATAATAATAATAATAATAATAATAATAATGTATGGAATTTATATAGCGCTGAATCTTGTAAAGCAACAAATCAAAGCGCTCAAATGACATTTTTTTGTAGCGTGTGTGTGTGTGTGTATGTGTGTGTGTGTATAACAATTTGTTAACCTTATAAATTATGTGATAGGTTGCATGCGCGTGAATGATTTGAATGCAAGCACTTGGATTTGTTTGCTTTACAAGATTCACCGCTACATAAATTCCACACATCATTATTATTATGATTATTACTATCATCATCACCATCATCATCATCATCATCATTAACATCATTATTATTATTATCATTATTATCATCATCATCATCATCATCATCATCGAGACGTGAGGCTGGAGTTGGCTTTGCAGTAAGAACAACGCTTGTTGGCAAGCTGGCTGGACCCCCAAAAGGAATAAATGATAGACTTATGACGATGAGACTCCCCTTATCTCATGGGAAGAGTTTTCCTACCCTGTCAGTGCTTATGCTCCCACCATGACAAATCCAGAGGACATCAAGGACAAGTTTTATGAAGACTTGAATGCTGTTATTGCCTCTGTTCCCAACGCAGACAACCTCATCATCCTTGGTGACTTCAATGCGAGAGTAGGCTGTGACAGTACCGCGTGGGAAAGTGTGATTGGAAAGCATGGAGTTGGCAACTGCAACAGCAACGGCCTACTGCTCCTCCAGACTTGCGTGGAGCATGACCTACTGATCACAAACACGACTTTCAACCTCCCTACACGTAACAGGACATCTGGGATGCATCCCCGCTCTAGGCACTGTCATCTTATTGACTATATCATCACCAGGAAGATGGACAGGCAGGATGTTCGTGTCACAAAGGCCATGTGTGGAGCAGAATGATGGACAGACCACCGTCTCATCGTCTCTAAGCTCAGGTTGCGTGTCCAGCCCAGGAGACGGCCACAAGGCGTGAAAGCACCTAAACGCCTGAATGTCAACAAGATGGAGAACGACACAGTCAAACGGTCTCTTGCTGCCGCCTTGGAGGAACGCCTAGAGCCCATTGTGCTGGATAGCCAAAACGTGGAATCAGCATGGGGAACACTCCTGAGATCTTGTATAACACAGCTATGGAGTGCCTCGGCCCTACTTCCAGGCGACACAGGGACTGGTTTGATGAGAACTGTGAAGAGATCACAGTTATTGGAAGACAAGCGTTGTGCCTATAAAGCCCACCTTGATGACCCAACATCAACAGCAAAGAAAGATGCACTGAGGAACAAGCGTAGCACCATCCAGCTAAAGCTGCGTCAGATGCAAGACTCCTGGATCAGCAATAAAGCAGATGAGATCCAAGGATATGCTGTCAGGAATGACATGAAGAACTTCTATGATGGACTCAAAGAGATCTATGGTCCCACCACATCAAGATCATCACCACCTCTCCTCAGTGCAGATGGGTCTACTCTCATCACTGACAAAGACAAGGTCCTTGAGAGATGGGCTGAACATTTTGATAATGTTCCAAACCGTCCTTCCACCATCAACGATGAAGCTATTAACCGCCTCCCACAAGTTCCAGTCGACGAGACGATAAGTACCATACCAACCTTTGAGGAGATCCAGAAAGCAATTTGCCTGCTGTCCAGTGGTAAAGCACCCGGCGCAGACTCAATCCCAGCTGAGATCTACAAAGAGGGTGGCAGAGCACTGACTGAAAAACTCCATGAGCTCTTCCAAGTCATATGGCAGCATGAGACACTTCCGCAAGACTTCAAAAATGCCTCCATCATACATCTATACAAGAACAAAGGAAACCGCCAGGCCTGTGACAACCACCGAGGAATATCCCTGCTGTCCATTGCAGGCAAGGTCCTGGCCAGAGTACTGCTGAACCGGCTCATAGTCCACCTTGAGCAAGACCTTCTTCCAGAGAGTCAATGTGGCTTCCGGAAAGATCGCGGGACTATCGACATGGTGTTTGCTGCCAGGCAGCTCCAAGAGAAGTGTCAGGAACAAAACACTGACCTCTACCTCCTTCGGATGAGACTACAAACCGAGGCCCCGTGTGCAAACGCATGCAGAACATCTTGCGCACACGTTAAATCCTGTTCCGCTGTTCGAAAGAGTAATAATAATAATAATAATATATGGAATTTATATAGCGCTGAATCTTGTAAAAAAACAAACAAATCGAAGCGCTTGCACTCAATCATTTACAGGCATGCAACTCTCCTTAAACATAATGAACAACATATTTCAAAACCATGCGCGCGCACGTATGCACGCACACACACGCACACACACACACACACACACACACACACACACACACACACACACACACACACACGGAACAACACTTAGAAGGTGAAAGATGCTGTTGAAAATTAGGGACAGATATTTGGGGGGAAAGTCTCAGGTAGGAAATAAGTGTGTTATGAGGTTGGATTTGAAGGTATCAAGTGAAGGCTTTTGGCGAAGTGAAGGAGGGAGGTCATTCCAGGTGGATGGACCAGAAACAGAGAAGGAGCGACGGCCAACAGTGGTTTGTTTGAATCTGGGTGTTCGAAAGCACAAAGTATCTGCGGCTGAACGAAGGGAACGGGATGGAGTGTACAGATGAAGACAGTTACAGAGATAAGAGGGTGCAGATTTGTTGAGACATTTGAAACAGGGGGTATTGATTTTATACTCCAGTCTTTGTGAGACAGGCAGCCAGTGAAGAGATCGCAGAAGAGGAGTGATGTGTTCAGATTTTTTCTTTCTTAGGACCAGTCTAGCTGCAGAGTTTTGTATGCGTTGAAGAGAGTGGATAGATGATGCTGGTAGGCCAGCCAAAAGAGAATTACAGTAGTCTAAACGTGAAAGAATGAGAGATGTGACAAGCTTGGAAGTTGCATCAGTGGACAGATACTTGCGAATCGCGCTTATGCGCCGTAATTGATAGTAGCAGGACTGGCAGGTCTGGGTGATGAATTTTTTCATAGAGGTGTGTTGTCAAGAACTACTCCTAAATACTTCACAGAGTTGGACAAAGGAACTGACGTATTGCCGAATTCTATTGAAGTTTTTGCGATAGAGGAAAGTTTATGTTGGGTCCCTATGAGCATGGCTTCGGTTTTATCAGCATTAAGTTGTAACTTGTTCTGAGTCATCCAGTTTTTAATGTCTTGAAGGCAGTAGGACATATTTGTCAGGAGGGAAGGCAAGTTTCAACAGTATCACTGCACTGAAGCTGAGTATCATCGGCATAGAAATGATGATCAATATGGTGGTTGTTTATTATATGTGAGAGTGGAGCAGTGTAGAGAGTAAAGAGAACAGGGCCCAGGACTGATCCCTGCGGGACTCTACATTCCATTATGACAGGTTTTGATTGGATTTTGTTTACAATAACTTTCTGGAACCTGTCTGTCAGGTATGAAGTAAACCAGGTGAGGGCTGTGCCGTTAATACCAAACGTATTTTGGAGGCGAGAAAGAATAGAGTGATCTATGGTATCAAAGGGCTGCAGATAAGTCAAGAAGAGTGAGGAGGGAGTTTTTTTTCCTGCATCGAAGCAATTTGAAGTGTATCTAAAGTGTGGACGAGGGGGGTTTCGGTGCGTGGTTGGGGCGATAGGCAGTTGAAAAGTGGGAAGGAGATCATTGGAATGAAGGTGACTGTTGAGCTGTTGAGAACGACTTTTTCTAGTACTTTAGAGACAAAAGGTAAGTTTGAGAGGCCAATAATTCTTCAGAATTTTTGGATCGAGTCGTGCTTTTTCATTAGAGGTGTGACTATTGCTTTTTTTAAGAGCTGATGGAAAATTTCCTGACACAAGAGATGAGTTTACTATTTTAGTGATAATAGGTAAAGTTGTGGAAGGGCATTGTGAGAAAACAGGAGCAGGTATGGGATCAAGGTCGCATGATTTTATAGTCATTTCCTTTTCAGAATTGTCATGATTTTTTTTCACTTGTGGGATGGAAGGAAATAGAGGAGTGCCAGTGAACTGGGGATCAGGAGGCGCAGGCTGGAATTGGTCTGTCCAGTCTGGAGCGTATGTTTCGAACTTTGTCTGAGAAGAAGGCAGAAAATAAGGATGGAAGTTCAGACAGGCTGGGGGTGTTAGGCAGAGGAGTTGTTTTTGCAGACCCAAAGGAGATTTGAGGTGAGGGAAAAAAGAGATTTTATGGATGTAGCACAGAGAACTTGGGAAGAGTAGTAGTCTGTCTTTGCTGAATGGGTTAAGATTTGACTTTGTTTTTTTTTTTTCGGAAAAGCTGTTTGTTGATTTCGGTTTTTGACTTCCGCCACTCCCGTCTAGTTGCCGGCGTTTGCGCTTCGCTATCAAGATGTCTTGGGTATACCATGGCGCACAGGATCTATCAGGGAGGAGATGGTCAGTAGGAGGTGCATGCTCATCAAGCAGTTGCGGAAAATAGTGTTTAGAGATCAGAGAGGTCAGTGGGCCCAAGGTTTGTGAAAAACGTTCGGAAGCTTGTGAAGGGAAGGTATGAATGTCTAAGGCCTTAAGATTGCGACGAGTAACATATTTCTTCTTTCTGACAGGTTTTGTGATGTTAAGATGGAAAAGAATGGCGGAATGATCAGAATGCAGTTCGTCAGAGTAGGCCATTGTGTGCCGGTGGGAACAGTTGACAAAATTTAAAAAACCACATACACACGAATTTTTTTTAAGTCATCTGAGCGCTTTGATTTGTTGCTTTACAAGATTCAGGGCTATATAAATTCCATACATTAATTACTCCACCTTTATTGATCTGACCAAGGCCTTCGATACTGTTAGCAGAGGGTCTATGGAGAATCATGGCGAAGTACGGTTTTGCCAAGAAAATTTCATCAACCATCGAAATGTCAGTTTCATGATGGTATCTGGCCAGAGTACAAGACAAACGGAGAGGCATCTAAACCCTTCCCAGTCCCCACAGAGAGAAGCAGGGCTGTGTTCTTGCTCCCACCCTGTTCAGCCTCATGTTTTCGGCAATGCTGTCAGATGCGTTCAGAGATTGGGATGTTGGTGTCAGCATCAGGTACAGGTATGATGGATCACTCTTCAATCTCAGGAGGTTTTCAAGCAAAAACCAAGGTCTCAACAGATATCATCAAGGGACTACCTGTTTGCTGATGATTGCCCCCTCAATGCTGCTTCTGAAGCCGACATGCAAGACAGTGTTGACAATTTCTCTGATGCTTGCGACAATTTTGGGTTGACAATCAGTACCAAGAAGACTGAGGTAAATGTACCAACCAGCCCAGGGAAGCCCTCCCGTTGAAACCAAACATCTCCGTAAATGGACATAGACTCAAAGCAGTGGACAATTTTACTTACTTGGAAAGTACCCCTCTCCCGCCAGTAGCCTTGGTGATGAAGTCAACACCAGACTCGCCAAAGCAAGCGCTCCCTTTTGGGCAGACTTCGAAAGAATGTGTGGGACAGGAGAGGCATCTAAATAGAAACCAAGATCAAGGTCTACAAGCGTTAGTGCTCACCACCCTGCTCTATGGCTCAGAGTCATGACAGTCTACCAACGCCATGCTAAAAGCTGAACCATTTCCACACCACCTGTTTGAGAAAACTGTTTGGCATCAAGTGGCAGGACAAAGATCCCAGACGCTGAGGTGCTCACTAGAGCAAACCTTCCCAGCATCCACACCATCCTGATGCAGACCCAGCTTCGCTGGGCAGGCCATGAGTTCGCATGCCAGACCATGGGCTCCCAAGAAACTTCTGTTTAGCGAACTTCAGCATGGAAAGCGCTCCCAGGGAGGCCAGAAGAAACGCTTCAAGAACACTCTGAAACCCTCACTGAAAGCCTTCACATTGAGATAAAACTCATGGGAGCAGACGCAATGGGGGAGGCCAATTGGCGAGCAGCGGTACGCAGTGGCGCCAAGCCCCACGAAGCAAACAGAATTGCGACAGGGGTGGCAACGCAGGCAAGGAAGGAAAGATGAGCCCCAAAAACCAGCCAATACCCTGTCCAACTGTCAAAAAATTTTCAAGGCGGATTGGCCAAATAAGTCATCTCGCACCACAAGAAATGGGACCCTCCCAATCCCTTATCATCATCATCATCATCATTCATCACATCATCATCATCCTTTTACATTATTATTATTATCACTATTTTATTGTTATTATCAAACCGTGGTGAAGAAGCTGAAGGCAGACGCCAAGAAAACCCACCTGCACAATGCCTGCACTGCCCCGGGTTAAAGGTGGGTAGGCAGTAGTTAAGTCATCCAAACTCCCTTTACCAGGCCTACTACCTCCTGACAGATGTCTGTCGTGCTTTCAAATGTCATGGTGGGATTATTTTGTAGCATGACAAGCGTTTAGCACGACAACCGCTCTTTACGAGCTACAAAAGGGAGAAAATAAAAAGCATCAGGAATCAGAGATGGCTGCCTTTGTGTCAGGTATTTTTCTTCTTCATCTTCTACTTCTTCTCATTTTTATTCTTATTCCTATTAGTATTCTTTTATATCTATATTATATATTAAAATATATAAATATATATATATATATAATATATATATAATAATATATATATATATATATATATAGTAAATGGCAATAAAAACACAACTGTGTTCAGCTTCATTTCTCCTTTTATTTTGTCGCAAATTTTTGCTTCCTCTTGAAGCTTCCTCAGGCTGAATGGATAAATAATATTATATAATTTATATATATTATTATTTAATATATATATATATATATTATATATATATATATATAAATATAATTAAAAAAATATAATAAATATATTATGTATATATATGTATGTGTGTGTGTATGGCGGGGCGCGCGCAAGATGTTCTGCCGCTTTTCTAACACGAAACCTCGCTTTACATTTTCATCGGAAAGACTTTGACATTCAGTTTGATTTTCATCGTCAAACTGGAGAGAAGGGTGAGGCACGGAATCGAACCCAGTACTCACGGGTTTACTCGTTGACAGGCGAATGTCTCAACCATCCTGCCACCTTCCTTATTAGAGATCCGGCTTACTGTTGAAATGTTTGGAGTTAAATGTAGCTTTCTTGAGTCTGTTTAAATTATGATAGTATCCATGTGCCTGTCAGTATTGTGATTCATGCCCTTCATGGGAGGATTGAAGTGTTTTTGCCTTGACTTGTACCATCATGACTATACTTCATCCATCTGTCAAACAGTTTTGTCTACTGCACAAGCTCAGGGGACGGACGGCTGGGGTGTTTAGCAGCAGTGTATTAGCACTGTGGCACACCTTTCTAGTCCTGAGTCAAAGTCAGCATGAGCACTGACAGCCAAGGCACCACCGGCATGGCCAGCAGCGTGCCCAGCTCTCGCGACCTTCTGGAATCCCTGCCAGAATACAAAGTCTCTCTGGGCTGGCGCTACTGCTCGCCTTTCATCCTGGCCATGGAACCTTCGGCAATGTGATGATTCTGCGGGTGCGAGTATGTCCTCTGGAACCCCTCCTCTTCCTCCTCCTCTATCTCCATCTTCTTCAGAGCTCGGGCCCGTCTGATCCATTCTGCTCTACACTGGCCTGCTCAGGAACTGGATCAAGTATGTCTATCTTCTGGACATTCGTGACCAGCACTGGGCCATCTGCAAGATCCACACCTTCCTGGTTTACGTCACATGCATGACGTCATCGTGGTTTCTGGCCATGATGACCACACAGCGGGCTTTGTCGGTAGTTTGGCCCAATAAACTGAGACAGCTGCGTAGCCCCAAAATAGCAGTTATGACAGTATCTGTCATTGTTACATGATCTGCTTGTTGAATACTCACCAATTCTATGGCTATGTCTTGAAGTACTACCCTGACCTGGCACAGTTCTACTGCCATTTCCTGAATGCTGATTACAGTTACTTCATGCATGTGTCTTGGTCATGGATCGACCTGTGCATGTCCTCCATCTTGCCCTTCTTCTTCCTGCTGACCAGCAACGGTCTCCTGATGTGGAAGGTGACCTCTTCTATCCGAGAAGTCAGGAAGCTGACCAACACCGGAAGTAGGTCACAGGAAGCGGTCAGCCAGCGACAGAAACAGTCCACCTCTCTCAACGTCACCCTCATCTTCCTCTCCGCCATGTTCTTCCTGCTGACGTCACCAGTATGTGTGTTTCTCGTTTTCGACCTCTATTCTCACAATGAGGTGGATACTGGAAACGCAGAGCAAATGGCGGCCAGAACTTTGGGTTGGGCCGTGACCAATCTTCTGTGGTACACCAACAGCGCCATCAACTTCTACCTGTACTGTCTGACAGGGTCCAGGTTTCGGACACAGGTCTGGCAGTGCTTGCGTTGCCTCACCCCTTCAGGCAAAAACTGACAGAGGTGGAATCTGAGGAACAAGTTCAACCCTGTTGTGATACATACCAGGTGTTGTCTGCTGTGTTACAGATTCGTCTGTGCAGAAGGATAACCCACGTTCTGGCGATTCAGTCTTGTGGCGTTGGTTTCATTTTTTTTTTCTCCAAAGGCCATTATCTTATTTCGCAATGATATGTTTTTTTCTTTGGGTTTATTTTTTTTCCATGGCTGGAACGGGGAGGTTCACTAACAGTGAGGATCAATAGCTCCTTCTAAGTACACACACATACGGGAGCAGTATATTTTTAGTCTATGTCAAAAAGTCCTGTCAAGTTGCGTTCATCCTGAGGCTAAGCATCTTAACATAAGTAGTTTCCCTAGAAATCTTTGCTTTGTAGTCTACTACAGGCGCGTACACACACACATACACACACACACACACACACACACACACCACACACAACTACACACACACATACATACACACACACACACACAAACACACACACACAACACAACACACACATACATAAAATGAAGCGCGCGTGACAGATAGCAGGGTCAGTCAGTATTACTCTATATCCCCTCTCCCCTCTCACTCTCTCTCTCATCTCTCTCTCTCTCTCTCTCTCTCTCTCCCCTCTCTCCTTCTCTCTCTCTCTCTCCTCTCTCTCTCTCTTCTCTCCTCTTCCTCTCTCTCTTATCCTCGTCTCAAAACAAGACTGTCTCAGCAGGCATACTCATAATTATTCAGGTTGGACCTGTCATACCTACCTACCTACCTACCTACCTACCTGCACTTTAGTGTCTGCTTTCATTTCTGTTGGTCTGTTGCCCAGACCAAAAGAGTTGTCAGTTATTGCATTGTATTGTACTGTATTGTATTTATTGTATTGTATTGTATGGTACTGTCAGCCGCAGATACTTTGTGCTTTCGAACACCCAGATTCAAACAAACCACTGTTGGCCGTCGCTCTTTCTGTTTCTAGTCCATCCACCTGGAATGACCTGCCTCTTTCACTTTGCCAAAAGCCTTCACTTGATGCCTTCAAATCCAGCCTCAAAACACACTTATTTCCTACCTGAGACTTTTCCCCTCATAGTTGTCCCTAATTTTCAACAGCATCCTTCACCTCCTAAGTGTGTTCGCGAGTGTGTGTGTATGTGTGTGTGTGGGGGGGGGGGGGCGCTTGCGTATGTGCGTGCGCGCAGCATGGATTTGAAATCTGTTGTTCATTATGTTTAAGGAGAGTTGCAGGGGTGTAAATGGTTTGAGTGCAAGTGCTTCGATTTGTTTGGGTTTGTTGTTTTTTTTTACAAGATTCAGCGCTTTATAAATTCCATACATTATTATTATTATTATTATTTTTATTATTATTGTATTGTACTGTATTGTATTCCACTGTATTGTATTGTATACCACTTTAAGTCAGCAGATTTCTCTGCGTGAAATTCGGGCTGCTCTCCCCGGGGAGATCGCGTTGCCACAAAAGCAGCGCCACCCATTATTTTATTTTATTTTATTTTTCTGTCTGCAAGTGCATTCAATTTTGTTTCTCTTATCAGAGTGGCTTTCTTCTACAGGATTTTCGCCAGGGACAACTCCCTTGTTACCGTGGATTTTTTGACGTGCAATAAATAATCATGTGTAACACACAGGACCTCGGTTTATCGTTTCATCCGAAAGTCTAGCACACAGACCACCACGCACGGTCTAGCTAGTAGATGGGGGAGGGGGTGGGAGTTTCTGGCCCAAACGGGCATCAAACTACAGTATACTTCGAACCCGGACTTTTCGCTTTCTAGGCAGTTGCATTACCTCTAGACCACCGATCCACCTATGATATAACCTCAGTACCAATGCCTACATTGACATGTTGTTATACTGTAAAGTGTTATATCAGGACTTGTCTTCAAGCCATGACAAGCTCTTAGCCTAATAACTTACACTCTCTTTGAAAGGAGAGAAAAATCGATCCTCTGAAGTCGAAATATGGCAGCCGAAATGGTGAGGTAGGTACTTAAAAAGAGTCATACACAACCTAATTTTTTTCCCTTGTCTGTCTGTGTTCAACGTCTTCTGAAGTCGGAGTATGGCTATACTCAAGGTAGCGTCTATGCTCAAGGTAACGTCTTCTGAAGTCGGAGTGTGGCTGCCGAAGTGGCGAGGTAGGCAGTAGAAAAGAATCATACATAGCCTAAGCTTTTCTTTCGGTCTGAACTCAACGTAACGTTCTCTGAAGTCGGAGTGTGGGCTGCCGAAGTGGCGAGGTAGGCACTTGAAAAGAGCTATGCACAACCTAAGCTTCTTATCTGGTATGTATACTCAACACAACAGTCTCACAGTGATTCCCGGGTAGGTTGAGCGAGTCAAAATGCAATATTCCGGGTGACCAAGGGAGCATGAGTGACTTACTTGACTTATGCCTCTTGGTTCCTTGGGGAACATAGGGCTGCAACAACACCCCTCCAACGAACTCGGTTTTGGGAGATCCTCTTCAGCTCAGCCCATGTCATTCCGGCTGTCTTCGTTTCTTCGTCAACACTTCTGCACCAGGTCTGCTTTGGTCGACCAACTTTCCGCTTCCCTTGTGGATTCCAGTCAAGGGCCTGTCTGGTGACATTTGACGCAGGTTTGCAGAGTGTATGGTCGATCCATCCCCACTTCCTTTGTTTAATAATGGACTCGATTTGGGTTTGTCTGGTCCTGTCCCACAGTTGTTTGTTGGATATGACTTCCGGCCACCAGATGTTGAGGATGTACCGAGGCATTTTTTTGGTAAAAGACTGGAGTTTGTGGGTGTTGGTTTTTGTTACCCACCAGGGTTTCTGAGCCATAAAATAGGACCGATTTTTTCATTGGTGTTGTAGATCCAAATCTTGTTTTGAAATGAGAGGGCTGTTGACCTCCAAATTGGCCGAAGGGTGTTGAAGGCGTGACGGGCTTTGTTGATTCGGCACTTGATGTCTTCATCTGTTCCCCCATCTTTACTGACGACACTACCCAGGTAAGTAAACTTGGTGACTTCTTTGATGGTTTCTTGCTGCAGTCGCACTGCGTCATGTGTTTCGTTGTTCACCCTCATGATCTCTGTCTTCCCGATGTTGATTTGGAAGCCAGTCTTTTCAGCTTCATCAGCACACGACAAAGCTTCTCTTGTGCGTCTTGTTGCCTGTGGGAGAGAAGGCTGATGTGTCTGCGAAGTCCGGTCTTCCCGCTGCTTCATGAGGGTCCACTGTATGCCGGTTCTCCTGCTTGCTGTGGCTTGCGCATTATCCAGTCAAAACCCCCAACAGGAAGATGGTTGTCAACAACAGACAGCCCTGACGACACCGGTCTGTAGGGGGAAGGCTTCTTTCAGTTTTCCTTCATGGATGACTTGACAGGTGGCAAACTTCATATAGCTGCTGGATGATGGTGATGAACTTTGGTGGAAAGCCATAGTGTGCATCAGTTTCCAAATTACATCTCTGTCGACGCTGTCAAATGCCTTCTGGAAGTCGACGAAGATGAATATAGGGGGGGTCTGCCACTCCAGGGACTGCTCAATGATGATGCGCATTGTGGGGATTTGATCTGTGCATGATCTGTCTTGCCTAAAGCCTGCCTGTTCATCCCCAAGTGTCTTGTCCAGTGCTGTCTTCAGTCTGTCTAGCATGATCCCTTTTTCAGCACTTTCCCTGGGATGGACAATAGCATGATTCCTCTCCGTTGTTGCATGAGGACAGGTCGCCTTTCTTTTGGCAGCTTTATGAATGGCCTTTCTTCCAGTCTTCTGGTACACTCTCATGCCCCAGATCTTGTATAGGAGTGGGTATAACATCTCAGAGGAAGTTTGGATTTCTGCCTTCAGTGCTTTAGGGGGTATACTGCTGGGGCCCGCTGCTTTGCCTGATTTTTAGTGACTTGATGGCGTTTGGGGATCTCATTCTTGGTAGGGGGGCCGGCGTTGATGCCAAGGATTTCAGTAGGTAGGGGGATGTCTGGGGGCATGGGTGGTGCACGTCTGTTGAGCGTTTCTTTGAAGTGCTCTGCCCATCTTGCTCTCTGGTCCTCCTCACCTGGAATTTGGTATTGCCATTCTTATCTTTGACAGGGCAGCTAGGTTTTGTTGTTTTTTCCTGAGAGAGTTCTCGTGATCTTGTACAGTCTCTCTATTTCTTTTGGCTGCTGCGTCTCTGCTTTCCCGAGTCAGTTCCTCAATGAATTTTCTCTTGTCTCTTCTTGCATTTCTCTTTACTGCCCGGTTTTTGTCCCATAGCATGCTTGCAGTTCCCGTTTCT
Source organism: Rapana venosa (assembly GCA_028751875.1). Taxonomy (NCBI): domain Eukaryota; kingdom Metazoa; phylum Mollusca; class Gastropoda; order Neogastropoda; family Muricidae; genus Rapana; species Rapana venosa. The sequence continues at coordinate 46,341,344 of CM054138.1, forward strand.
TTTCTTGATCTTGTGTTTGGTTGATCTGATCTTTCAGCTGTTTTCTCTCGGTGATCAGTGCCCATGTTTCTGTTGTCAGCCACTCCTTGTATTTTCTTGTTTTCTTTCCCAGTACTGTTTGGCATGTTGTCTTCCAGGTCTCATGCAGACTCTGCCATTGCTCTTCGACTGTTTCCTCTGGCAGCTGGGAAAGCACACTGAAGTTGTTCCTCAGTTCGAGCCTGAATTCTTCTATTTTTTCTCTTTCCTTCAGGCTTTGCACGTTGAACTTGTGTGATGGTCTTCCTGCCCAGTCGATGTAGGCTTTGAGCTTGGTCGTGAGGATGGCAACAACAAGATGATGGTCTGATGCTGCATCTGCTCCGCGCTTCACCCTGACATCATGCAGGCTCCTTCTCCCTTCGCCCGATGGTGATGTGGTCATCTGGTTTTCTGTCTCGCCATTTGGGGGAAGTCCATGTGGTCTTGTGGACTTTCTTGTGAGAAAGATGGTGCCCCCAATGACCAGGTTGTTGAACATGCAAAATTCGTTAAAAGTTCTCCATTTTCATTTTGTTCTCCAGTGCCATGTCTGCCCATGATCAGTTCTCTGTTTGTGTTGTCTGTCCCCACTTTGGGATTCATGTCTCCCATTAGTATTTTTAGATCCCTCTTTGGTGCTTTGTCCATGATGGTCTGGACTTGTTCGAAAAAAGTTTTCTTTATCTTCTAACTCTGCTGTATTTGTTGGGGCGTAGCACTGAAGGATGGTAACTTTTTGCCTTTTGAGTTTGAAACGTGCTGTGAGGATCGTGGTGACACTGGTTCCCAGGACAGCAGTGCTTGCTTTGCTTCAAAAGGGCTCATCAGCACGCTACTCCATGTGTGTTTGGGGGTGGCCTTCTTCCTGTCCCGAGTAGATGATAGTGTCTCCATTCGCAAGTTTTGTCTGCCCGGTTTTCCCTTCCATCTGGGCTTGCACAGGCCAAGGATCTTTAGGTTGTACCTGTGCATTTCTCTACTCACCTGTGCTGTTTTAACCAGTTTTCGTATAGGGTTCTGTTTTTCCAGGTCCTATCCTGGTTGTTGACTTGGGTTTTTAGAAGAGTTGTCGGGGCACTGGCTTCCCGAAGGCTTTCACCAGCACACGTCATAGGCTCTACCAGAAGAGGACTCTTCCCCAACCATGTGGCCCGCGAGGGTAATGTTGCAGTTTTCCTAACAGAAAAGTTTTTAAGTGAATGGGTCGTTAGCCCAATGCACAGCCCCCAACCTGGAGGACCAGGGTGCATGGTTTAGTCTGGCTCCAACCCCCACAGACCTGTTGAGCATGGTTGAACCTGCCAGAGGCCGAAGCCCCGCCCACATAGCTCTGGGGGTCATTGAAGCATGCAAGCCATCCCACCACCACAAGGTGACACTCCATCTGTTGGGGGGTTTTTGTCCCAAGGTAAGAGATCCGAGATTCTCCAATGATGAGATTTTACACACACACACACACACACACACACACACACATCTTGCTACACGTTAAATCCTGTTCCGCTTTTCGTAAGAGTAGGCCATTGTGTGCCGGTGGGAACAGATGAAAGAATTTACAAAACCGCATACACATGGGGACTGGATGTAAAAAAGCACATAAGTGCTTATTCCATTATCCTCGATATAAAAATAATATTTAAAATAATAAAATATAATAATGATAATAATAATAATAATAAGGAACGCACGCACACACACACACACACACAAGCACATACACACACCATTAAGGTAGCTGCATTCCGACTTCAGAGATTTGTATGATTATTATGAACATAGATCCAGAATGTGGCGAGTTGTTTGAAGAGAAGATAACGTGGTGTGAACTAAAAACTAAAAATCATGGGCACTATCTCTTTTATACAGAGCTGCCAGGTACAGCAGAAACAGTGAATTTCGAAACAGTTTATCTTTTGCTAACACACACATACACACAAGCGCGTGCACGCATGCACGCACACACGCACGCAGGCATGCGCACACACACAGACACACACACAGACACACACACACACTCACAAAAGAGAGACTTTCCCAAAAATTGTACACCAGCATAATATTAAAGAAGTTCACTGCTTCTTTCTTTACCTTTTAACACCAAAAAAATGAGCTGAATGGTTAGACAACATTCCCGAAGTTGGAATGCGGCAACCTTCATGATGGTTGCTCACCTACACAAAATCTAGCTCACCATTGGTAAAGTAAACCTCAGAGCTCTAGCCGAGGTAAAAACAAAACAAAAAATTTTTAATAATAAATTTTTTAAATGATGAACTAAAATCTACTGTATATAAATTCCGTACATTATTATTATTATTATTACTGTGGCAAATCCGGCTTTGTTTGCTTCTGATAATTTAGATGGTTTTGTGTATGCATTTCCATGTGCCCAAATTAGGGTGGGTTTTTTTTCTGGAATAAAGAGTTTTGACTTTGACTTTGACCACTTGTTTCTCTGGCTTCTCTCAATACACTACATACAGTACAATCTTGGGGTTTATAGCCCCGCCCACCACAGGGGCTAGCCAGCCATAATATTATTACCGGGGCCTCACTGTACCAAACCTTTTGAAAGCAGCCCAGGACAGAACCATTTGGCGGTCCACTTGCAGCCTTCCGTGCCGGTACCCGAACAGTCGTCCCCGACCAGGGTCGGCCCGCTATTGCGCGACAGTGTAGACGCAGCCTGGGGAATACTGTACTGACAATAATATGCGATGCAGCCTAAGGTATAGGGCCGCCTAAGGTGTAGTAAACGTTGCAGCCTACGTACGATGCAGTAAGGCTGCAACGTATATGATACCTTAGGCGACACTGTCGTTTATACTTTAGGGCTGCTAATCTTCATGGCAAAGACAATGCATATTTTTAAACAATAAAGGGAAATAAAGAGATGTCATATTTTTTTGTAATTCCACAAAATCACTTTTGCAATCCCAACATTCAAAGCATCAGCTCAAAACCACTACCTTATAAAAAAAATCTCAGGTGGTCATAATATGATACCAACAAATAAACTGGCAAAGAAAATGTTGATATTGCATTCATTCAATCTTGAAAATAAATTCAAAACATAACAGGGCATCCTGAAATCATCTTTCGTCTTCTCAACTTCTCAATAAAAAAAATAACTAAAGTAACTTGGAAGAACAAAATTAATACATGAGGAAATGCCAGTCATTTTTCGCATTTTCCGAAAACCTGGACAAAATGAACTTTTCCCCTTCTTCCTTCGCGCAATAGCGGCCCCAGCAATAGCGGGCCGTGCAATAGCGGGCCGCCCCCTCCCGACCAAGGGTGCGGTGTACCCAACGGTGGTACCAACCAAGGGATGAGTGAGTGAGTGAGTGAGCGAGTGAGCTGTCTGTCACCTGCCTTCTTGCATGACCTGACGATTATGGTGGCGATGTTCCCAATCAGTTTCTTTTGTTGGGTAATTTTTTTCTTCATGATCTGGAGATAATGGTTGTTGGGTTGTTTTTTAATATTCTTTTTATCGAGGATAATTGAATAAGCAGCCATGCGCTTTTTTACATCCAGTCCTCTTGTGTATGCGGTTTTGTACATTTTGTCATCTGTTCCCACCAGCACACAGTGGCCTACTTTTCCAAAAAGAGGAACAGGATTTGACTTGTGCCCAAGATGTTCTGCATGCGTTCGCACACGAGGCCTCGGTTTATAGTCTCATCCAAGGACTTTTGGGGGAGAGTGGAGTCTGCACTGATGTTAACTCCAGGGGAAAAGTCCCCTTGAACGAGACTCGAACCCAGGTGGTCAGATTGCGAGGGCAATGTTCTAACCACTAGGCTATCCCGTCCCCCTGGTATCATTCCTCAGTGTCCTCACAACCACTCCCTGTCTTCACAGAGTATGGTTTTAAGGGGTTCGTGTTGAGCTGAACCTTTTCCCTAGGGCTATAGAGTAACTAACCATGTACTAACCCTTCTCTCCCTTAACGTAGGGATAGTGTTTTAAGAGTTCCAAATGTTTGTTAGTCTCTTACTCTTTAGCAAAGTGAGATCTATTGGAAGTGAGACTTGATGCAGGCATCGAGGGATGTTTTCAGTATATAACATGTACTCTTTGTTATCATCTGAAGAAGTCATAATAATACCTGTGGCAAGCTCATACTTCTGCCGTGTCCCTCGTCTTTACCTCTTGCCTCTTGTTCGTTCCTTTTTTTTTTTCCTTTTCTCACTTAGGTTCTTTTTCTTTTTCTTCTGACTTAAAAAAACAACCTATGTAATATCAATATACAAAATATCTGAGGATTTAAAGTTTTCAAAAGCTGGAAGTTTAAAAATTACGCTTTTAATTACACTTGTTTCAAAATGATTGATAGTTATGTTGTGACAATGCTTTCTTTTCAGCTGCCAAATAAGGCTATGTCTGATGGTGGAGTACACTATAAGCTACTAGCTTGTTGCTGCTCCAAATAGATTTGTGTGCAATATCGGCGGTTTTTTCAGAATAACATGTTTGTTTAAACCAAGGGGTTCATATGGCTGAGTGGGAAGGACCTTGATGTTTGGTCATGGGGTAACGGCTGGGGTTCAATCCCACTCGGCTACCAGTTCGAAAATAACCGCCTCTTTGGACCCATCATTAGTAGTAGACTAAACCCCCCACCCCACCCCCACCCCCCAGTCTGTCCTTCCTATAAGAATAAAAAAATTGTGAGTGCCCTTCTTTATCAAACGCTCAGATAGCAGTTATTGTCTGTCATATGAGCGAAGATGCCTTGTGCTGCCCTTATTGAGCGCCTGTCAAGACAGGCCCAGTGTATCCGACTTCGGCATGGGAGAGAATTGTTATCGCTTAAGTCTTTTTGGATAAAGGGCAGGAGAGTGGACCAGGACCAATCCCAGGCTTCCGCTTGGGAGCCCCTGCTTTCACCTCCCTTTCATCCTGCACTGAGCTCAAAGGAACAGTGTTCTTCCTTCGCTTCCCCTGGTAATAAACAATGGCGGCAGTCTTGTTACAGGTAAATTCACTGCCATGAAGTAGGAGGGTTGCCGTTGCTCTTGAAAAGGTATATGGTAGAAGCCTTTTACTGGATCTGACTGGTCCTACAACTGTTAGGTCATTGCTTTGACAGCCCTCAGCCAAAGCCAACTCAGTAATTTAACTGCCACATGTTATGCTTCTGTCACGCTTGAAGAATGGCGTTGCCAGCTGAAGAGCAAGTGTTTCTTCTCAGATTGACCTGTCTGACCCGGCCAAGCAGCCAGCCAATGTATGGGATTCCCAAGAGAGGGAAGTTGTTGACAGAATCAGCAACCCAGGACATTTTCATCCCATTGCCATCGGGCATGCTGGGTAGGTACTGGATGAAGTGGCACCTGCCTCTAAACGGCACAAACTGCATATCCACAGTTAGAAGGGTGCCAGCCATGGAATAGGTATTAAGGTTTTTGTTGAATTCAACCCAGACGTCTCGGAAAGGGACAAATGCATCTTTTGCTCTTGTGTTTGATCTTTTGGATTTGCCATCAAATTTCAGACAACACAATAAATGAGGGTTTTGAATCTGCCCCTACTCACAGCTGCTCTTACAAGAATGTCCACATCCTCTTGATCCCAAATTTTGCTGGTGGAAAGCATGATGTGCTTTTTTACACACACACACACACACACACACCAGTAAAAAGACAAAAACAAAAAACAGGCCAAACAAAGCCACCTCAATGTGGTCACAATCTTGCCACTTTTCCTGGTATTGATTTTGTCCATACAAATTTGTGGAATAGACAGTGTCTTTAATGATTTTGCCTGAAACAGTTTGAATGTGTCATAAGGATCATGCCCATTTTGGGTACTAGGGACCTGACATTGTGGACGCTTGAAAATGTTCTTAGAGGGCGTCTTTCTTTTTCCGGTCACTGGAACTTTGCTCTGTCTAGTTCCTTCCTTTGCTGAATATAATTCTCTTCTGCCTCTGCTCCTGAGTCCTCCTCCTCCAATGCCTGCCTGGTCTCCATTGGCAAATGTGGGGAAAGGAAAACAAAACGGTGGTTTCTATTGGTTTTATAAATCACAAACGTTAACCCCCCTATTCCTCTTCCATCAGCCTATTTACAAATAGCAGGTGTGAACATATATGAAACTATTGCGTGGGTTTCCACCTTTATGATTGCATTTGTCAAGCCTTTTTTGCGTTTTTGATTATTTTTGGCTACTTTTGAAATGCATCTGTGACAGAGACATAATCAAACCACAGCCATTTCTGCCAAAAGAAATCATGGGTTGACAACATCAAAGACTGGACCGCCCAACCCCTGCAACACCTTCTACAAGCCACACAGGATCGTGAAGCATGGAAAAAGATCTCTGTTGCGTCTTCTCTCATGTCCCCCCTACGTCCTTTGGGACATGGGACTGAGTGAGTGAGTGAGTGAAACCCCCAACCCTTCAACCTTATTCCCCTCATCAGTGGTCAAGCCACACTCAGTAAGGTTTAGATTCTGATTCGAAATGTTGTGGGTCTACTCACCAAAAGGACAGTCTTTCTCCACATCGGCGCAGGTGATTAGAGCCTCAAATATGTTGGGTCTGTCCATTGTGGCATCAGAGTGACTGTCCAGCCTCCATGAAGTATACTCCCAAAAAAAATTATTTATTTATTTATACCACTTTAAGTCACGGCAGAATTCTCCGCAGTAAATTCGGGCTGCTCTCCCAGGGAGAGAACGCGTCGCCACAAGAGCAGCGCCACCCATTATTCTTTTTCTTTTCCTGTCCTCAACTGCATTTGTTTCCCTATTAGAGTGGCTTTTTTCTACAGAATTTTGCTAGGGACAACTCTCTTGTTGCCTTGGGTTCTTTTACGTGCGCTAAATAATTATGTTTAACACACAGGACCTCGGGTTATCGTCTCACCCGAAAGACTAGCACCCAGACCACCACTCAAGGTCTAATGGATGGGGGGGGGGAGTTTCTGGCCCAATGGGATACAAATGATAGGGAGAGAATTCAGGAAAGAAATTATGCTTCTACAGAATCCCTACTTTCAGTTTAGCTTTCCGATAAGAAATGCCAGCTTCAGTTCCAGCCTCCCTCTCCAGCATGCAAGGAGGGGGACCTACAGGCCTCCCCAGGGTGGCCCTCTGCACAAGGGTTACAATGTTCCCTCTTTGCCAGCCATGGGTCCACACAGACTCACACCATCTGCAAAGGAGTAATTTTGCATCCGTTTCCTTCTTTGAAAGCCACCTGTCCACAGGGACCCACACAGCCAGCCATGAGAGTTAAAAAGTCACCTTTAACAACTTTTACCATTTTTTACCGACATTTTTAAGCAGCATCGAGTGTGTTTACCTGTTGGATGGGTGATCGTTTGCGCGCCTTGGCTTCAGTACAGTCCCTCAGTTCACCCAGCTGTAAATGGGTACCTGCCCTCTTTAGGGTCAGGGAATGTAAAGCATCGAGGGAGAGGAGATGGGCGCCGCCTTCAATATGCTAGGCCCCTAGAGAAGTGAGATCCCTGATGCCTCACTCCCCTACAACATTATAGGTTATGGGACACCTTTACTTTTACTTTAACATACATTTTAGAAATTTTAGGACAATGAGGGGCTTTAGGTGTTTGAAGCATATCTAAAATTCCATTTAGAAATATCAAGAAATACGCGAGATATCGGAATTTAAAGATTCTTCTGAGGTCAGTCTGGACCCACACTGTTTCGAGGAAGGTTAATTTTATTTTAGGTTTTTTTTAAGCATGTAACTTAGTAGTGAGCTTTAAGTGATTGCTCTGAACAAAGAAAGCATGTGGAAAATATTTAGCTTAGACATAGTCTTTATTGTTTGTTAACGTTTAGGGTAGAATATTGTTCAGCTGATTAAGTGCTGAAAATATTCAAGTTCTGAATTATCACTTTATAGATATATGGGTGTGAAGGCTTAATGTGGTTTTTGTCATGATTTTTATCACTAAGAATGTTGATTTTTGGTTTTTTTACTTTTGGTGAGGAATGACTTAGCAGTTTTTTAAATAAGTGAAATGACATTGGAATCCGAATTAAGTTGAAGTCTTTTACATTAATGTTTACACAGTGTCATAGGATGGACCATTATCTGTTCTCAAGTAAATGAATCGTGTGTGAGACTAGTTACTATAATTATGTGTAATTTTAGCAATATGTTGGATTTGCTGTGAGAATGATGATTCTCATGAGGGTTGGGAACGGGATAGAGTGTAAGTTCCAGTACAAAATGGCCTACTCTTCCAAAAGGCAGAATGGATTTTTAACGTGTACATAAGATGTTCTGCATGCGTTCGCACAGGGGACCGCGATTTATAGTCTCATCCAAAGGGCTTTTGGAAAAAGTGGAGTCAGTACTGATGTTAACTCCAGAGGAAAATTCCCCACGAACATGTAGACTACCTCAGAGGTGGCTCGAACCCAGGCCGTCAGATCACGAGCTCAACGCTCTAACCACTAGGCTACGTCTTTCTCTACCGGACAATGCAAATTCCAAAATGGTATCAAGGAAAGGTCCCTGGAAACCTGCTGTTTAACCAAGACAATGCCTCTGAACAGAAGTCGGCTGTTACCATGGTCAGTGTAGCTTTGTTGGTTATCATTATTGATGGTGTTATACCCTGTTGTCCACAACGTTATTGGTTCTTTCTGACTTTCACACGTTACCCAGCTCAAGAAGTAATTGCTAGCTGACGGTTTGCATCTGATGATTGTATTGTATTGTATGGTATGGTATGGTGCTGTGTTGTATTGTGTTGTGCTGTATGGCATGGTATGGTATGGTGTTTTGCATTTTATTTAATAGTGTTGTGTGGTATGGTATTGTATGGTATGGATGGTATGGTATGGTATGGTATGGTATGGTATGGTATGGTATGGTATGGTGCTGTGTTGTATTGTGTTGTGCTGTATGGCATGGTATGGTATGGTGTTTTGCAATTTATTAAATAGTGTTGTATGGTATGGTATTGTATGGTATGGATGGTATGGTATGGTATGGTATGGTATGGTATGAATGGTATGGTATGGTATGGTATTGTATGGTATGGTATGGTATGGTATGGATGGTATGGATGGTATGGTATGGTATGGTATAGTATGGTATGGTATGGTATGGTACATCACTTTCGATATGACGTCACTCCGTGTTGGAAAGAGTTACTTTTTCTTGGCTATGGCTTGCTTCTGCTTGCCTTCAAATTGTGCTGACTTTTACAGGTTACCAAGCTCAAGAAATGAATGTTAGCCGACGGTTTTACATCCAGTCCCCGTGTACACGCGGCTTTGTAAATTTTGTCATCCGTTCCCACCGGCTCACAGTCTCATCCAAAAGATTATATATTATAAGATTATAGACTTATAGATATAAGATTTTATATATATATACACACTTTCAACAGAGGTCCCATGTGTGAACGCATGCAGAACATCTTGGGCACATGTTACAACCTGTTCTCCATTTTGGAAGAGTAGGCCATTGTGTGCCAGTGAGAATGGATGACACCATGCATACACACAGGGGTGGATGTATAAGTGCATGAGGGCTTATTCAATATCTTTGAATTTAAAGAATTTACATTAAATCAAAAATTATTTACACTAAATAAAAGTCACACACACACACACATGTGCTTATTCCATTATCCTTGAAATAAAAGAATAAATTAATTAATTAATTAAACACACACACACACACACACACACACACAGAGGGCATACAGTAATATGTACACGCATTTGTACTGAAGTACTACTCAAAGTATGACACATCAAAGAAAACAATATTTTACCTTTATTTTACCATTTTCATGTTATTTTGATTATTGTGTATGACATGACAACATGCACCATGACAATTTAAGCAACGGTTTGACTTTGGTATCTTTCTTTTCTTTTTGTCACAAGAAATCATGATCTAAACACATATATAAAGAACCCTGTTTTCATATGACTAGTGATTAAAAAAAACAAAAAACCCAAAATCCAACCATTCTAGTGACAGATTTCATAAAGAGAGACTATCATGACTGTTACCAAAACTAGATTACTATACTTGCCAAATTCTGCTTGGCTTTAAAGCATTATAACAACATTAGGGAATAATAAGACAATTATTTTTTTTAAAGAAGCTTGAAAAAAGTAGAAAAAACAATTCTTTCAATGTGTACGAGCTCAAAAATAGAAGGTTCTCGATAACACTCAACTATACTCAGAAAAAAACCCACTGCAGCATAAAAAAAATTGTTTAACAATGGTCAATACAGTGTAAAAAACACACCAAATTTCTTTCTTTTTGGGGGTTCAAATCCCACAATATACATTACCAAGCCAACTAGCAGATGGTGTTAACCCTGCACAGGTACGCACGAGCGCAAGTGGTCTGTTTTTTCTCCTGAGACGCTTCAAGCAGGAGGAGACATCCCCCAGAAATTACGTCTGTTGCCGTTTATAGCAAAGTAGGGTCATAGAAATTCAGAATAATCATGAAGCATGATTGCAATCTTCTTCGGAGGTAGGCAGCATAGAAAAAACACAAGAAGATGGTGGAAGTACAGCACAAAGACTAAAAAAACAGAGATATGATTATAACCATTTAACTCTGTCTACACAAACAACATTCTGATCTTTCATCTTTTTGTATTAAAATAGTGTAGGAGCAAGTATTCCATGACTAAAGGAACAAAACCAAAAAAAAATAGAAGAAAATCCAAAATGCAAACATGCAGACCAGAAGTAAAACCATTAACGGTTGAGGTAGTTATACCCAGCATTGATTTGATACTTTAAGCTGTCACAGACGATCACAGAATAAGGTTGTTCATTACCAAAAAATATATATATATTTATACAAAATGTAGATTATTGATTTAAATGCAGAGCTTCCTGAGAGAGCATTGTAGAAAACGTTCTGGATTTTCACAACATGAGAATGTCATTTATATATCATCAACTAGAAAAAAAGAAAAAAAGAAATGGATCAATAAGTCAAATTTGTCACTGATATCTGTCAGTTACTCAAATTGTCACTGATATCTGTCAGTTAATCAATTTGTCACTGATATCTGTCAGTTATTCAATGGCCCGGCTTTCTTCCATGAAAGTTCTAGCTGATTCGATGAGATGAACATGAAGCAGAGCAGCAGCTCCTTTTGCAAACCCTGCGTGACCTCCCACTCTGAAGCAGACGTCTGCGCTGTCGTCTGCTCTACTCCTCCTCTTCTCTGACCAGAGGAACGCCTGAAAACACAGCAAGAACTCTGGTTACAGCCACGGATCAGCATACAGGTCTTTTTTCATTTCTAAATTAGAGTTTCAAGGTTCACTAATGGCGAGATGTTAGCTTATGCGGCAGTTGTTTTTTTTCTACCCACCATTAAGATAGCCGCGTTTAGTCTTCGGGGAGTGCACAAATAAAAACAAAAAAACCCCCCATGAAACAAGTGAATCTTCTCTTCTCCTTCTCCATGTGTGTGTGTGTGTGTGTGTGTGTGTGTGTGTGTGTGTGTGCGTGCATGCGTGTGTGTATGTGCATGCATGCATGCGTTTCTGTATGTGTGTGTATGGGTAAATGAGTGCTTTGATTTGTTACTTTACAAGATTCAGCGCTATATAAATTCCATACATTATTATTATTATTGTTTTGTGTGTGTGTGTGCATGTGTGCGTGTGCATGCATGCATGCGTGTGTGTGCGTGCATGCACGTGTGTGTGCGTGCGTGCCTGTGTGCACATGCACATGCATGCATGTGTATAATCCCATGCGTTCATATATCAGCACCATACGAAAGACAGCAATGTGGTCGGTTTCTGTACGCAACATAAGATAACTACCATCCAATTTCTTGAGCTTGCGGAAGTTCTTGAGGGCATCGTCTCTGTAGGGTGTCAAGTTTTCCGGCCAGTTTTCCTCCAGGGGGTTGCCTGCAAAGAAAATCGTGTCACAGCTGCTAATCTACACACACACACACACACACACACACACACACACACAACCAACCAAAAATTGCAAGCCATATTGTATGCGCTTTCAATATTGCAAAAAGATTTCCTGCCAAAAATGTTTGGCTTGCTCCCTTTAGAGTATGTGACGTACTGTATTGAATGCTTTCTTTCCAAGAGCTAGATGTTTCATGTTCACCAGCTTCTCCTGTGGGGATGCCAGGTGGCCTGTCAGTATTAACAGCATCCCCCCACCCCCCCACACCTTCTGTAAATTCTGCCCTAGCAATTACCTCTTTTCTATCCCTCTCTTTGTTGGGTTTTTTTTTTTTGCCTTGTTCCTTTCCTTCCTGTCACCTCCTTCGTGTCTATTTTCTGCCTTCTTGGTCCATTCTCCGGCCTTTCTTCCAGAAACGATTCTCTCTCCCACGCTGAAGTCGGATCTGCTGGGCCTGGCTTGTCAGGCGCTTAATGGCAGTGCAATGCATTGTCCCTCATATGACAGACACCAATAGTTCCTGTCTGAGTATTCAACAAAGAAGCAGTTTCACCAATGGTGAGATATTTTGCACATGCATTTTTGCCCAATATTAAGGTAGCCACATTCCGACATTGAGCTCGATGTCTAAACACGAACACTAGCATGCATGCAGTTTTTTTGTTTTTTTTATATTGTCATCTGTTTCTACCTATTCTTCCGAAAGGTGGAACAGGTTTTAACATAATTTATGCACAAGATGCTCTGCCTGCGTTTGTACATAGGACTTTGGTTTATAGTCTCATCTGAAGGATTTTCAGGGGTGTGGAGTCGGTACTGATGTTAACTCCAGAGGAAAATCCTTTCAAACAGGTGCCTCAGAGGTGGCTTGAACCTGGGATTTCAGATCACGACCTCAACGCACTAATCACTAGGCTACCCTGTCCCCACCCCCCTCCCATGAAGTGGATTTGAAACATTCTGTTTGTCTCAAAAGCCTCCATGATAACAACTGAATTTGTTTTTTCTTGTTCCTCAGCTAAAGCTCTGAGGTTCACCAATAGTGAGATTTTGTGAATGCGACCATCTCTGCCCCTCTATGAAGGTACACGCACTCCAACTTTGGGGGATGTAAGCTGGGTATGTTCGTGAGTCTGTAACCCACTGCATGCTGACGTGAATTACAGGATCTTTAACATGCATGTTGATTTGATCTTCTGCGTGTGTGTATATACACGAAGGGAATAATTAAGGCACTGGCAGATCTGCACTTGAGGTTGATCTGGGAGATCGTAAAAATGCTTCCCTATCATTCACCAAACAATGCCGAGATTCGTACCTACGACTTCACAAATCCAGTGGAGTGAAGTCAAACGGTCATAACCGCTTGACGGTCTTAAAAATGAATAAAACTAAAGAGAAGGGTGATGCAGGATCACAAAAACAAGATAGGGAAAGTAAAAGCAAAAAAACAAAGAAAAAAACAGAAATAACAAAGCATACGGTCCAAATGAGGGCTATACAGACATACAGACATACAGATACACACAACAATATGTCAGATGATTGAATGCAATTTCAAACTTACCCACAAAAACCAGTTCAATCAGACATGGCAGTTCACCCTAGAGGGAAAAAAACAAACAAACAGAAAAAAATATTATTGGGGAAAAAATCATCTAACAGGCAAATGAAAGGTCAGTCAACACACACACAAGCATGCAGGCATACACACACACACAGACACAACACACACACACACACACACACACTCATGGGTGCACGCGCAGTGCACACACACACACACACACACAACACACACACACACACACACACACCAGCAAAACATTCAGCACTGCTGCTGCTGCTAAATCTGAATAATTCTCATCACTATTTATGTTATCAGCAGACAGGTTGTTTAAAAGAACAGATTATTAATAATAATAATCATCATCATCATCATCATCATAATGTATGGAATCTATATAGCGGTGAATCTGGTAAAGCAACAAATCAAAGCGCTCAGTTTTTTTCTTTCTTTTTTATATCGAGAATAATGGAAAAAGCACTCATGTGTTTTTTTTAATCCAGTCCCCATGTGTCACTACTGCTTTTCATAGTGTTAAGATTTCTGCTGCTGCTGCTGTTACTGCTGCTACTGCATCAATAGTTATTTCTTTATCTTTAAAAAAAAATTTTGTCTCCAAATGTTTAGAAACATGAACTCTTTTGATCAAATATGTCTCAACAAGACCGGACTGGATTAAATACATCTATCTTATCTCTGACTTACCAGTTTCAAGAACTCAGCATGGTCCTTCACATTGTTGTTGGACATATAGAGGATCTGAAACATCATGCAAACAACCATAAAGTCTTCACATTGTTGTTGGACATATAGAGGATCTGAAACATCATGCAAACAACCATAAAGTCTTCACATTGTTGTTGGACATATAGAGGATCTGAAACATCACGCAAACAACCATAAAGTCTTCACATTGTTGTTGGACATATAGAGGATCTGAAACATCATGTGAATAACCATAAAGTCTTCACATTGTTGTTGGACATATAGAGGATCTGAAACATCATGCAAACAACCATAAAGTCTTCACATTGTTGTTGGACATATAGAGGATCTGAAACATCATGCAAATAACCATAAAGTCTTCACATTGTTGTTGGACATATAGAGGATCTGAAACATCATGCAAACAACCATAAAGTCTTCACATTGTTGTTGGACATATAGAGGATCTGAAACATCCTGTGAATAACCATAAAGTCTTTAGTTATTCATGCTGATGGACAGACTCAGACAGTGGCTTTTCAATCAAAAGCACAAGCAATACATCATTAATAATAATAAAAAATGGGGGAGCAAAGATTTTTGAATGATTGATTGATTAAATTTGTCCCTGACTTTGAAAAAGGCATAGATGTTTTTGAATGATTAAATAATCTGTGACTTTGAGAAAAGGGCACAGGTTTTTGAATGATTAATTAAATAGTCTGGGACTCTGAAAAAGGAATAGATTTTTGAATGATTGATTAAAACAGTATGTGAGTTTTTTCCTGACTGACAGTGAGAGAAATCTGCTTCTTCCTCTTTTCTTTCTTTTTCCTCAACTCCTTGGAGGCAGATTACTGTCAGCTCAGTTTGACATGCCGCTGCTTAGGCTTTACCAAAAGTTTTCTTCATTCATTTTCAAGATGCAATTCACAATTCATGATGGTTTATTCCCACTAACTCTTTCAGCTATAGAGAAACAAAAAGTATACATGATATCAAAGCCAGGTCCAATCCAAGGGAAGTTACCCAAACATTGAAATCAACATTTTTTTCCCTACCAGAGTTGTTTCCTGTTGACCATGAACCCACAGAAGCTGTATTAGAGCAAAGCTCTAGTGCAAGGAAAACTAAAGTCAGACTTTGTGAGATTTTGTTTTACCTTTTCATGCGGTGTGCAGATAAACACATGACTTAAAACTGATTTACAAGCCCTATGCAACATTTTTATTTGCTGTGAAATCCTCTCATTTTGCCCAATGGTTCAGGCTCTTTCTTGCTCTGGGATAGGATTTTTTCATTCCTTGGTTAGAACTGTGTGGTGTCTTATCATGACACCAGTGTCCAGGCGTACTTCAAACTTTGTCATCTGTCCCTACCAGCACGCAATGGCCTACTCTTCCAAAAAGCACGACAGGCTTTAAAAAATATGCTCAAGATGCTCTATGTGCAATTGCACACTGGACCTCAAGTTTACAGTCTCATCCAAAAGACTTTCAACGGAGTGGAGTCGGAACTGATGTTAACCGCAGGGGAAAAATGCCTTCAAAAGGGTGCTTTAGTGGGGGGTTCAAACCCAGGGCATCAGATCAGGAGGTCAACGCTCTAACCGCAAGGCTACCCTGCCCCACAAAGACAATCATGTCTGAAAACATTCCTACCTTCAGTTTCTTGAGGACGTTCAAGCCTTTCAGTTTCTCAATGAGGTTGTATGAAATCCACAGCTCTTCCAGCGTCTCCCCCACGGCCTCCTGTGGACAGAGAAAAGGAAGTCCATCACAAATTACAGAGAGAGTTTTTCCCCCCATTACCCAGCTAGGGCTCTGAGGTTCACCAATGGTCAGATTCTGCATAATTATGCGGCCATTTTTGGCCCATTTGTTTTGGGGTTTTTTGTTGTTTGGGGACGGGATAGCTCAGTGTTCAGAGCACTCGCTTTCCCCCTGCCAATGTTAAGCAGCATCGAGTGTGGTTACCAAGTGGATGAGTGACCATT
>CM054138.1:46360054-46362554 GCA_028751875.1 Rapana venosa
ACTTTTATTACGGTATAAAATGTAGAAACAAAAAATGTTACACCACCACCATCCCACCCCCCCCCCCTCTCATCAAACAAAAAATAAACAAAAAATTTTTTAAACCAAACAAATAACAACCAAAGAGGAACATTCTTGAATCAATAATTATCCTGAAATCTCTCTCAACAGCCAGAAAAGTTATCTCCCTCCTCCCTACCTCCCTCACCACCCTCCCTCCCCCTCCTTCCTCCACACTTCAATCACTATCAGAAAGCTGTCTTCTTTGCAGCTTGTGTACTTTGGATATTTAGTTTCTTTACTAATGTCACCACCATTATCATTCTCATCATCATCACTGTTGTTGTTGTTGTTGTTGTCATCTCACCATCATCATCAGCAGCAGCAGCAGAAGCAGCAGCATTATCATCATCATCATCTTTTAATTGTTGCTGGTGTTGCTGTTACTGTTGTCATCACCACCACCACCATCATCATCATCATCATAATTGTTGTTGTTGTTGTTGTTACTATGATCATTATCATCATTATCATTATTGTTGTTATTGTTGTGTTGTTATCCTCAATATTGTTGTCATTATTGCTCTTGTTGCTGCTGTTACTGTTCACAATGTGTTCCTCCCAAATTGTGTAAAACTAATAGTGACCCCAAAGTTTAAATATCATACAATTTTCTAATTTACAACAAACTAGCCAACACGTGTGTGTTCTAAAAGCAGAGCAAGCTCTAAAAACAACAAAAAATTAAGTGGTAATACAACAAACTGATCACTCATAAATCATTTTACTAGAAAAGCTTTTCCCTCAGGATAGCACGCACCAAAAGCATGAAATAATTTATTCATGAATCTACAAACTTTTTCCCTCAATTACAACTGTTTGTTTATCTGTTTTCATCATAGTGGTATTTAATTATCTCATATCTCTTTTTTCTCATACACATTGTACACAGTAACACAAATAAACAAACAACAACAAAAAGCTTGATTTTAATAAATCTACGACAGTTTGTAAATACATCAATAAAGCTTCAATTGCTAATTACAGCTTGCTAAATTATCTGCATAATAAATCCTGATTCTTCTCATATTGTTTTTGTAGTACAGAAAAAAAAATCACTTATCAGAAATCAGCATTCATTGAAATGTTCACAAGAAGAACAAAGCTAAAAGCGGTTATACTTGATTATACAACGGAAAAACGATGATGAGTTCTGGTTTAACGTGTACTCATTTTAAACAATTTGTTGCGGCAGAACTCGGGGAACATGGTTGCATCTATAGTAATGAAGTAATGAAGATGTGGATGTGTGTGTGTTTGTGTGTGTGTGTGTGTGTGTGTGTGTGTGTGTGTGTGTTGTTGTGTGTGTGTGTGAGAATGAGAAGAAAGGCTGCAGCCCAGACAGGCAGACAGGTCAGTGTCAGATTTCATCTGTGCCGTCTGCCACAGCGACTGCCATTCCAATGTCTGGACTGGCCAGCCATAACTAACGCCATACCAGAATGAACACCTAGAGCACAATTCTATACTCTTACCAGACTGATGGATACCTACTTAATAAAGTAGTGGCATAAAATCTGGTGAAGCTTTAAATGCATATAGTGATCAATACTTGAAATGCATACACATGTGTGTGTGTGTGTGTGTGGGTGTGTGTGTGTATATATATATATTCCCACACACACACTTAATCACACACATGCTCTTGAACACAGCAAGGGCTCATGAATGCATGTGCATGTGAACATGTACGCATGCACACACACACACACACACTTCTCCCTCTCCCTCTCTCTTTCTCTCTAGTCAGACACATACCCATCAACAGATAAACAAAAACAAACAAACATACACAAACAATACCTTTACACACACCAAGACTTAAATTCATAAAAAATAAACAAACAAACAAACAAATGAATCAACAATCGATAAAACACTCCAATAAAGTTTCATAAAATCCATGTAAAACCCAAACACAAAAAACAAACAAACAAACACACAAACAGACAAAACCAGTCATAGAAATAACCTTGATGGGAATACCAGCGCACAGCACTGGACCATGGCTACAGAGTTTAGGTGGTTAAAGGAAGTGCACAGTTCACACCACACCTGCAAGGTTTAGACACACACACCTGTCACGTGAGATCATTATCAATCAGCATCGTCCACACGAAAATATAAATTAAATTAAATTAAAAAATATATCAGTCAAAAACGCAATTAGATATTAAGAGAGAAATGGAGAGAAGAGAGGAAAATGAGGTAGATCAGTTAAAAACACAATAATATATTAAAAGAGAAATAGAAATGGAAGGAAGAAGGAAAATGAGACTATCACCCAAGAATAACAGTTGGATAGATTATAGAGCCATTACTTGGTGTAAAGAGTGAGGGGGGAGGGGAGGGGAGAGGAAACTGGTGAATAAAATCAGTCGTTATTTGATTGCCTAACGCATAACAAACAAACAAAAACCAGTCATTATATGATTGCCTA
>CM054138.1:46370054-46482554 GCA_028751875.1 Rapana venosa
GGACTTTTGTGGGGAGTGGAGTGGCACTGATGCTAACTCCAGGGGGAAAATTCCCTTGAACGAGATTTGAACATTGGTCAGCAGATCATGAGCGCATTGCGCTAAGCTCTTAACCACCAGGCTATTCTGTCCCCCCATGCCGAGTTGGGTATGAGGATGGGATGGTGACATTGGAATAAGCCGTGTGGGAACAACAGGATAGAAATGCAATAGAAATTGAGGCAGCGATCAAGCAAACAGAAAAACAAACAAACAAACAAACAC
The DNA here is from genome assembly GCA_028751875.1 of Rapana venosa. Classification (NCBI taxonomy): domain Eukaryota; kingdom Metazoa; phylum Mollusca; class Gastropoda; order Neogastropoda; family Muricidae; genus Rapana; species Rapana venosa. Next base: position 46,370,319 of record CM054138.1, read on the forward strand.
AATAACAAAAAAGCAAGTGCATAACATCAAGAAAACCCATAATTGTGTGACAATAACAGGGTCCAATAAGATACATCTCATTCTGTTTGACAATTCATAAAGCTGATAACCATGTTGGTTTTCATGATACAGATTTTCCGAACAAAAGTGCTTCCCAAAGCTAATGAAATGCACATGCCAACCATTCAAAATTCACAAATCACACAGTATAACTGAAAATTCAGTTCCGGTTTTTTAATTCCTTATTTCACTTACTGTGTCCAGTTTTGTGTATACTTTGTAAATACAAACATAATGGCACTCAGAACAAAAGGGTCTGATAAATATTGCTAAAAAAAAAGAAACCACACCAAAAACTTCAGACATATATTGCTGGCAAAAATGTAATGTTACATGATAGAATCCCTATAGTACCCCTCCCCCCTTCCTCCCTCCCCCAAGCAAACAGAAAACTACAATGCAAATAATTAAAAAAACAATTTTCACCAGATTAAGGTGGGAAAATGAACTGTTACAAATAAAGCTAACTGGAAAAGGAAAAAGTTAAACAATACAGCAAAACTTGGCTTTGGGTACTAAACCAAAACAAAAAAACCCCAACCCAACAACAACAAATAATCTCATGGTAAATCTAATACTGTATCCTACTTTTCTTGATCAGGTTAAAAAAAGAAACCAACCTGTAAAACTAATGGCAACTTCAAAAGAGATTTAAAAAAATAATGAACTGGAAGAAATTAGCACATTGATAACATCAAATTCAAAGATAAGGTCTGGATAACACAATGACTGGCAAGATCAGTGAAAGGAACGGGAACTGACAAATGAAGACAGAGAGATAGACAGCCACAAGAGACAAATACAGAGAGACACCAAAGACGATGCACGCTAATGCTCAAATTTGGCATTTTGCATTGCTTTTCTTTGAATACTGGGTTCCTCCAAAGTTAACATTGTATACCTTCCTCCCCCCCCATACACAAAAATACATATAACTTGTAATGGTATACAAACCTTGGGGGAAAAATTTACCGCATTCTTCAGTTTACAATGTACATGAATGAATACAATATATTTTAAGAATTGCGTAGTGATTCTGAATGGCACATATTATGAAAGAAAATGCTTTCACTTTGACAGCAATTTTAACGTATACTAATAGCTAAACTATGTACCACGTAAAACCCGTGTGAAAGTATATATAAAAGAAAACAAACTGCTGACTGTGATCAATATACACTTTCAGTTTTTCATTCACATGATACTACTATCTTGATAGATTTGTTTTCCTTCTTATTCCCTGGCCAGGGCTCTGATGCTCACCAGTGGTGAGATATTGCATAAGTGACCGTTTTGACCAACCATTAAGGTAGCTGCATTTTATCTTCAGAGATGATGTCTAAATATGACACCAGTGTGCATGCATTTTTAACATATATTTTTGGTCATCCATTCTTACCGGCATGAGAGGCCTACTTTTTCAAAAGACGCATCAGGTTTAACGTGTGCACAACATGTCCGGCATGCTTTAGCACTTGAGACCTTGGTTTCTAGCTTTTTTGGAAGGACTTTCAGTGGAGTGAGGTCAGTGCTACTGTTAACTCCAGAGGAAAATTTCTTCTTGAAGGGTGCCCCAGTGGTGGTTCCAATCAAGATTGTCAGATCAGGGGTTCAACACTCTAACCGCTAGGTCTCATTCTCAGATCTCATGCTTAATCATAGTTTGGGGAGAGCAAGCGCTCTGACAACTGAGCTATCCTGTCCCTGAGTTAAAACAGTGCTTAAAACATTTTACCAGTGTGTTCTATTCCCATAAAGTAATAACCTTCCTGTTTACCTATTCTATGGTAATTCATACATTTTGTATAAATTTGAGAGTGTCTGAAAAATATTTCAATGAACTTCTTGATATATAGCTCTATATGGATTCAATCTCTGTAAGCATTTCAAGGTCAGTACAAATAAACATGACTTTGGTCTTTACTCTGACATAATTACGATTTGGACAGAGCAGCAAGGATATGGATGGAACTTGAGAAACTAAGTCATCATTTCTTTGACCCAGCAAAATCTTTACCTCCTTTATCTGCTTCATTGTAACATTTCAGGCCCCAGTCAAAATAAATATAACTGAACAACATCAAAGTTACACGCAAAATCTCATAACACACCATTTCAATATGAAAAAGTACATGGGTAATACACAGGCAAACCCCCCCAAGAACCAAATGATACCAAGAAAAAAAGAGAGAGAAAAAGAGAGACAACGTTCTCAAAGATGATGCTGAATATTTGAAAAGATAATGTCGAACATTATATATATATATATATATATCTATATATATATATATATATATATATATATATATATATATATATATATATATATCAAGGAATACAGTCAAAGAACTATCAACGGTAATGCAAAAGTTAAAAGATGATACATTCTCAAGAGAAAAATGAATGACCAAAGAAGAAAAGTGTGGAATACAGAGAAAAAGCATTTTTACCTTCACATAAGAAATAATAATACTAAAAAAAACCCATGTTTTACAAAGTATGCAAATATGACCAAAACATGTAGAGCTTATGTTTCTTATAGATGTATCCTCCCACACATCTGTAATACACTAAATCTGAGAAAATAAACAAACAGCAGACGATTTGTCTGATTCAAAATTATCAAAATCTTTTGCATTTTTTGTTTTTTGTAATATATGCATAGTCACTCAGGACCAATGATTACCTGCAAAAAAAAATACATATTCAAAAATAAAATGAAAATAAATCACAAAAAAGAGGGACAGAAGATGGGAGGAGGAACAACAGTCAACATAGTTTTCTTGGATTAGAATTCTGGCACTTTGTTAACAACGACCTCCGCCTTCTTTATTCCTCTTCCTGTCTCACCACTGGTTCACCTGGCAACACACCATGCATACAGTTTATTTATTTATTTTTATTATTATTTAATCTTTTATTTTGAGGATAATGGAATCAGCACTTGCACATTTTTTACTTCAGTCCCCGTGTGTATGCAGTTTAGTCAATTTTGTCATCCATTCCCACCGGTGTACAATGGCCTACTCTTCCAAAAAGCAGAACTGGTTTTAACGTACGCACAAGATGTTCTTCGTGCATTCAAACATGAAACCTCTGTTTATAGTCTCATCTGAAGGACTTTTGGGAGGAGTGGAGTTGCCACTGATGTTAACTCCAGAGGAAAAGTCCTCTTGAACAAGAATCGTACCAAGGTCAGCATGCGTATCAATCTAACCACCAGGCTATCCACAATTCATGTGAAGCGCTGTCTCACTCTGCCAATGTTATCATGAGAAAAACATTTCTCAGAAAAAAATGTCATATAGTCATTGTTGCCTAGTATCTACCCCAACTATAAGTCGGTCTTACGATACATGATGGGAACAAATCTGTTGGAAAGTCCCTTTTGTTATATATATATATAATATTATATATATATATATATATATATATATATATATATATATATATATATATATATATATATATATATATAGTTAGATAGATTGACAGACAGATACAAACCATAAAATTGAAGAAAACAAAATGTGTTTCATCTTTATCACACTCATTTACCGACATATACATCTTTGTCACATTCACCTATTCACATATAGATAGGTTTTTACTCACATGTTATGCAGTTTGTATGTACATGCACAGACAAACACACACACACACACACACACACACACACGATATAAAAGAATAATTAAAAAAAAATTAAAACAAAACACACACAAACCACAGGATATTGCAAGGTGGCCATACTAAATTTATTCTTTTTTTTGTTCCTTGGCTAGAGATCCAAGGTTCACCAATGGATAGACTTTGTGCATGTGACAGATTTTGCCCACCATTATGGTAGCCGCATTCCAACTTCAGGGATAATCATTATGTAAACAAGACATCAGTGTGCATGCATTGTTTGTATCTTCACATCTGTTCCTACTGACTGGAAATGGCTTACTCTTCTGAACAGCAATGCTAGTTTTAATGTGCGCACAAGTTGTTGTTCTGCATGCGTTCAAACTTGGAACCTTGGTTTATAGTCTCATTCAAAGGACTTTTTGGAGAAGTGGGGTCAAAATGTTATCTCCATGGGGAAAAAAATCTCCTTAAACAAGCATCTCAGCGGTGGTATGAACCCGGGCCATGAAATCATGACCTTAATGCTCTAACCACGAAACTACTCTCCCCCATAATTTCAAGGAAGTTAGCAGAATTTCGTGTGAACCAGTATACCGTCTGCAGGTTTTGGGCACTGTTGTAGGCGTAATCATATTAGCTCAGTGGTCGGAGCAGTCACTTTCCCCCAGCCAAGTTAAGCAGCATCGGGCGTGGTTACCACTTGGATGGGTGACCGTTTTCGCGCCTTGGCTTCAGTACAGTTCCCCCAGTTCACCCAGCTGTAAATGGGTACCTGCCCTCTCTAGGGTCAGGGAAGGTAAAGCAGCGAGGGAGAGGAGATGGGCGCCACCCCCAATATGCTGGCCCTTAGAGAAGTGAGATCTCTGACGCCTCGCTCCCCTACAACCTTATAGGTTATGGGACTCCTTTACCTTTTTTTAAATATATTTTTGGATTCAGGATCTGGAGGAAGAAGGAGGCTCAGTGTCTAGAGTCTGTCAGTTTGGGGCACTTGTTTACTGGTGTGTATCAGCGCATGCAGGGGATGTAAGCCTTCAGACAAATATGTGTATGGCTGTATTTGTTTGCACATGAACATGAAGTTAGGTAAATGTCCGATTGGCTTTTGTACCTGCTCTAAATCAAATGATATGTGAGCATGAGTGCATGTGATCGTGCATGTCTTTTTTAAAAAAAAAAATTTTTATTTATATGATAATAGAATAAGCACTCATGTGCCTTTTTTTTTTACATCCAGTCCCTGCGTGTATGCGGTTTTGTCAGTTTTGTCATCCGTTTCCACCAGCACACAATGGCCTACTCTTCTGAAAAGTAGAACTGGTTTCAACATCTGCACAAGATGTTCTGCATGCATTAACACATGGGACCTCAGTTTATAGATGCATCTGAAGGACTTTTGGGAGGGGTGGGAGGAGGGAAGGGGTGGGGGAGTTGGCACTGATGCTAACTCCAGAGGAAAAATCCTCTTGTGTGAGATTTGAACCCGGGTCAGCAGATCATGAATTGAATGTGCAATGCCCATCACTCTTACCTACCAGGCTATCCCATCTCCCCCCCTCCCCCATCCCCAATAAAAAACAAGTATGGATCCATACCGTCCAGTTTCCTGAGCTTGAGGCACTTTGTGATGAGACCTTCCCTGTATCTGGCTTCTTCGTCTGCATCTCCTGGATTGGTTACGCTGGGATGTACAGGGTTACCTGCAGAACATGACAGACGTCAAATCAGTGACAACAAAACATCGGTATATATATATATGGATAGATAGATAGATAGATATAGATAGATAGATAGATAGATAGATAGATAGATAGATAGATAGATAGATAGATAGATAGATAGATATCAGGCAAAATAGTTTGCGCTCAGCAGAATGCCATCAGCAATCTACTGGCTTCATCAGAACATCTTGCGCACAGGTTAAAACCCGTTCCGCTTTTTGGAAGAGTAGGCCATTGTGTGCCGGATGGGGGGGGGGGGCGGAACTGGATGTAAAAAAAATTGCACTTGAGTGCTTATTCCACTATCCTCAAAATAAAATAATAAATAAATAAATAAAACCCCACAGATATTCAAAGTCACTCACTCACTCATCCCTTGGTCGGGACAACCGTTGGGGTACCCGCATGGACGCTGCAAGTGGACCGCCAAATGGTTCTGTCCTGGGCTGTTTTCAGGAGGCTTGGTACAGTGAGGCCGGTCCACTCCTTGATGTTGGATATCCAGCTTTTGCGTGGTCGTCCCTGCCTCCTTGCTCCTTCCACCATTCCCTGCAGGACTGTCTTTGACAGGCTGTTATGCCTTGTTGTGTGGCCAAACCACTTCAGTTTCCTCCGTTTGACTGTATCTAGCAATGGTTCTTGTTTGCCAGCCAGTGCCTCGATCTGCTGCCAGACGTAGTCATTGGTTTTGCGGTCTCTGTAGGTGATGTTCAGGATCCGCCTGAGGCACTTCATCTCAAAGGCTTGAATGCGACGTTCTAAATCGGCAGTAAGTGTCCATGCTTCACAGCTGTACAAGGCAATGGATGTGACGAGTGCCTTGTAGAGTCTGACCTTAGTGTGGGTTCTGATGTTGTGGTTTCTCCACACTTTCACCAGCTTAGTCATGGAGGAGAGTGCCACAGCAAGTCTGATCTTCACCTCTTGTGTGCTCGTGCCTTCTTTGGTGATGACTGCTCCAAGGTACTTGAAAGTTTCCACCTCCTCTAGTGTCTCGCCACTCATCTTGATGCTGGTGGGAGTGGTCGGTGTGGTACTGTTCACTAGGATCTTGCTCTTTTCTGTGCTGATCTCCATACCGTGGGCATTGGCTGATGTTTCCAGTCTGGTGGTGAGATCCTGGAGTTCTTCTTCACTGCGGCCCATGAGATCAATATCGTCTGCGAATCGAAGATTGCAGACTGGCCTTCCTCCTATTGTGATTGTGGTCTTGAAGCCAAGGAGGGCCTCCTGCATGATGTTCTCCAGGAACACGTTGAAAAGAACGGGGGATAGCGGGCAGCCTTGTCGAACTCCAACTGAAGTCCGGAAGAACTCCCCGATTTCTCCACCCATGAGGACTGCACTGTGGGAGCTGTCATACAGCGCCTGGATGACTTGAATCAGGTCCTCGTCGAAGCTATAGTCTCTCATGACTTGCCACAGAGCTTCTTGCCACACTCGATCGAAGGCCTTCTTGAAGTCAATGAAGTTGTTGTAGAGCTGTAGCTGATGTTGGAGATGCTTCTCTATGAGCATTCTGATGTTGAAGATCTGTTCGACAGTGCTTCGACCTGGTCTGAATCCTGCCTGTTCTTCTGATAGGATTTCTTCTGCTTGTGGTTTCAGTCTGTTCAAGGCAATGCGTAGCATAACTTTGCTTGGATGGCTTATCAGACTGATTGTTCTGTAATTTTGGCACTTCTTCAGGTCTCCCTTCTTTGGAAGTGGAACTATGATGGATTGGGTCCACTGTTCAGGCCACTCTTTGCTGGTCCAGATGCGTTGGCAGATGATTGTTAATGCCTTGATCATCTCTGGGCCTCCGTTCTTGATGAGCTCAGCCGGGATGTTGTCAATCCCTGGTGACTTGCCTCCTTTCAGGGATCTTACTGCTTCTTCTACCTCTTCCTCCAGCACCTGTGTGCTTTCAGGATCTGATGGTATATTCAAAGTAGGCCAGAGAAATAAAATGCCTCAACTCAGTAGTGTCCTCTGAAGTCTATAGTATGGCTGCATATATGGTTAGGCTTTTTACTTTGTTTTTCTTTTTTTTTTTTACCTCAGCAAGAGTTCCGATCTTCACCAACAGCGAGATTTTGTGCATGTGACTATTATATATATATATATATATATATATATATATATATATATATATATATATATATAATATATATATTTATTATAAATAGTATCTATTTTTACTCACCATTACCATAGCTGGATTCCGACTTCAGGATTACTTGAATAGAGTCGTACATGCAAACTTTTTATCCAGGGTCGTACATACAAACTCTTGGGAGGGGATGGGATAACCTGGTTGGTTAGAGTGTTGCACACTGCACTTGTGATCTGCTGACCCAGATTGGAATCCCGTTCAAGGATATATTTTTATCCCTGGAGTTAACATCAGTGCTGACTCCACTTCCCCAAAAAACTTATTCGGATGGGACTATAAACCAAGGTTCCGTATGTGAACACATGCAGAACATTTTGCACACATGATAAAACCTGTTCCACCTTTTGGATGAGTAGGCCATTGAGTGCAGGGTGATTCCCAGGTGGGATGAAAAAGCCAAAGTTCATATTTTGGGTGGGTCACCCAGGGTATTAATTATTCTGAGGAACATGCAACAACAACAAGAACTCTGCATTTGAATGCCCGATTATTTCTGAACATATTTCAGTCTTAAACTGTTTTGACAAGAACTTGGCTTTGCTTTTGATTCCCTTTCAGTGACGAGACATACCATAGCAAAGGACAAGGCTGTTTCATCTCAGGTAAACACCAAAGACTTGACAGCAGAAAATAGACAATACTTTAATACTGGCTTCATTCTTGTTCTCTTACACGGGAATTAAATGGACTCTGATTGTAAAAATTGGACTCTACTTATAGCTAGGGATCCTAGAAGACATATCGTTTAACACTTTCTACCCCGGTACCATGTTGTTATCTCTCGTGGATCTGTACCACAGCAGTTCCTTTCACATTCGCCCTCCCATTCTGCTCTTTTCTCACTTCGTTGTTATAGCTTGATGGCTTTAGCCTCTCTACAATGGCAGTACAACATTCACAGCTAATTTGCATACACGTTTAGTGTGTTTTTGATGTGTTTATTGTTGTTGTTGTTTTGCATGTCACATTCTTGCAGTATGTTAGTAACTTTGGTATGTTAGACTTTCACTACTGAAGAAGCAACATGACTTTTTAATGAGTTAGGAGTTGCTGATGCAGACAGCAGTGTTTCCAATAGCTATCGTGAGAACTTTGAGTAGGGCGATACTAGCTCTGAGGAGAGAGGTCGACTTGCTGCATGGGGTGGGGGGGGTGCAACAGGGAGGGGCATGGCCTTGGTACTGTGAGCACTGCGACTGTAAACACTGACTGTTCACATGAAAATGAGCAACAAGCCACAGGGAGAAGTGCCAACATTCCTTCATTCATTCATTCAGTCCCATGTCTCAAAGGACGTAGGGGGGACATGAGAGAAGACGCGACAGAGATCTTTTTCCATGCTTCATGATCTTGTGTGGCTAGTAGAAGGTGTTGCAGGGGTTGGGCGGTCCATTCTTTGATGTTGTCAACCCATGCCAACATTCCTTACAGATATATAAAAAGTAGTAGAAAAGGCAAGGAACTTATCGGGACAACGAAAGAAATGTTATCTGTATGATTATATTCCATGACCGTCATTGTGCCAGTGCCATGTGCTCAGTTCAGTGGTTGGTTTAGAATTTACACTGGCTGGTATGCTGGGATAAAACTTGTTCAGTACCTACGTTTGTCTGTGTTTATTTGTGATTCTTGCACGAAATGTTTTATTATTGTGTTTGTATTTGTTGCACGCGTTGTATAAGAATCACAAGTGCGGCAGTCAGGTGATTACTTAACATTTGAGCAAGTACGTAATTTTCCACCATAACTCAAACGTTTATTTTTTATAAAGTATAAAATTTAATGCACACACACAGTCATTCCTCCACACAATGGCAGAGTTTCATAAGAAGTGGGCTTTAAACAAAAAAAGACATCATGATTTTACTGTAATGACCCAGTGCACAATGCACTCAGCTGCTGTAGGGCCGGTCCACAGTGACTGCAGTGCAGCTGCACTCTTGGGGTACAAAGTGTTAACACTTTCCACAGTTTAAAGCGTTTTCTCTAATTCTGTTGGTACAGCCTAAACTCTTTTCTTTTTTTGTTGTTCCTTGGGTAGAGCTGCACAGTTCACAAATAGTGAGATTGTGAGTGTTTGCGACTGTTTCTGCCCACTAATAAGGCAGCCGCATTCTGACTTTGGGGATGTCTAGACTTTTTAACCATCATGTAGATAAAATAAATGGGTGCATAGGCCCATTATGTAATGTCACCATTTTTGGGGGGGGGGGGGTTTGGGGGGGGGATACTTTGTCATACGTGATAACTCTTTTCTGCCTAGCGAAAAGGTTTTTTTCTTTCCTCATTGGTACATGCAACCTGTCTTCTCTTGAAAAAGACACAAATGATGAACATCTTTTTAAATTCAAATAAATCAGAGACTTTAAGAGAGAGACAGACAAGAGAGACAGACAAACAGACAGATAGAGAGACAGAGAGACACAGACAGACAGACAAAGAGAGACAGAAACAGAGAGAAAGAGACAGAGAGAGAAAGTGAGACAGAAAGACAGAGAGAGAGAGACAGAGAGAGAGACAGATAGCAAACCTTACCAACAAGCAGTAAATTCTCCAGGCAAGGCAAGTTAGCCTGGAAAAAAAAACCACCATAAAATATATATAGCATCCTGTAACTGTGCATATTCTTGGTTGGATCCCTAATGTGTTAAGCCGAGGAACATCCGATACAACAACCTCCTCTAAATTCTCATAAAAACATTCTTATGACAAAATAATGACCTCTTCTGCTTGTTGAAAGAGTATGCTATTTATTGGGGTCCAGTGGGAAGATGTCAAATTTCACAAAACTGCATACACACATGGACAATAGGAGATAACTCTTTTCTGCATAGCGGAAGCCCCCCCCCCCCCCCCCCCCCCCCCCCCCCTCCTCCCCCCCCCCCCCCCCCCCTCCCCCACATTGGTGCATGCATCCTATCCTCTCTAGGAAAACACACAAATAATGAACACCTTTCTAACTCAAATAAATCAGAGACTTAGAGAGAGAGAGAGAGAGAGAGAGAGAGAGAGAGAGAGAGAGAGAGAGAGAGAGAGAGAGAGAGAGAGAGAGAGAGAGAGAGAGAGAGAGAGAGAGAGAGAGAGAGAGACAGACAGACAGACAGACAGACAGACAGACAGACAGACAGACAGATAGAGACACAGAGAGAGAGAGAGAGGGAGAGAGAGAGAGAGATATTTTATTTTATTTTATTCTTTTATTTCAAGGAAAATGGAATAAGCACTCATGTGCTTTTTTTTCATCCAGTCCCTGGTGTATGCAGTTGTAGATTTTGTCTTCCGTTCCCACCGGCACACAATGGCCTACTCTTCCAAAAAGCGGAACGGGTTTTAACGTGTGCGCAAGATGTTCTGTGTGCATTTGCACACGGGACCTCAGTTTATAGTCTCATCCAAAAGACTTTTGGGGAGAGTGGAGTCGGCACTGACGTTAACTCCAGAGGAAAAACCCTCTTGAACGAGAATCAAACCCGGGTGCATGAGAGAGAGAGAGAGAGACAGACAAACAGAGACAGACAGACAGACAGACAGACAGACAGAGGGACAGACAAACAGGCAGACCTGTTCTGCATTTTGTAAGAGTAGGCCATTGTGTGCTAGTGGGAACAGATGACAAAATTTACACAAGTGAATTACACATGTGGACAATACATTTTTTTCTCAGAGATTCTTATTTCTTCTTTCATTCAAGCGGGGGATAGCACATTGGTTAGAATGCTGTGCTCACAGTTTGACAGCCTGGGATTGAGCCCAGGTTCAAACCCTCACAGAGACCGCCCGTTTACTAGGATTTTTCCTCTGGAGTTAAAATCACTACCAACTTCACTTCCCCAAAGAGTCCTTCAGTTGGTTGTTGTTTTTGTTTTGTTTTGGGGTTGTTGTTGTTTTTGTTGTTTGTTAGGTGTTGTTGTTTTGTTTGGGTTTTTTTGGGGGGAGGGATGGGGAGGTTGGGGTTGTTGGGTTTTTTTGGGGTTGTTTTGTGGGGGGGGGGTTTGGGGGGGGGGGGGTTTGGGGGGAGTGTTGGTTCTGATTGCTACAGAGGATTTGCGTAGCTGTAAGGGAAGGTGTATCTAAAAGGGCAAAATCCACTTACCAGATGTACGAATTCAGCCACGTCTTTCACTTGATTGTTGGCTATGAACAACACCTGTAAAGATATCAAATTGAAAAGAAAATTCAGCAAATCTATATTTTAAAAACAACAACAACAACAACAAAAAGAAAATTTACTGCGTCTGTGTTTAAGACTGAGTATGTGTGATTTTGATTTTCAGTTTTGATGACAACTTTCCTTCCCTGGGAAAAAAACAAAAAACAAAAACAAAAACCCGACTGTAAATCCATTAATTTTAAATCAAAGCTGACAAAGCCGCTTAATAAGCAAGAGTCCTAGCAAATAAGTCATTATCAAAAATGGATTAAAATCTTGGCAAATGACAAGGAGTGGTTCATGTGGGCTACTAGAACCATATGGTAGTGAGCATTAACCAGAACACAACAGATGTGTGTGTGTGTCTGTGCGTGCGTGCGCGCATGCGCATGCGCGCATGCATGCATGTGTGCATGTGTTTGTGTGTGTGTTGTTGTTTTTTTGGTTTGGGTGGGGGTTTTTTGTTTCACGAACATGTGGTGGTTTAAAAAAGAATAATGATGACAAATTTTACAATTTATTGTTATTACCTTCCTATATGACAAATGATTCCAATTTGAAATGCTTCACTGAAATATAAAGAAAATGAAGCCCTTTGTGCAAAAAAAAAAATTCTACCATAAAAGTATATCAGTAACAAAGAGTGTTTCATCTTCAGACTTTTCACTACCGTTAACAAGGGAAGAGCAATTTTGTAGATGAAGGAGAATTTGTGGATACAATTGATTTGTGTAAGAGGAATACAGACCGTGCACATTTTGTTTTCTTTGTGAAACATGAAACCTAGGGCCAGGTTCTAAATGGGAGGTAACTTGTTCATAAAACCGTCACACTATCCCTACATCAAGGGAGAGAGCCCCTCTTTCCCAGTACATGTGCACTGTGCACATTAGTATGCTACTATAACCCAGTAGCAGGAAGTATAAATAGAAGGTTGGTTTCCCTATAACAAGTTACCCATAGAGAAAAGTTTAAAGGATTTTTTTTTTTTTAAACACAACCAAAAACATCAAATACCTTCAGTTTTTTCAAGGCGCTCAGGCCTTTCAGTTTCTCAATAAGATTGTAGGATATCCACAGCTCTTCAAGCGTGTCTCCCACTGCTTCCTGTGTTTTCAAAACATTGTATTAACAGATTTTTAAAAATAATAATCAACTTTAATATCTTGAACAACAAATGTTAAAAATGTCAAACAACAAAGAAACAGAAACCATCCAATCACAAACATCTAAAAAAAAAAAAAAACCACCCCCAAAATACAAAGCAAAATAAAACAACAATAATTACCCTCACTCCCTATCCATATAGAAAAGAGACACAGGTAAGTAAACATAAAAAATACATATGAACTGTCAACAAAAATCAAAACCTGCTCATCAGAAAATCAAAAGAAAATAACAATAACTACAACAAAGTAAAGACATAAAGTTTCTGTTTTGATTGCTTGATATGTTTTGGGTTGTTTTTTTTCAGAATAAACTGGCCGTAACATGTGACTAGATCAGATGGGCTGTCCAAAACCATACTGCAGGGAACAGTGCAGGGGAAGAGAAGGCGAGGCAGACAGAGGAAGAAATGGGCAGACATCATCACTGAATGGACAGGGAAGAGCTTCTCCATAACCCAGGCACTTGCACACAACCGCCGCAAATGGAGCCAGCTGGTGCAACGTTCGTCAATGCAGTGCCCCTACAACCCCGGAGGGGGTTATGGGAGCAGATGAGATAAGATGAGAACAATAATGTCTATATAAAAATAGACAAATCACAAATAAATGTCTGCATGTCTTCACACTTAGTTTACAGCCTCACCCAAAGAACTTTCATGGGAGTGGAGTCAGGTCTGATGTTAACTCCAGGAGAAAAATCCCCTAAAATGGCTGCCTCTGTGGTGGCTCGACCCCACACCCTTAGATCACAAGTTCTAACCACCATGAAGGTTCAACATTAAAAAAAGAAAAAGAAAAAAGACAGAAAAAAAAAGAAATCTGCTGCAGCGACCCGGCAAGGCAAAAACAAGACAAAACCAAACCAAAACAAGACACAAAAAGCTTAGATACAGAACAAGGCAAAACAAGATGAAATGGATAGATTATTGATTTCTTAATCAAGGGAATCATTATGTCAACAATATAGAAAGAAATAACAATAACTGTCTGAATGAAAGAATGTGTTCGATGAGCATAGTCGTTTTTTTTATATATAAAAACTAAGCTCACTAGCCAACCAACCAACTAACAAAAACTGACTGACAAGTTGAATGACTAGCCATATGAATGAATATAGTTTAAAACAACACCAACAACACACACACACACACACACACACACACACACACACACACACACACACACACACACACACACACACACACACACATATGCACAGAGTAACTAACCAACTAGCAAAGTGTCTTTCTGGAAAAATTAAGTAACTATATATGAATAAACCTAGCAATAGATAATTTAAAAAAACAAAACAAAATGTACTAACAAAAGAACTGACCAATCAACCAACTGGCAAGCTATCAAACTAATTAACAAATTAAGTACATCATTATGTCAAGAAATGGGATAGCCTGGTGGTTAGGGCTGTGCACATTGCACTCGCAGCCTGCTGACCTGAGTTCAAATCCTGTTCAAGGTGATTTTTCCCCTGGAATTAACATCAGTGATGAATCCGCTCCCCCCCCCCCCCCCCCCCCCCAAATCCTTTGGATTAGACTGTAAACTCAGGCCAAAGCCTTTGGATTAGAGTATAAACTGAGGCCGTGTGTGCCATCGCGCGCTGAACATTTTGTGCACACGTTAAAACCTGTTCTACTTTTTGAAATAGGATAGGCCATTGTGTGCCAGTGGGAACAGATGACAAAAATTGACAAAACCGCATACACACGGGAAGTGGATGTAAAAACCAAAAAAGTACATGAGTGCGAATTCCAGTATCCTTGAAAGAAAATTTTTTTTAATCAAATAAAAACGGACAAAAACTTACAAAACTGCGTACACGTGGGAAGTGGAGGTTAAAAAAAAAGTACAAGAGTGCAAATTCCATTATCATCGAATTTTTTTTCAATTTAAAAATAAAATAAATAGATAAAACAAAAACAAGTCAACTGTTTACTCACCAAACCAGTCAAGCTCTTGATGTTGTTTCTGCCAAGTGACAATATTTTCAGATTTTCTGGGAAAGATAACCAACTCATATTATCTTTGTGTCTGTGATGAGTCTTAGCATCTGTGTTTCTGTGTTTCTGTCTGTCAGTCTACCTGTCAGTCTATCTGTCAGTCTATCTGTCTGCCTGTCAGTCAGTCAGTCAGTCAGTCAGTCTCTGTCTGTCTCTTTCCATCTGACCCCTCTCTCTCATATATATATATATATATATATTATATATATAATATATATATATATATATATATATATATATATATATATATTATTATGTATGTATGTATGTATGTATGTATGTATATCACACACACACACACACACACACACACACACACACACACACACACACACACACACACACACACACACACACACACAAAGACATCCAAATTTACATTGTGCAAAATCTTTTAACCAGCACAGGTAAAGAAAACTGCCACAGAGTGGGGTGGGAATGATCTGCATTCTTTTGTTTTGCATTACTTCAAGTGTCACACAAAAGAGGGCAATACAGAAAAATAAGTAAATAAAAAACGATGTCATAGACTGGATTGCATTGTATTATATTGATTTGTATACTACTTGAAAGAGACAATACATGATGTCAATAATGTCAATTACAAAACAACCTGCAGTGTCTTAACTTAAACATTAAAAACTCATTTTGTGAGAAGAAGTTACACACAAATGCGTATTATGCGTGCATAGACTTGGTACACACACGCATGCATGCACATGCACACACATATGCACCTAAGATACATACACAGACACAGACCACACATACACACACACAAACATACATGCACACACGTATGCACACACGCATGCATGCACACACGCATGTACACACACTCGTGCATGCATGCATGCACACAAATGCACGCACTCTTTCTCTCTCTCTCTCTCTCTCTCTCTCTCTCTCTCTCTCTCTCTCTCTCTCCTCTACACACACACACACACACACACACACACACACACACACACACACACACACACTACTTACTGAGAGCATTCAAGTTGGCAATCTTTTCTATCACATTTGTGGACAGTGACAATTTCCTGAAAAACAAAATCAAACAATGATGGTTCAGTTCTTTTTCCAGCTCTGTAAAAGAGATTTTAAGTAATTGAATAATGCCAAAATCAAGTTATAAGCATCATTTTGATGTTGTAGCAAGTTGGGGAGAGTGTATGTGTGTGTGTGTGTGCATGCATGCATGCATGTTTTGTTGTGTTGTGTTGTGTTGGTTGTGTGTGTGTATGTATGTATGTGTGTGTGTGTGTGAGAGAGAGAGAGAGAGAGAGAGAGAAGAGAGAGAGAGAGAGAGAGATAGAGAGAGAGAGAGAGAGAGAGAGAGAGAGAGAGAGAGAGAGAGAGAGAGAGAGAGAGAGAGAGACAATGACAATGACAATGACAAATTCTTTTATTTCGAGGATAATGAATAAGCACCCATGTGCTTTTTTACATCCAGTCCCCGCCCTTAAGGATATATATGATAATAAAATAAAGCCTATAGCAATACCTTACACAGTGTACGGGGGAAAATTCTACACAAAAATCCCCACAAAAATCACTGAAGAGAAAAAAAAAAGAAAAAAAAAAGTAGTAACAAGTAAGGAAGAAAGCAAAACAGAAAACACAGAAACAACCGAAAAAATAGCAAGAACCAAGAGCAAAACAAAACGGCAACAACAACAAGGGGAGAGGTGACACCCAGTAGTTCCCCCTCAACAACAACAACAACAACAACAAACAACAACAACAACCCCAAACCAAAACAGAACCAACCAAAGCAGAACCTCCATAAAATTAAAGGAGAACAAACCACCTAAAAGTCATTTTTCAATAACACAATAGCCATATACAAGTAAAACATTCACAATTATACAGAGAGAGAGAGACCATGACAAATTCTTTCATTTCATAAGAGAGAGAGAGAGAGAGAGAGAGAGAGAGAGAGAGAGAGAGAGAGAGAGAGAGAGAGAGAGAGAGAGAGAACGAGAGAGAGACCCACAATGAAAATCCTACAAACAGGATACAAAAAGACACAAGTTTAGATATCACAGTATATTTTTACTCAGTGCCTTCTACATTAAAAAAAAAGTTGACATTTCTTTAATCTTAGCTTACAATGGGACCACGACTACCAGCCAGAGGGGCCCTGCACTGCTGCTGCTACTGGGTCACTCAAGCAGTGTTCAGTGGTGCTTGTTCTGGGCAAACATATGCAGGACAAATACCACAGCCATGAGTGGTTAAGATCATTCACCACAGCCGTGAGTGGTTAAGATCATTCAACTTCAATCTCATGGATTCCTGAAGTCATGAGTTTGAATCTTGGTGACGTCTGGTGAATTTAGTGTCTGGATTTTTATGATCTCCCAGGTCAACTTCCAATGCAGACCTGCCAATGCCTTATTTCCCATTGTGTATATATATATACATGGAGAGGATCAAGTATGCACATTAAAGATCCCGTAATTCATTTCAGCGTTCAGTGGGTTATGGAAACACAAACATACCCAGCATTCCCGTTCAAGGGGATATTTTCCCCTGGAGTTAACATCAGTGCAGACTCCACTCTCCCCAAAAGTCCTTCGGATGGGACTATAAACCGAGGTCCCGTGTGCAAACGCACACAGAACATCTTGCACACATGTTAAATCCTGTTCCGCTTTTTGTAAGAGTAGGTCATTGTGTGCCGGTGGGAACAGATGACAGAATTTACAAAACTGCATACACACGGGGACTGGATGTAAAAAAGCACATAAGTGCTTATTCCATTATCCTCGATATAAAAGAATAAAAATAAATAAAAACTAATTTTTAAAAAACATACATCCCCGAAGTTAGAATGCAGCTGCCTTCACGGTGGGCAAAAATGGTTGCATACGCAAAATCTCACCATGGGTGAGCCTCAGAGCTCTAGCTGGGGAACACACAAAAAAACAACCCAAAATGCAGGACACCACCTTCTAATGCACTATACACATGCAGAAGATCAAATAAGCATGTAAAAGATCATATTACTCATATCAACAATTGGTCAGTTACGGAAACACAAACATACCCAGCATGCACTCTATACATAAAAAATGAACTGCTTTGATGTCAAACTGTATCAGCTGAGGCCCTTTGTGCAGACCTCCTGCAGACTCACAAGCACAGGAGAAAACCAGGCCACTATGCATCCCATGAAATAAAGGAACGCATAGAAGAGGAAAGAAGAGAAGAGAAGAGAAGGGAAGAAAAGAGAAGGGAAGAAAAGAGGAGAGAAGAGGAAAGAAGAGGAGAGAAGAGGAAAGAAGAGAAGATGAAAGAAGAGGAAAGAAGAGAAGGGAAGAGAAGAGAAGGGAAGGAAGAAAAGGAGAAGACAAAGGAAAAGAAGAGAAGACAAGGGAAGAGAAGAAGAAAGACGACAAGGAAGAGAAGGGAAGAGAAGAGAAGAGACGACAAGGGAAGAGAAGAGAAGAGAAGAAAAGAGAAGACAAGGGAAGAGAAGAGAAGGGAAGAGAGAGAGAAGACAAGGGAAGAGAAGAGAAGGGAAGAAAAGAGAAGACAAGGGAAGAGAAGAGAAGAGAAGACAGAGAAGACAAGGGAAGAGAAGAGAAGGGAAGAGAAGAGACGACAAAGGGAAGAAGAGAAGGGAAGAAAAGAGAAGACAAGGAAGAGAAGAGAAGGAAGAAAAGAGAAGACAAGGGAAGAGAAGAGAAGAGAAGACAAGAGAAGACAAGGGAAGAGAAGAGAAGGGAAAAAGAAGAGACGACAAGGGAAGAGAAGAGAAGGGAAGAGAAGAGACGACAAGGGAAGAGAAGAGAAGGGAAGAAAAGAGAAGACAAGGGAAGAGAAGAGAAGGGAAGAAAAGAGAAGACAAGGGAAGAGAAGAGAAGAGAAGACAATGACAATGACAATGACAAATTCTTTTATTTCGAGGATAATGAATAAGCACATATGTGCCTTTTTACATCCAGTCCCCGCCCGTTAGGGATACATCTTAATAATAATAGCCCAATACTTATACAGTCTCACAATAAAAACAAGGGGAAATAACCCTTTTCAAAACAGCTCCCCCAAACCCCCCCCCCCCCCCCCCCCCAAAGCAAGCAAATAAAAGAAAACCCTAAAATACCCACCCCCCCCACCCCCACCCCCAAAAAAGCCCTAACCAAAACAAACAAACAAAAGAGAAAGAAAAACCAAACCAACAGAAGAAGATAAAGAGAAAAAACAGACAAACAACAGCAACAAGAACAACAACAGAGCCAAGAAAAATAACACAACCAAACTTAATAAGTCATAAAGATAAACATCTACACAATGTCAAATGGTACACATACTTGTTACACATAACTATAAGATATTGAAATAGGGCACTCATTAAAACTTAAGTACAGAGCAAAGTCATAAAGTATTGAAAATATAAAATATGAATCTTATCAGGATACACTATAGACTATAAGCGAGACGATAAAAGGTGAGAGAGAGACAGAGAGACGGAGAGAGTGTTTGGTATTCGAGATAATATCCAATATATATCCCAAAACGTATGCGATCACATCAAGAAGAGAAGAGAAGGGAGAAAGAGAAGAGAAGGGGAAGAGAGAGAAAGGGCAAGGGAAGGGAAGACAAGAGATAGACAAGAGAGAGAGAAGAGAGAAAAGAGAAGAAGGAAGAGAAGAGAAGAAAAGAAGAAGGAAAGAGAAGAGAAGAAAAGAGAGACAAGGAAAGAGAAGGGAAGAGAAGAGAAGGGAAGAAAAGAGAAAAAGAAGAGAGAAAGAGGAGAGGAAAGAAGACAAGGGAAAGAGAAGAGAAGAGGAGAGGAGAGAAGAGATGAAGAAAAAAAAAGAGAAGTGAAGGGAAGGGAAGGGAAGAAAAGGAAGAGAGAAGGGAAGAGAAGAGGAAAAAGAGAAGAGAAGAGAAGGGAAGAAAAGAGAAGACAAGGGAAGGGAGAAAAGAGAAGAGGAGAGAGAGACAAAAGAGAGAGAAGAAAAAAAGAAGAGAAAAAGGGAAGGGAAGGGAAGACAAGAGAAGATAAGGAAAGAGAAGAGAAGAGAAGAAAAGAGAGAAAGAAGAGAAGAGAAGAGAAGAGACAGGAGAAAGAGAAGAGGAAAGAGAAGAGAAGTGGAGAAAAAGAGAAGAGAAGAGGAGAGGAGGAAAAGAGAAGAGAAGAGGAGAAAAGAGAAGAAAGAGAAAAAAAAAAAAGAGAAGAGAAGGGAAGGGAAGGGAAGAAAGAGAAGACAGGAAGAGAAGACAAGGAAGAGAAGACAAGGGAAAAAGAGAAGACAAGGGAAGAAAAAGAAGACATGGGAAGGAAGACAAGGGAGAAAGACAAGGGAAGAAAAGAAGACAAGGGAAGAAAAGAGAAGACATGGGAAGAGAAGAGAAGAGGAGACAAGGAAGAGAAGAGAAGATTTTTTTTTTTAAAAAGAGAAGAGAAGAGAAGAAAAAAGAGAAGAGAAGGAAAGAGAAGAGAGAAAAGACAAGAGAAGAGAAGAGAAAAAAAAAGACAGGAAAATACTGACGTGCAAGCGGTCAGAGTAGAAAGGGACGCGTCCATTTTTTCGATGGAAGGGATGATTCCAATTATTTTGACCTCCGTGAGCTCACTGGCTTTCTTCTGCTGTTTCTCCTCCTGCACATGAAGTGCATCACAATCAAGTGTCGCCTCATGTTTGTCAGTCTAGTACAAGTATCAGGAACCAGTTAACAACAATAATTACATGATAATGATGACAACAATACTAAAGATACTACTACTACTGCTACTACTACTACTGCTGCTACTACTACTACGATGACGACGACGACGACGACTACTACTACAACTACTACTACTACTTCTTCTTCTTCTACTACTACTACTACTACTACTACTACTACTACTTCTACTACTACTACTACTACTACTACTACTACTACTTCTACTACTACTACTACTACTTCTTCTTCTTCTTCTTCTTCTACTGCTGCTGCTGCTGCTGTTGCTGCTGCTACTGCTGCTGCTAATGATAATGATGAAGATGATAATATTAATAATAATGGTAATAATAATAATTAAAAAAAGAAGAATATAATAATGATAATAGTAATCATGATAAGGATAATACTACGATGATGATGATGATAGTGTAGTAGTAGTAGTAGTCATAGTTGTCGTCATTGTCGTTGTCGTCCGAGTAGTAGTAGTAGTAGTAGTAGTAGTAGTAGTAGTAGTAGTAGTAGTAGTAGTAGTAGCAGCAGCAGCAACAACAACAAAACAACAATAATGATGATAATAATAATAACAACAACAACAATGATAATAAGTCCTTCTAGGAATAAAAAGGCTAAAGAATGGACCAAGAAGGCAGAAAATAGACATGAATGAGGTGACAGGAAGAAAAGAAATATGGCAGAAACAAAGAGAGGGATAGAAAAGAAGGAATTCCTAGCACAGAATTTCCAGAAGGTGGGGTTGCTATTTATACAGACAGGCCCCCTGGCATCCTCATGGGAGAAGACTGATATAAGCCCTAAACTTTTTGTTGGTGTAGGTGAGTGTTGTACAATTATGACGTCTTTCTCAGAAACAAACATGCTTAAATTAAACTGGGCTCTTGTGTGTGAGAATGCTTCCATGCATGTATTAGCTCAAGGGCCCCCCTGGTTCACAGTCTCATCAAACGAATTTGAAGGGGGATGAAATCAGTGCCCATCTTGATTTAACTCATGGGTGAACATTCTTCTCTCAACCCTAGGCATTAGTCCAACACTCTAATCGCTGAGCTCCTCTGCTTTATTCATGGAGTTGAGTGAATTAAAAGATATGTGGTTTGATGGACAAATTTACAAAACAGCATGTACATGGAGACTGGATGCTTAAAGAAAGAAAGAAAGAAGTTCATGGCTGTTTATTCACTATCCTCTAAATAAAAGAATTTTGATTCAAACAACGATTTTAATCAAATCATAATTATGTTGCTGGGTCGTTTTATCTTATCTTTAAATACATTTTTTGGTTTATGGGAAAAGAAAAAAATGGCTTAAAGAAAGGAAAACATAGGTCTCACACACAAACGCGGAGAGAGAGAGAGAGAGAGAGAGAGAGAGAGAGAGAGAGAGACTCACCACTTTGACGAGGGCGTCCTTGATAGTCATTGCTTTCCCGGCCTGAAAAATAAATAAACGTATACAATGAACGTGATTTCAATCATCTCTGTGCATAAAGTGAAAGCGACACCAATACAATTCATGTTCTGTAAAATCTCGATTAGAAAGACCCACCATTTTGTATGTTGATATGTCTGCTTGTTACTAAGAAACGGATCACGTGATTATAGGAAGGGGAACAACTGCAAGTAGCAAACTACAATCATCGTCTGGGAGGTTTGTTGTGGTTATTTTTCTGTTTGTTTTTTCTTGATATATATTTTTTTTTTGGGGGGGGGGGGGGGGGGGCACAGACAAAACTATCAAAGGAAACCTAGGCCTTACACTTATCGTTGGTGTGGTGTGGCGGATTGTTCTTGTTCTTCCTGCCAATGGGGAATTAAAGTTATAGGCCTAACTTATACTGTTACAGCGTCCCCAACACGTAGCCCACTTTGCTTTTCAGTCAGATTTGCAAACGTGTACTCTTACCCTCTGCGTTATTCAGACTCTCTCTCTCTCTCTCTCTCTCTCGCCTGGATCAGGATGTAGATTATAGGCCTACTTTTAAGTGACAAATTTTCATTGCGTGTTATCCCCTCCGCTACCGAGCCGAGGTGCAATGGTTGGACATGGAAGTTTGTGTAATTGAACCAGTAAATGAATAACCCCCCCCCCCCCTACCTCCACCCCTAAAAAGCAAAAACAAAAATTAAACACACACACACACACGAACGAAAATAACAACAAACATAAAAGCTGGTTACACTAAAACAGAAAGCTGGTGAGTGGGAGTGATGGGCTTGGGTTTTTTTGTTGTTGTTTTTGTTCTTTTAGGAGGGGGAGGGGGTGTTTGTTTTGTTTTTGTGGGGGGAGGGGGGTATCTAGAAAAGGTAAAGATAAAAATAATAAATGGAATTTATATAGTGCTATATCTTGCAATTACAAATCCAAGCGCTTGCATTCAATCCGATCCTACACATGCAACCAACAATGATTAACAATATTCTAACAAATTCAAATGTACACACACACACACACAGGTTTTACATTTAAACAAACATAATGTTGCCCAATCTTCTGTTTTGTGACTTAAGTAGTTAGGGAGAGTGGCAATGTGTAAGGGGAATAGGATGGGTAGATAGGGAGGGGATACAGCTAGGTGGTGGAGAGGGGAAAGGAAAAACTAGTAGGAGCAAACCACAGCTGGGTTGTTTAACTATTAATTAGTAGGAGAAAACCACACCTGGGTTGTTTAACTATTTAGTAGGAGAAAGCCACAGCTGGGTTGGTTAATCAATGCCCAAGGAGTCGGCCTACCCCCGACATGAAAGGTGGTAGCTTGAGCATAGAATTTTGGACATTCTCTACTCCCACATAGATAAGATACTGTGCAGGACAAGAAAATAGGGTATACTGTTCTGGTTTGCTGTCTGGAGTCATGTAACCCTAGGTATTGTTCTGTTCATGGATTGTCTGGCAAAGATGCAAGAGCTTTTACAATCATTTAATGTGGCGGAACATAATATTATAATTATTTTTCTGCATATCAGGCATGCAGTTATTAAGAATTTACTTGGTGGTAATGCCTCAGCTGACATGTACTGATTTGTAAAAAAGTCGTAGCTTGAAGTACGTGGATGGTTTTTAACACTGTGCATGTGTGTGTGTGTGTGTTTATTTATTTTATTTATTTATTTATTCTTTTATATCGAGGATCATGGAATAAGCACTCATGTGCTTTTTTACATCCAGTCCCCGTGTGTATGTGGTTTTGTCAGTTCTGTCATCTGTTCCTACCGGCACACAATGGCCTACTCTTAGGAAAAGCGGAACAGGATTTAACGTGTGCACAAGATGTTCTGCGTGCGTTCGCACACGGGGCCTCGGTTTATAGTCTAGTTTATAGTCTCATCCGAAGGACTTTTGGGGAGAATGGAGTCTGCACTGTGTGTGTGTGTGTGTGTGTGTGTGGTTTTTAACTCTGTGTGTGTGTGTTTGATTTTACATCTGTTCAAGTGAGTACTATAAGTGATTTCAGACAACAGGAACAGGGATGGGGGGAAAAGTTGGTTGATGCACATGTGACATAAGATAGATATCTACCACTTAATAGCTAACAGTCCATATAAAATGGCTGAATAATAACAAGAATATAAAATAAAACACATTTTTGCTCATAGACCTGTAATAAAGGACACTTGCTGCCAATAGATGCAATATATATATATATATATATATATATATATATATATATATATATATATATATATATATATTCATTCTATCATTATCATTGTGTTGTAGTATTAAAGCTACCCAGTATTCTAGATCAATGATAATTACTAACCTTAACAACTTATCAGTAGAGACATATTAAAGGTTGTTACCACAATACATGGTAGCATTACATGATGTTATACTGTCATATTTATAAGTCCCCCACGGGGTTGCCTGGGGCATATCAGCATGAATAGCATCCCCACCTTCTGGAAATTCTGTGCTAGGAATTCCCACTTTTCTATCCCTCTGTTTCTGCCTTGTTCTTTTTCTCCCTAGTGTCACCCACTTCTTGTTTGTTTTCTGCCCTCTTGATCTATCCTCCTGTCTTTTATTCCAGGAAGACTTAAAAGATAATTCTCTATCCCATGCCGAAGTCGGATATACTGGGCCTGATTTGTCAGGCGCTAAATGGCAGCAGAACACATTTTTGCTCATATGACAGACAATAGTTGTTGTCTGAGCGTTTGACAAAGAAGAATATTTGAAAGAAGCTTAGTTCAAACAGAAGAGCAAGAAAGTCAAGCTGTAAAACTTTATCAGCATGTGGAGATCAGAGATGGAATAACAAAGAATGATGTTTGTTTTTTATCACAAGCCAAATTTATCTAAAAATTGTCTCCTGGTACCAGAAACTGAAGACTATTCTTGTCAGAATGATCTAAAAACTACATCTAAACATAAACTCTCAGCATACTCTGATGTTTTAGCGTTAGGGGGAAAAAAGTGTAAGAAAACTGTGACAATTCTTTATATGCAAAACTGGTTGACTTCAAAGAAAGTGTGTGTGTGTGTGAGAGAGAGAGAGAGAAAGAGAGACAGACAGACAGACAAGTGACAGAGAGAGATTATGAAGCTATATCTTTTATCTGTTAATAATTTTCTTTGGAAATAAGACTGGACCCCAACATGGTATAAAGGATTTTTTTTTTTAACATTTAAAAACAGTATAATATGTCAATTGTAGTGTGGCCATGCATATGGCATGTTTAGTTTTAAAAGTTTCTTATGTAAACTATGTGTGTGTGTGTCTGCACGCGTGTGTATGTGTGCACATGTGTGTAAATGTATGTGTTTATGCGCACGCATGTGTGTGCAGACTATGATGTGTGTGCATGTGCACCTGTGGATACATGTGTGTGTGTGAGTGAGTGAGTAACAGAGACAGACAAAGGAGTGTGTAGCCATTTTATCATTGAAAATGAATGTTCTCTCTCTCTCTCTCTACTTATTTCTCCCACTTTCCTCCTCTTTTTACACAAAATGTTTACATTCATTGCCATCTATGATAGTATGAATATTTATAGTTTTGGTTTTCTTATTTTAATGTTATTTCTTTAGCACGTTTGTGCTTTAAACAAAAGTTGTGTGTATGTGTGCGCACACACGCGCGTGTAGGTATGTATTATGTTATTAATTACTCATCTTTATTTATCTATTCTTTTTTTTTGGAGAAAAATAGAATAAGCACTCATATGGGGGTTTTATGGGTTGGGTTTTTTTACATCCAGTCCTCATGTGCATGCCATTTTTGTAAACTTTGTCATCTACTCCCACCAGCACAAAATGGCCTACTCTTCTGAGAGTCAGACCAGGTTTTAAGAGTGTACAAGTTGTTTTGAGTGCATTTGCACACAGGGCCGCAGTTTAGAGTCTCATCTGAATGACTTTTGGGGGAGTGGAGTTGGCACTAATGTTAATTACAGGGAGAAAAGCCCATTGTGAACTGGCATCTCAGAGGTGGCTTGAACCCGTGTGTGTGTGTGTTTGCGCGCACGCATATTTTAATTTTCTTTTATATTGAGGATAATGGAATAAGCACTTATGTACTTTTTTAACATCCAGTCCCCGTGTGTATGCGGTTTTGTGATTATCTGTTCCCACCGGCACACAATGGCCTACTCTTACTCCTACTCCATTCTTGTCACTGTATTCATGTTTTTACATCCGACATATTTTTCATACAATAAAAGAATAGCCTTATAAAAAAAATCTCTGTGTGTGTGCATGTGTGTGAGCATGAGCATATCACTCTCTGTGTGTGCGTGTGCGTTCCTGTGTTTGTGCCTGTTCATGTGCATGTGTGTGTTCCTGCCTGTGTAATGTTGTACCGTTTCAATGCTGCTGCAATATATGTTTATGATCCCTCAAACTCCCCTCCCCCAATTTCTTAATTTTTCTTGTACTTATTGTTTTATGAAATCTATTGCAAGTCAACGCTATCAGTATCATGTAGCCTTTTTTTCATTTAAAATTATTGTTCCATCTTTCTCTTTCATACACACACACACAGGTAATCTACTACATAAGTTATTGGGTTTAATTATCAGTAAGGAATTTAAACTAGATATTTACAGGCTTGATAAGAATTTTTTAAAGTTTGCGTCATGGCTAGTAACTTATCTGTATTTGATACCATCATTTTTTTTTTTTTTTTTTTTTTTTGAAAATGCAGGGGATGCCAGGGGCCTGTCAGTATAAATAGCATCCCCACTTTCAGGAAATTCTCTGCTGGGAATTCCCTCTTTTCTTTGTTCTGTCTTGTTCCTTTTTCTTGTCTATTTTCCGTCTTCTTGGTCCATTCTCCTTTCTTCCAGAAAGACTTTAAATGTAATAATTGTCTCCCATGCCGAAGTCAGATGTGCTGGGCCTGACTTGACACATTTTTGCTCGTATAACGGGCAACAATGAGTTGATTGTGTGTTTGAAGAAGAAAACCGTGTGTGTAAAGTTTAGCGTTTCTCACACACTTTCAAGAATGCTGATCCTCAACTTTTTCAGCATAGAGCATGCTCATGCACACACAGATATTTTTTTTTATGATAAGGCTATTCTTTTATTGTATGAAAAATATGTAAAAACATGAATACAGTGACAAGAATGGAATATTTCCACATCAAGATTAAAATGCTATCACAAACTATACACATAAATCTAGATATATGACACATCATAAAGTAAAAATATGAATATAGTCACACACACACAGACTGAAACAACTTGGACCAGACATACGATTTACTGCTACATTTTTCTTGTCTGTCCACTACTATCCTGAAAATCATAGTGTAGTAGTAATCTTTCAGATATATTTTTAGTTTGCGTAACATAATATTTATGTTGGTGTAAAATCTTTATCTTCCTGCAGAAGATCTGTACACAGATTTGCCACCAGCATAAGTTATTTCATTTAACATTAGTGGCAATCATAAAATCAGGTAAATTTTTATTTTCACAATTTGTGAGATTTGATTAAAAAAAAATTTTTTAAAGACCCCTTCTCCCCACACACTTGCCACACCATTATAAAACATGCTGCAATTTTCCTGCCTATTTACATTTTATTTTGTTATCTAAAACAAAAGCAAAGAAGGCACACTTCACCCACTACTATAATTGAAAATACACACTATTAGTCATCCACATACATATTTTGTACTATGTGTTGGTGTAAAATCTGCCATCAATCTTCCAGCGGAAGATCAATACACAGATCTGCCACCAACATCAAGTAAAATCATTTCACACAATGTGATTTTTTACAGAAAAACTTTTTTAAAAGAAAGAAAACTTCTTCCCACATACTTTCTACACCATTATTGAACATGCTATGTTTTTCTTTAACATTTGATCTGATCTTTTAAAAAAAATTTTTTAAAGAAAAGAAATAAAAACACACAGGCTCTCTCTCTCTCCACTACTTAACTGAAAATCATATATCATTAGTTTTCCTTTTCCCAAATGTGTTGGTGTAAAATCTGCCATCAATCTTCCAGTGAAAGATCAATACACAGATCTGCCACCAACAATTAAAATCATTTTGCACAATTTCTATTGCAATCACAGGATCAAGTTGATAATTTTTTTCACGTGATTTGGAAAAAAATCCCCCTTCTCCCCACACACTTTCCACACCATACATTTTTCTTTTCAATTTACATTTGACATGGTTTAAAAAAATAACAGCCAAAAAAACCAAACAAAAACAAAAACAAAACCCCCCACCCGCAGGCACACTTTACTTGCTACTACACTCAAGATCATATAGCATGAAGGTGTGTTGGTGTAAAATCTGCCTCTATCTTCTAGCAGAAGATCAGTACACAGATCTGCCACCAACACTAAAGTCCTTTTACACAACCAATATCAAAGACGATCACAGGGCCAGCTTTGTTTGATCTCATATTTTATGTGTTTAAAAAAATAAATAAATAAAATTAAAAGGCAAGAAATTCTCTCCACACACACTTTCCACACCATTTATAGAACATGTTACATTTTTCTTCAATTTACATCTCGCATGAATTTTGAACAAAAACACAAAAAAATAACCCCAAAACACAGTCACACACTACCTCTAAACTTAAAATCTCCTACCATGCTGTTTTGTTTGTTTTGTCAAATGTGTTGGTGTAAAATCTGCCATCAATCTTCCAGCAAAAGATCAATACACAGATCTGCCACCAACAATGAAAATCATTTGCATAATTTCCATTGCAATCACAAGACCAATTTTATCATTCATTTCACATTTGATGTGATTTGGTGATTTTTAAAATATATTAAAATCAAAACAAAAGAAAAAACTTATCCCCACACACTTTTCACAAAATTATTTAGCATGCTATATTTTTCTTTAATTTACATTTGGTCTCATTACCTAAGAAAAAAAAGAAAAAAACCACACAGGCACACTTTATCCACTACTTAACTGAAAATCATATACCATCAGTCTTCTTTTTGTCCCACATGTGTTGGTGTAAAATCTGTCATCAATCTTCCAGCAGAAGATCAATACACAGATATGCCACCAACATCAACTAAAATCATTTCACACCATTTCCATTTATCATTCATTTCACATTTGATGCCATTAAAATTTTTTTTTAAAAAGACCCATTCTCCCCACATACTTTCCATACCATAACACAAACTATTATACTTTACTTTTCTTATTATATTTGATATGGTTTTTAAACAGTTAAGAACCAAAAAAATAAAACCCACAAAAAGCAAAAACCCACATGCACACATTACCCGCTAGTACACTCAAGATCAGAGCATGAAGATGTGTTGGTGTAAAATCTGCCTCTATCTTCTAGCAGAAGATCAGTACACAGATCTGCCACCAACACTAAAGTCCTTTCACACAATAAACATCAAAGACATTCACAGGACCAGCTTTCTTTGTCTTAACATGTAATAAATTTTTTTTTTTAAAGATGAGAAGCCTTCTCCGTAGCTACTTTCCACACCATTATAGAACATGCTACATTTTTCTTCTGTTTACATTTCACATCAATTTAAAATAAAAACAAACAAACAAAACCCACCCTCCAAAACACATGCATACTTTACTACTCAACTTAAAATCGCATACCATACGTTTTTGTGTTTGTTTTGTCACATGTGTTGGCGTAAAATCTGCCATCAATCTTCCAGCGAAAGATCAATACACCGATCTGCCACCAACATCAACTAAAATCATTTCACACAATTTTCATTGCTATCACAGGACCAAGTTTATCATTCATTTTACATTTGATTTGATTTTTAAAAGAACTATAATAAAATCATAACAAAAGAAAAAAACTTCTCCCAACACACTTTTCACACCATTATTTAGCATGCTATGTTTTTCTTTAATTTACATTTGGCCTCATTATTTAACAATAAAAAAAACAAACAAACAAACAAAAAAGAAATAAAGAACACAGGCACACTCTATCCACTACTTAATTTAAAAATAATATACCATTGTCTTCTTTTCCCCACATATGTTGATGTAAAATCTGCCATCAATCTTCCAGAGGAAGATCAATACACAGATCTGCCACCAACATCAACTAAAATCATTTCACACAATTTCCATTTATCATTCATTTCACATTTGATGCAATTTTAAAAAAGACCCCTTCTCCCCACACACTTTCCATACCATAACACAAACTATTATACTTTTCTTATTACATTTGATATGGTTTTTAACAAGTTAACCAAAAAACAAAACCCCACAAAAAACAAAACCCCCAAAAAAACAAAAACCCGCATGCACACATTACCCGCTAGTACACTCAAGATAACAGAGCATGAAGGTGTGTTGGTGTAAAATCTGCCTCTTATCTTCTAGCAGAAGATCAGTACACAGATCTGCCACCAACACTAAAGTCCTTTCACACAAACATCAAAGACAATCACAGGACCAGCTTCGTCTTTATCATGTAATTTTAAAAAAAACAGAACAAAAGACAAGAACTTTTCTACATAGCTACTTTCCACACCATTATACATGCTACATTTTTCTTCAGTTAACATTTCACCTCAATTTAAAATAAAAAACAAACAAAAACCCACCCACCAAAACATGTATACTTTACTACTCAACTTAAAATCACATATGTTTTTGTTTGTTTTGTCACGTGTTGGCGAAAAAACGCCATCAATCTTCCAGCAAAGATCAATACACAGACTGCCACCAACATCAACTATAATCATTTCACGCAATTTCCATGCATCACAGGACCAAGTTTATCAGTCATTTCACATTTAAATGTTTTGGGTGTTTTTTTAAAAAAAATACAAAAAAATTTTATAAAACAAAAAAATTTATCCCACAACGTTCAAAAAACCTTATTTAGCATGCATATTTTCTTTTTTTACATTTGGTCTCATTAGGTAAAAAAATGCCCTTTTTGAATGGTTTCAATTTCAATACACCATTTAAATACACAGTCTCCCACCAACAATAAACTAAAATCATTCACACATTTCCATTTATCATTCATTTCACTTTTTTGGTTTCCTTTACTAAGAAAAAATTGTACCCCCCCCCCCCCCCCCCCAAAAAAAAAAGAAAGAAAAAAAAACAGGCACACCTATCCCTACTTAACTAAAAAATCATATACCCCCCACCTTTTCCCCACTGGTTGGTGAAAATCTCCATAAATTTTCCAGAGGAAGATCAATACACAGACCTGCCACCAACATAAACTAAAATCATTCACAACCATTTCCATTTAATCATTCATTTCACATTTGATGAATTTAAAAATTTTAAAAGACCCCTTCTCCCCACACACTTTCCACCCCATAATACAAGCTTTTAACTTTTCTTTTCCTCTTATATTTTATAATTTTTAAAAAAATAAATACAAAAAAAAAAACACCCCAAAAAAACCCCAAAGGTACATTTTCACCTGCTGTACACTAAAGATAAAAGACATAAAGTTTGGGTGTAAAATCTGTCTGTACTTCTAGCAAGACATACACAGATCTTTCCCCAAACACAAATTTTTTCCCAAAACCAAAAATCAAAACTTTCACAGACCGCTTTTTTTGTTTTAACAGTCAAAAAAAAAACAACCTTCTCCATACACTTTCCACACCTTAAGAACTTTTCAATTTTTCTTCAGTTTACTTTCCCCAATTTAAAATTAAAAAAAAACCCCCCCCCCCCCCCCCCACCAAAAAAAAAACCAAAAAACCACACATACCAAAAAAAAACCCCAAACCCCCAACAAACACACGCTACTTTCAAACCAACCCTTAAAAACGCATACCATTTTTTTTGTGTTTGTTTTGTCACATGTTTGGGGGGTTTAAAAACTGCCACAATCTTTCCCGCGAAAAAAATCAATCACAGATCCCCACCAACACAAATATAATCATTTCACCCAATTTCCATTGTTATCACAGGACCAAGTTTATCAGTCATTTCACATTTGATGTGATTTGGTGTGATTTTTAAAAGAAATACATTAAAATCATAAACAAAAGAAAAAATCTTCTCCCCACACACTTTTCACACCATTATTTAGCATGCTGTTTTTCTTTGATTTACATTTGGTCTCATTATCTTAAAAAAAAAAAAAAAGAAATAAAGAACACACAGGCACACTCTATTCACTACTTAAAATCATATACTATTTTCTTTTCCCCATATAAGTTGGTGTAAAATCTCCATCAACTTCCAAGGAAGATCCAACACAGATCTGCCACCAAAATAAAAACATTTACAAAAAAATTTCCATTTATCATTCATTTTTTACATTTGATGCATTTTTTTTTTTTAAAAGGGCCCCTTCTCCCCAACACTTTCCATACCAAACAAACATTATACTTTTTTTTTTCTTTTTCATTTGATATGGTTTTTTTAAAAAATTAACCAAAAAAAAAACCCACAAAAATCCCCCCATTTACACATACCTGCTAGTAGACCAAACAAGCATAAGTGTGGTTTTGGGGAAAATCTGCCATCAATCTTCCAGTAAAAATCAATAAAAAGATCTGCCACCAACACAACTATAATCATTTCACCAATTTCCATTGCTATCACAGGGCCAAGTTTATCAGTTATTTCACATTTAGTATTTGGGGGATTTTTAAAAAAACATTAAAATCAAAAAAATAAAAAAAAAAATTCTCCCCACACACTTTTCCACCCTTTTTTTGCATGCATGTTTTTTCTTTAAATTTTTATTTGGTCTCTTATAAAGAAAAAAAAAAACCCCAAAAAAAAAAAAAAAAGAACACACGGGACACTTTTTTCACACTTAAATTAAAATCATAACCAAACATCTTCTTTCCTCACATGTGTTGGTTAAAATCTGCCATCAATTTCCAGAGGAAGATCAAACACAATCTCCACCAACACAACAAAATCTTTTCCCATTTTTCCCTGTAATTTTTTCACATTTGATGCGATTAAAAAAAAAAAGACCCCTTTTCCTCACACACTTTCCATACCATAACAAAACATTACCCTTTTTAAAATTTCATGTGATTTGGTTTTTTAAAAAAAAAAAACAAAACAAAAACCGCAGTACCTACTAACTTAAAATCTTAAAACCTTTCATTTTGCCACATGTTGGTGTAAAATTTGCCATCAATCTTCCATCAGAAGATCAATACACAGATCTGCCACCAACATCAACTAAACTTACTTCACACATTCTCAACGCCAATCACATGACGAGCTTTGCTTTTTGCTTTCACATTTCATGTGATTACTAAAAACAAAACAACAAAAAACCACTAAGCAACATTAAAAGACAAAAGAAAAGTAAACCCCTCCCCACACACTTTCTACACCATTATTGAGCATGCTACATTTTTCTTCAATTTACATTTTGATCTCAATCAAAAAAATGATTAAAAAAAGAAAAACAAAAAACAAAGGAACACTATTCACTACTACAACAAAATCATATACCATAAGTTTTGGTGGGTTTTTTTTGGTTTTTTTCCAGCAGAAGATCAATACACAGATTTGCAACCAACTACTATTCACACATTCTCAATGCCGATCATATGACAAGCTGTTGCTTTCATATTTCAAGTGATTTTTTTAAAAGAAAACAAAAATAAAAGGAAACTTCTCCACACATAGTTACTTTCCACACCATCATTGAAAATGCATTTTTCTTTCATTTACATTTGATCTCATGGTCTAAAAAAACCCCATTAAAATAAACCCAAAACACAGAACACTATCCACTACTAGATTTATCACATACCGTAAGTCTTGTCACATGTGTTGGTGTAAAATCTGCCATCAATCTTCCAGCAAAAGATTAGTACACATATTTGCCACCAACATCATATCTAACAATATCCGTCACAGAACAATGTTTACTATTCATTTCACAATCATCAACTATAGTCAACTCTCAATATTAATGGAAGTAAAAAAACCAGTTTTGTTTTCACATTTGATTGTGAAAAAAAGACCCCATCTCCCCACACACTTTCCATACCATTAAATACAAACCGATACTTTTGCAATATCAAAGGCCGTCTCAAGACTTGGTTTTGTTCTACAGGCATTCAATCTCAAGTTTTAAAAAGTCATTGTCAACCATTGCTGTATACTGTCCTGCTGAATAAACCTAGAAAGTCTGGTCGTTCTTGTGATTACCACAGGACCAGACCGTTTCTAGCAGGCATTTTATCAACATAAAGCAGCTTTTGGAAAAGAGACCAGTGGTCAATCGTAAACAAATGTCCGTCCAAAACTCATATGTAAATATATGTAAACTTGAAATTCACATGCACAAAGGATGCAACTGTTGTGATTTCACAACAGCATATAATGGTGATGAAATACCAGTGATATATCATTCCACCGATTTGCCTGCAGTATAAAGTATTCCCTCACCTACACACACACACCATCATCCACATACTCCTTTCCTATACTACACACTACCTGCAATCCCTCCCTCTCCCCCCCCCCCCCCCCCCCCCCCCCTCTGTCTCTCCCTCTCCATACACACACACACTATAATTTCTATACTGCATCCTCACTACCTTCCTCTTCCACACACACATCATTCACACACACACACACACCATCATTCACACACATACAACCATATTTTCTCTCTCTCACACACACACTCACCCCTCCCCATGTCCCTTCCCCCCTTAAAAAAACACAAAACATAACTATCCCTGTCCACTCACACACAATCATACCTCTTCCCCCACTCCCAACCATCCTACCCCTCCCCCTTCCTAACACCTCTTTCCCTAAAATTCTACCACCACCCCCAACCCCTCTGAGAAAATTTGCCATGGTGTCAGCATGCACCAAACTATCTACCTGCCTATTGTATCCACATGACGGGCCAAGATTAGTGCAACAGTTAGTGTGAGCATTAGTGTAAACAGTTAGCAAAAAAGGTAAGGGTCGGTTGGCTGGTCTGTCTGTTGGGAAAGCATGTGGACACAACAGCACATAGAATTGATGGTACGTAGCTATAGACACAGTTACCAGTTAAAAGACTTTCCTGTTTGGGCTTTAAATTTGGATTTCTTTTATCACAAATGTCCAGCTCTGCTATCAGCAAAGCAGCTTCTGGTCAAAGACTATTTAAGACATGTCCATTAAAAAAACAAACCCAAACCACCAAAATAAACCATGTGAGGTTTTTTGAATTAAGGTCAAAATCAACTGAGAATTTTTTTGAAAAATTGAGGCCAAAACTCAATGCGAGATGGGTATTTTTGAAACCAGGGCCAAAAGCAAGGTGAGAAAAATCTATCACTATGGGTGGCCCCCTTTTCCCTATACCCACTTATCTAAAGGGGTATTCTGCCCCCTCCTCACTGCCACTCCATTCACTCACACACTACTCAACCACACAACACACACACACACACACACACAGGTCTTTTCCTTTCGTCTGGTATTTTACATGTAAGATCGTGGTATTTTAACACCTTATCATGTAAACACTACAAAGCTTTATAAGTGATCCTTAGCGTATTCCTCTACTACACACACAACACACTACACTCACCACCACACACACCACACACCACCACCACACACACACCCACCACTCCTACCACTACACCACACACTACCTCACACACACATACACATCCCAACTACACTCCTCCACTACACCACACACACACCCCACACCAACTACTACTACAACACACACTCACACCACTACATCCACACACACACCACACACACACACACACACACACAACTACTACTACCACACACACTACACACTACACACACACACACACTACACACACACCACTACACTACCTCACACACACACACACACACACACACACACACACCACTACACTACACACACTACACACACACACACACACACACACACACACACACACACACACACACACACACCACACACACACACCCTACCTCTTACTAAAACCTATAAAACTTTACACTGCAGTAAAATCATGGATAGATAACCAGAGGTACATCACCACATAGATTGGTTCACAATACTGTAAAAGTACCACCAATCCTGCTAGCATTAAACATCACATAATCATTGTAATTCCTTTAGCATCTGCACCCATCATCTACGTAACTGCATTTTGTCACTCATAAAAGCAGCACATATGAAAGCCCTACATGGATTGAACGGCTTCAACAGGCATTATACTAAGTATTTTCCAATGGCTCCAAGATTCGTACAAAAAAAAGTGTACAACTAAAGGGAGCAGCATTACAGATAGTTGCCAGCCCTAGAGGGCATGTTTCAGCAATAGCATTGTTTCAGCTGATCATTAAATCCAGACTGGTTAAAAAAAAAATTTTAAAGGTTCAAAACTTGTCAAACATTGCTTTAAGTTGTACTTGTCAGGATGAGAGTATTTCTCAACTTATTGGATCAGATTCATTCTAATACATCAGAAATGCTTTTTTTTTTAAGGCATAAAACTATTGCTGATCCATCAAACTTGTCCCAAGTAACTTGATCTCATTCATGTACAATAACAAAATCATGAAAAAAAACAAACGATTGCCAACCCTCAACCAAGGTGTATCAGGCCATGGGCATTTTCTGGACCAGTCTGAAGACAAACCATTTCTAACAAATGTTTAAAAAAAAGTTTTTAAAACCCAAAAAATCCACACACAAAAAACTGTCAGTCCTGACA
This sequence comes from Rapana venosa, assembly GCA_028751875.1. Classification (NCBI taxonomy): domain Eukaryota; kingdom Metazoa; phylum Mollusca; class Gastropoda; order Neogastropoda; family Muricidae; genus Rapana; species Rapana venosa. The sequence continues at coordinate 46,407,065 of CM054138.1, forward strand.
TATCACAAGGGATGATAGATTCTTCTACTCCCATGCCATTCAATACCAACCCCCCCACCCCCCAAAAAAAAGGAAAAAAAATCCTCTCTACACACGTGCCCATGTCTGCTAACCTACACACTACTCACGCACACCTCGCCCTCAACATTTCTTCAATACGCATGACATACCTTTTTGCCAGGAGTGCATAGTTGTCGCCATGGCAACCTCCGACAGATCCATGCAGAGATTTTTCCAGCAGCCTGCGAAATGCTGCTGTCAAACCTTTGCAGAGAATATGCCAGTGGTGGCCAGAGCATACATGCAGCACACAGATCATTCTCACTCCTGCACAGTCATCTTTAAATTGATAAAAGCACAGATCATTCTCACTCCTGCACAGTCATCTTTAAATTGATAAAATTGAGCATTGACCCTCTCAAAATAAAAAACAAAAATCAAGATCCACATAGGTCCACCTAATCTTAACTAAATACAATTAACATAAACCCTCTCAACACATTTCAAATACATTCACATCAGAATCAGTATTTTTTAAAAATAAAATAAAGAATAAAAAAATACACATGAAAATACAAATTTTAAAAAGCTGGCCCTGTGTGTGAGGCTCTTTTTTTTCTTCAGTTTTTTCACTTGCAGATTGTAGAGCACCATCTTTTTCATTTTACACTTTTTTTTCTTTTTTTTGAGTTCTTGTTTTTTTCTCTTTTTTTGGGGGGGGGGGGGTTACATTTTTTCCCCATTTTTTCTTTTTTTATCATGGTTTTTCTTTTTTTCCCCTTTTTGGTTTTTTTTTTTTTTAATGGGTGCTTTTCTTTTTCAGTCATATATCAATACCTTTTACATCAAGTCATCACTGACAGTAGGATGTACCTTGCAGTGTTCGTTGCAAATCCGTTTGACTATTTTTTTATGTCACAGTTTTTTCCCCTAGCTGCTCCACAAAATGGTAGGAGTTGTGCACCAGAATGTGCTGGGGATCTTCTTGACGTCAGTGATGTCCTCTGCAACAAGGGTGAAATTTTTTATGTCAGTTTTTCTCCCCTAGCTGCTCCACAAAATTCTGGGAGTTCTGCATCAGAATTTGCAGGGGATCTTTTCAATGACAGCAGTGTCCTGCTCTTCTTGGTGACAGCAGCAATGTCCTCTGTGATGCGATGTCCTCGGCGATGCGATGTCCTCGGCGATTCGATGTCCTTGGCAATGCATGTCCTCGGCGATGGCAGCGATGTTCTCGGCGATGCAATGTCCTCAGCGATGTCCTCGGCTATGCAATGTCCTTGGTGATGCAATGTCCTTGGCAATGTGACGTCCTTGGTGATGGCAGCGATGTCCTCGGTGATGCGATGTCCTCGGTGATGCGATGTCCTTGGAAATGCGATGTCCTTGGTGATGGCAGCTATGTCCTTGGTGATACAATGTCCTTGGAAATGTGATGTCCTTGGTGATGGCAGCGATGACCTCGGTGATGCGATGGCCTTGGTGATGCGATGTCCTTGGTGATGGCAGCGATGTCCTCGGTGATGCGATGTCCTCCTCAGTGACAGCAGCGATGTCTTGGTCTTCTCCATGACGGCAGTGTTCTCCTCCTCCGGGGGATTCCTGCCATAATGCATGTCATAATTGTCATTATCATCATTTAGTATACTTTTGGAAACAGTAATTTCAATACTTATTGACTTGTCTAATACTACACACATTATGAACATAAAATAGATACTTTTGTAAATAAGTAAAAAATGAATTAAGTAAAACTTTTCATCAATGTGCCCTTTTGTTTTCCTGGGATTTTGTTTGTTTTGTCCATAGGTGGCAGAATGTTCTCCTGCCTAACAAATAATCTGGGATGTTCTGGGTTTGATTCTCAGCCTTCACCTTTCCAGTTCAATAAGAAAATCAAACTGAATGTCAAAGGCCTTCGGATGAGATTATAAACCAAGGCCCTGTGCGTGAATGAAAGCAGAACATATCGTGCACACGTTAAAACCCATTACGCCTTTTGGAAGAGTAGGCCATTCCATGCCGGTAGGAATGAATGACAAAATCAACCTTCCCCTAAGTCAGAATGCAGCTACCTAAATGGTAGGGATGGGGGGGGGGGGGGGGGGGGTGAAATACAATCACACATACGCAAAAATCTCATCACTGGTAAACCTCAGAGCTCTAGCGAAGGAACAAACAAAAAACTTGAAATAATGACTAACAGTGATAAAGCAAAATGGCGGTCATGTCTCACAGCTCTAATCCATTCCAGGAAAAGTCTCATGATTTATTATTTGTCTTAACCACTTGTTATAAAAATGCTCTTACTTTTTCCTGCAACAAATCATCTTGGTTCAACTTTTGATACAAATTGGTAACCTACAAAAACTGGGGCACTGTGTCATCAAAGTGACCATTGGGCAAGGCAAATCACTTTCTTGAAATGATTGTGATAAAAGATCTTTGGGTAGCCAGATATAACATTTCTGTATCACTGTTCTTTTTATTGTGCTCTGAATCAAATCTCCGAAAACTTTCCAACCAACTTTGCATTATTTGCCTTTTTAAAATGTACTATATTGTTTGAGCAGCCCACCTGTTTAAGGAGACTTTTCACCTGAAGTTACCACCAGTGCTGAAGCCACTCCCCCAAAAAGTCCTTTGGATGAGAGTATACACCAAGGGCCCATGCGCAAACACATGCAGAACATCTGCAGATTTTAAAATCTGTTCTACCTTTGGAAAGAGTAGGCCATTGCATGCTTGTGGGAACGGGTGAGAAAAATCTTTAAAACTCATGGGATGGATGCTATAGCCAAGTGGTTAGAATCATTTGACTTCAATCCCACGGGTCCATGAAGTCGTGGGCTCGAATCTCGGCAGCATCCGGTGAATTAAAGGTGGGGATTTTTATGATCACCCAAGTCAACTTCAAGTACAGACCTGCCAGTGCCTTGATTCCCTTCATGGATATTCACATGCAGAAGATCAAATGCTGCATGCACATAAAAGATCCTGTAACTCACGTCAGCATTCGGTGGTGTATGAAAACACAAACATACCCAGCATACATCCCTGAAGTAGGAATGTGGCTATCTTCATGAAGAGCAAAAACGACTGCATAAACAAAATCTCACCATTGGTAAACCTCTCAGCTCTAGCCAACAAATGGGGAAATAAAACCATTCACCAGCTGGGGCAAAATGCTAAAAAATATACTTAAAGGAAGGGGGTGCTTAAAATTAGTATTTGATGAAGTATGGTTTAAAATCATGATTTGGGTTTATGATGGGTTTAGAGTCATTATTCCAACCCAAACAAGATCGACTGTGACTGACTGACTGATCTGACTTCTTGTTTCTGACTATTGGATCGACCAAGACCAACTACAAGTAGAAGGTCAACTACTTTCACTATCGCATATCCCACAATGCAATACAACAGGAAAAGTCTTTAGATAGTTAAGACCCTGGATGCCATTTTGAATGTTGGTTGCAAGAGATTTGGTTGACTCCTTTTTCTGCAAGTTTTTCTGTGATGACATCTGCACATAGCAGACTTATATAACTTCTAGAATTCATTTTCAGACATAGTATTGATGGTGAGTGTGAAATATCTTTAGATGACTATACACCAAAAAAATTCATGTAGATTCAGTTATTTTAAAACTAGAATTGGTCTGGAAAATCTCCATTCCATTCCTGCAAGCTGATGAAAAGTCAAGTGTGCCATAATCCGTCAATTTGCTATAATTTATTAACAATAAGCCTCAACTTTCTTCCTTAGAACTTGACCTCCTGCAATCCATCCTATGATGCGGCCTATGCACTGCTTAAAGTGTATCAACATTCAGTAAATCAGACAATACAATGCTCTCAAATGTAAAAAGAGTTTAGGATTATGTGGGTTAAGGATTTCTTTTTGGAAGATGGCATACGTTATATAGCCCTATTATATATCACTGAGATTGTTCAAGTACACACTGGGTAAGAGGTTTGCATGTATCATTGTATGATGCTTTTTGAGTACCTTGCTGTAGATCCAACCTTACTCCCAACTTCAGGATTTTCTCACATCAATCACTTGCAAAGCTTTGGCCTGTGCCATAAACGGAATGGATGAAATTTGATGTTACCTCATCACATCCTGGTAACTGCCATGTTGTGCTGGATGGCGTGTCTGTTCTTTGACACTGGATTCCAGGCCTGTAGTTCCTGAAAGCATTTAAGAAATCATCAGTGACAGGGAAAATATTCACAGCTCTACTAGCTTAAATCTGATTTCAACTTATTGCAATTTGTTTACAGGAGTTCAATTTTTCATTTATCAGCTAAAAAATCAAAGTTATTTGAAAAAACTATAATCACAATTACTATCAAAAGATATATCACTTTCCACTTTTGCATTATTAGCTCAAATCTAAAATAAGTTAATCCTGTTAATGATTATTAAGGAATGAATATTGCAAGGATTTTTTAAAAGCCGTTATAGTTTTTATCTATTAGTTCAAATTTAAAATGATTTGTTAACACTTTAAAACAAAATTTTAATTTAATGATTAATTTAAACCCAATGCTTTCCAGACTGACTGTGACTAACTGATCCGACTTCAAGATGAAAAGACTGGCTTGACCATGACAGACCACCGGTCTAAAATGAGTTAACCTTGTCAATTAGGGGGAACAAAATCACAAAGACTTTTTTTTTAATACATCAAAATCATGATTTTTTATCAGTTTAAATTTGATATGATTTGATAACACTTTGAAACAAAAATTTGCATTTACTCTTAAGGACATCAAACATTCATCTTTTGTTTTCATAGCTGAAATACGACAAAGATTTCATATCTTTCTTTGAACTAAAGCAACGCCACTCTTTTTGACTCTAGTTCCATGATGGCTGCCACTGCACACGTGGCACTTGGTTCCAGTCCCACAGCCCCTGAAAGCATGGGAGTCCCAATCAGTAACTCTGAAAACCTGGTTTTCTTGAACTAACATGACATTCACCTGCCCACGTTACTTTAAAAGAGATTGAATTAAGGACTATTGTTTACAAAGTGTGTCATAATGCCCATTTATTTTATAAGCTCAAATACCAATGATTTAATACTTTCAAACATGAAATTTGGAACCAGTACCAGAACATTACAGTTGATATCTTTAACAAATACTTCAATGCCGTTTTAGCAGTTGATTAATCAGTTTAGAATTAATATACACAATGGGTATGTAAAACAACCAAAAATTGGGGTATCCAAGGCAACTTAGAAAAAAACATTTAAATGGTTTGGTTACAAATGAGAATATTCTAACCTGGGTCTTGATCCGCTTCCCACAGGCTGGTTCAGGGACCTTGCAGCTGTGATGCTTCCCTCATTCAGTGACTGCTATATAACATTGGACTTGACTGGAGCTGTTCTGGTGTTGGCTTTGGCACAGGTGATGCTTCCCATCATTCTTTTATTGATGGCACTGGACCTAACTGGGGCTGTTGAGGCGATTTGACCTTGGCATAGACGACTTTGGCACAGGCAAAGTTTCTCATTACTTGGTTTTTGATGTCACTGGACCTGACTGAAGCTGTTTTGGTGTGTTGACTTTGGCACAGGCAATGCTTCCCATCTAGTTTTTGATGCTGAATCTGGACTTAAGCTGTTCTTGTGCATTGATTTTGGCTCAGACGATACCCATCCTATTATTGATGGCGCTGGACTTGACTGGAGCTGTTCTGGTGTATTGACTTTGGCACAGGTGACGCTTCCCATCATTCTATTATTGATGGCGCTGGACTGGGGCTGTTCAGGTACACTGACTAAAGTCAGCAGAGGCAATGCTTCCCAACATTCAGTTTTTTAAAAGGCACTGGTCTTGACTGAAGTTTTTCTGGTATACTGACTTTGGCACAGGGTGATGCTTCCCATCAATCATTGGTGGTGCTGGACCTGACTGGGGCTGTTGAGGTGATTTGACCTTGGCATAGGCGACTTTGGCACAGGCGAAGTTTCTCATTACTTGGTTTATGATGTCACTGGACCTGACTGGAGCTGTTTTGGTGTCGACTTTGGCACAGGCGAAGCTTCTCATTACTTGGTTTATGATGTCACTGGACCTGACTGGAGCTGTTTTGGTGTGTTGACTTTGGCACAGGCAATGCTTTCCATCATCTAGTTTTGATGGTGCTGGATCTGACTCGAGCAAATCTTGTGCATTGATTTTGGCACAGGCGATGCTTCCCATCATTCTATTATTGATGGCGCTGGACTGGGGCTGTTCAGGTATACTGACTAAAGTCAGCAGAGGCAATGCTTCCCAACATTCAGTTTTTTAAAAGGCACTGGTCTTGACAAGTTTTTCTGGTATACTGACTTTGGCACAGGGTGATGCTTCCCACATCATTCACTGGTTCTGCTGGACCTGACTGGGGCTGTTGAGGTGATTTGACCTTGGCATAGGCGACTTTGGCACAGGCGAAGTTTCTCATTACTCTATATGTCACTGGACCTGACTGGAGCCGTTTTGGTGTTGATTTTGGCACAGGCAATGCTTTCCATCTAGTTTTTGATGGTGCTGGATCAAGCTGCTCTTGTGTATTGACTTTGGCACAGGCGATGCTTCCCATCATTATTATTGATGGCATGGACTGGGGCTCCTGTTCTGGAGTATTGACTTTGGCACAGGCGATGCTTCCCAACATTCAGTTATGGCGCTGAATTTGACTGGAGCTGATCTGGTGTATTGAATTTGGCACAGGCAAAGCTTTCCATCACGACTTTGGCAGAGGCAATCCTTCCCACCATTCAGCAACTGTTAAGTGTTGGACTTGAGCTGTTCTGGTGTGTTGACCTTGGCACAGGTGATGCTTCCGTCATTCAGTAACTGAAGGCACCAGGACTGAACTGTTCTGGCTCTTCTTTTACCTGGTCAAACAGGAGTCCCAAACTATAGAAATGATAAAAATCAGCAAACGTTAGAACTAAACAATAAATGTATATATGACAAAGATAAAACAATGAGTCAGCTGCCATAGCATAAAGAGATAGCACACTGGATTCTTGGTCATTAAGTTGTGGGTCCAAATCTCATAAGTAGCACAGATTTTATGTCATCACATATGCAGATCTTATTCACGATCCCTTCACTGAGCCTTATCAATTTGGTCAGATTTCAATACATTCAGTGTACTGGAAAATAAATTCATACACTCATGGACCATGAAAGCATTTCAACTAAAACAGTATATTTATAATAAAAAAAATTTGCATAACGTATTTGAAGAAAATCTTAAGTTTTCTTCTAAACGTTTAACTACAGCAAACAACTGAAATTATATCCTACCCATAGACTTAGATTGAACACAATAACGCGTCATGTATAACAAACTCATTCAACTGTAGCTATATGGTTCTATAAGCGCTTCTATTTGTTACTTTTACAAGATTCATCCTATATAAATTCCATATATTATAATAATAATAATAATAATTATTATTATTATTATGATTATTATTATTATTATTATATACTTACAGAGCAAGGTCTTGATGGGAAAACGGTCTCCAGATGATAGCCCCATTTCTGATGAGAGGTCCCTTATTGTGCTCCACATGACTCCGCCCCAGTTTTGGAGACCTCTCCCAAGTGATCCAAATGACTCAGCCCCAATTTGGAGACGTCTCCCATGTGATCCACATGATAACTAGCCTGGTCAGAACCCGTGCGGAATAAAGGGTGGGAAGGAAAAAACTGGAGGAAATGTTCTGAAAATGTGAAGGGATAGCAGAGCCACACCCCCTCATGACCTCTGTCCTTAAAGATGCCAGTTGGTGACACAGTCACTCATAACCACTGTCCTGAAGATGCCAGTAGGCGACAAGAGACACTCCCTCATACCCAGTGTCCTAAAGATGCCAGTAGGTGACACAGTTGTACTCCTTCAAAACCAATGTCCCAAAGATGCCAGTGAGTGATAGTCACACTCTCTCGTAACTACTGTCCCAAAGATGAAGCCACACTCCCTCATCCTCACTGTCCCAAAGTTGAAGTCACGCTCCCCCATATTCATAAACAATGTCCCAAAGATGAGTCATGCTCCCTCATAACAATTGTCTCAAAGATGCCAGTAGGTGACAAAAGTCACACTTCCTCATAACCGCTGTCCCAAGATGGAAGTCACACTCCCTCATAACCACTGTCCCAAAGACGCCAGTTGGTGACAGAGTCACTCCCTCATAACCACTGTCCCAAAGATGCCAGTTGGTGATAGAGACACTCCGGCATAACCACTGTCCCAAAGATGAAGTCACACCTCCTCATACCCAATGCCTCAAAGCCTTTGTAGGTGGTGGTCTTTTTGGACACCAAGACATCACTGTCACCGAGATTGCTCTCCTTAGATCTCTTGCACTACCTTTTCCCCCCCATATTGTTTAAATCTAATTCTATTCTTTTGTGGCCACTTGTTTTAGCTAATTTTAAAGCTATGCTACTATTTTATTCCCTATTTTATCATTTTGGCTGAATTTAATTCTATACTATTTTATTCTTATCCGTCCTATTCTATTTTACTCTATTCTATCTTTTTAGCAAGGATCAGGGATACAATCAAGAATTTGGTGCCCAGTGATGGTACAAAGGCAACTGACAGAGCAGACCAATAGCAAGGACATCGCCTTACCAAAACCCTTGGCAGCAAAATCTGCAAGGACAGCAGGACTCTTGAATTTCTGCCTTCTTGGACATTCTAAATGCTGTTTTGTCCAGCTTTAGAAATATGATAGGTCCTTCAGACCCACTCTTGCAAATGCTCTGGTTCAGTCCTGCAGGATTTGGAAATTAAGTCTTCACTAACGATGAGAACCTTGAGGATAGCAGAATATCCCCATTCTAAGAACCTTGGGGATAGCAGAATATCCCCAATTCTAAGAACCTTGAGGATAGAATATCCCCATTCTGAGAACCCTGGGAATAGCAGAATATCCCCATTATAAGAACCTAGGAGAAAGCAGAATACCCCCATTCTATGGACCCTGGGGATAGCGGAATATCCCCATTCTGAGAACCCTGGGATAGCAGAATACCCCCATTCTGAGAACCTTGGGGATAGCAGAATATCCCCATTCTGAGAACCTAGGAGATAGCAGAATATCCCCATTCTAAGAACCTAGGAGATATCAGAATACCTCCATTCTATGGACCATGGGAATAGAATACCCCCATTCTAAGAACCTTGGGGATAGCAGAATATCCCCATTCTAAGAACCTTGGGGATAGCAGAATAACCCCATTTTATGGACCCTGGGAATAGCGGAATATCCCCATTCTGAGAACCCTGGGGATAGCAGATTACCCCCATTCTATGGACCCTGGGAATAGAATACCCCCATTCTAAGAACCTTGGGGATAGCACAATATCCAAATTCTGATAACCTTGGGAATAGCAGAATATCCCCATTCTAAGAACCTAGGAGATAGCAGAATATCCCCATTCTATGGTGCCTGGGAATAGCAGAATATCCCCATTCTGAGAACCTTGGGGATAGCAGAACATCCCCATTCTAAGAACCTTGAGGATAGCAGAATACCCCTATTCTAAGAACCTTGGGGATAGCAGAATATCCCTATTCTAAGAACCTTGGGGATAGCAGAATATCCCTATTCTAAGAACCTTGGGGATAGCAGAATATCCCCATTCTGAGAACCCTGGGAATAGCAGAATATCCCCATTCTGAGAACCCTGGGAATAACAGAATATCCCCATTTTAAGAACCTAGGAGATAGAATATCCCCATTCTATGGACCTGGAAATAGCAGAATATCCCCATTCTGAGAACCCTGGGGATAGCGGAATATCCCAGTTCTGACAACCCCGGGAATAGAAGAATATCCCAATTCTGAGAACCTTGGAGATAGCAGAATATCTGTTGTAAGAACCTCAGAGATAGCAGAATATCCCCATTCTGAGAACCTTATGGATAGCAGAATACCCCCATTCCGAGAACCTTATGGATAGCAGAATACCCCCATTCTGAGAACCTTGGGAACAGCAGAATATCCCCATTCTGAAGAAATGTGATAGGTCATTCAGACCCAATCTTGCAAATGCATCAAAACTACCATTGCTCTGGCTCAGTCCTGCAGGATTCCTAAACTAAGTCTTCACTAATACTGAGAACCTTGGGGATAGCAGAATATCCCCATTCTGAGAACCTTGGGGATAGCAGAATATCCCCATTATGAGAGCCCTGGGGATAACAGAATATCCCTATTTTGAAAACCTGGGAGATAGCCCTGGGGATAGCAGAATATCCCCATTCTGAGAACCCTGGGGATAGCAGAATATCCCCATTCTGAGAACCCTGGGAACAGCAGGATATCCCCAGTCTTAGATTCCTGGGGACAGCAGAATATCCCCCATTCCGAGAACTTTGGGGATAAGCACAATATCCCCAAACCTTGGGGATAGCAGAATACCCCCATTCCGAGAACCCTAGGGATGCAAGAATATCCTCATTCTGAGAACCTTGGGGATAGCAAAATATCCCCATTCTGAAAATTCTGGGAATAGCAGAATATCCCCATTCTGAGAACTTTTGGGGATGGTTGAATATCCCCATACCAAAAGCTAAGGTCCAACATATTCCTGATCTAAAGTCCATGGAAACAAAGCTGTGTGAAGGCTTTGTGGAACCATTTCCTTCCTCCATTCCCTAACCCTCTCATCTAACAAAGGCCCAACCCAGCTAGTATCACGTTTCACAACATGGCGTTTGTGGCGAGAAGGTCCAAGGTTTCTGGGAAGTTTCTGAAAACAAAAAAATGAAAATAATGATATGACAATGATATATATATATATGTGTGTGTGTGTGTGTGTGTGTGTGTGTGTGTGTGTGTGCTCATGTGCGCACGAGTGCAGGAAGGAAGGTGGCAAGATGGTTAAGACGTTCGCCTGCCAACAAGTTAACCGTGAGGTTCTGGGTTCGATTCCCAGCCTCGCCCTTTCTTCCCAGTTTTGACCAAAAAAATCGAACTGAATGTCAAAGTCCTTCGGATGACGACTATAAACCGAGGCCCCGTGTGCGAACGCATGCAGAACATCTTGCGCACACGTTAAATCCTGTTCCGCTTTTCGGAAGAGTAGGCCATTGTGTGACGGTGGAAACATGACAAAATTGACAAAACCGCATATACACGGGGACTGGATGTAAAAAAGCACATGAGTGCTTATTCCATTATCCTCGATATAAAAGAATAAATAAATAAAATAAATAAATAAATGAGCCACACTTTCAGTCACATAAGATTTTTGCAGTTTACCCGACTTTGGTACCCAGGGAGACGGGTGCTTTGCCACCAGAGTAATGTCACCCATATTTTCTCCAGTGTGTTTTTTTCCATAGAAAGATGGATTTTTTTTCCAACTGATTTTTGCCAGGGGCAATGCTCTCCTGAGTTGTTTTTTTTGGGTGTTAAGTATGTTGCACAATGGACCTCAGTTTATCATCTGGGCCAAAAGAGGCATCCAGACCACCTCTAACGGTCTAGCATGGCATATGGGAGGAAAGTAGGGGATCATAAGGAAATCCAGCCAACATTTTTCTGGTTGAGAGTGTGTGTGTGTGTGTGTGTGTGTGTGTGTGCGTGTGTATGTGCACGCGCGCGGGCGCGCACATGAGTGCATGCGTGCGTGCTGAATCACTGGGGGAAAAGCTCTTCTGCATGTCCACAGAGAACAAATTGCCCTCAGGCATGTTTTGAAGTTTGCGAATCAATGATCGTCTGCTTGAACATTTTTTTAAGCGAAAAAAAGCAGTATGTCATCAAAACAACTTTAAGACTGCACCGCTGTGTCACGCGATTCAGACAAGTTTAAACAATGAATAGGCAGGCGTTTGTGTGTTGGAGGGGAGGGAGGGGGTCATAGCCTAGTGGTTAGAGTGTTGAGCTCACAATTTGACAGTGCGAATTTGAGCCGCCACCCAGCCACCCTGGGATAACAGTCATGTCTCAACTACCCCGAAAAGTAGTTCGCTGGAGACTATAAACCAAGGTCCCAGTATGAACGCTTGCAGAACGTCTTTAGCACAGTTAAAACCCGTTCCACATTCGGAGAGTAGGCCATCATGTAGGGTAGGAACACCTCACCAAAAAAACCGCCTGAACACTACCACCGGTGTGTTTAGAGATTCTACCGAAGTCGGAATGTGGCTACCTAAGTTAATGGTGGGCAAACAGCCATAATCATACGCAAAAACATCGTGAAGAGCTTTAGGCCTAGCTGAGGGACAGCACACACAAAACTTCAGGAAAAGTGGCAAGGCATCCAAACTGCACATGACTGTACTAGGTCTACAGCATCATGGGATTCAGCCAAGCTGAAAAATTAATGATAAACATGAGGGGCGATTTTTATGTTCAGCGTTTTACGAGGCTATCATCACATCAACGTCTCCGCAGCTAGATCTATCAGAAGCAAGTAACAGACCAGAAAATGCAGCAAAAACAAAATAATCCTGCCAGTCTGATTTTATTCAAACAGTTCAAACATTGCACTACATGAAAATGCGCAGTACTGCACACACTTGTAGAGGCCTACAATGTTCATTATATTATTAGCCTATAGTATTGTTATTTTGTCAAAGAAAGGCTGTGCGAATTTTCTGGGCTTCCACCCTGCTCTTATAGGCCTGGCCCAACATCAACAGGCATCCACGACTTGTTTCATGACGAAATTTCTTAAACATTTGTGCCCCCAGTCCCTTACATTTGTATTTGTAAAAAAACTTAATTGTGCGCGTGTGTGTGTTTACATTTGAATTTGTAAAAATCTATTAATCGTAACTGGCTGCATGTGAAAGAATAGGATGAATGCGAGCGCTTTGATTTGTTTTTTGCAAGATTTAGCGCTGTATAAATTCCATGTATTATTATTATTATTATTACTTAGGCCTAGGCTAGCTTATATGTGTGTGTGTGTGTGCATGCTGCGATCGCGAAATGCGCGTGGCTGCCAAGATCCCTGGCTCCTTGAACTAGCCTGGACATTATTCAAACACGATAACAAATACCCGAATATTTGCAAAAACTTAGCATACTCACAATGTGATTTTCGTTGAAGTCACAGCAGTGATGGCATCCACAGCTGCAAGAATGTTTTGTTGTTTTGTTCTCATGAGGATTTGGCTTCTGTTGCTGTGGTCTGCTGCCAAGTTAGACTAGGCCTAGCTGCCAGTCAAAGGTCAACCCAATGTAGACAGGGTTAGGCCTAGGCCTACCATCCATCAACCAAGGTCTGTCCGTTGTGCACAGGGTGGTCTTCTGTTGTGTTGAGAGGCTGAAGATCCCGAATGTCTGATGTCTTTCTTGATGTGTCCTGTGCACAGGAAGTTTGCCGTTAGCCTAGCCTAGGCCCTAGTTATGACGAGTACTCACTTTTAGTTGGCGATTCGCACTAGCCTAGCATTTTACCTGGCTTTTCCACTCAGTGCGTGCGCGCATGCAGGCATACGTACATGTAATTTGTGCTGGGTGCACGTGAGCTTTATGCGCGACGCACGCTGTAGCCAAGTGGCTAAAAGACCGACTTCAATCACACTGTCCATCAAGTCGTGGGTTCGAATCTCGACGGTGTATGGCGAATAAAGGGTGGGAATTTTTACGATCTCCCAGGTTAAATTCAAGTGCAGACCTCCCAATAATTTCATTCTCTTCGTGCATATATATATATATACACACACACACACACACACACACACACGCACACACACACACACACACACACACACATGCAGAAGTTCAAATATAGCGATTCCGTAATTCTTGTCAGCGTACGACGAGTTACGGAAACTCAAACATAACCAGCATACATCCCTGAATTCGGAATGCGGTTACCTTCATGGTAGGCAAAAACGGGTCGCATACGCAAGAATCTCACCATTGTTGAATCTCGGAGCTCTAGCCGAGGAACCAAAAAAGTTTACAGCCAGGCAAGTTTGCATCAGCTAAAGCATCACACCTACGAAGCTCCTCTATTTCCTTCGGATGAGACTGTATACCGAGGTCCCGTGTGCGAACGCACGCAGAACATCTTGCGCACACGCTAAAACCCGTTCCGCATTTCGGAAGAGTAGGCCATTATGTGCCGGTGGGAACGGATGACAAAATTTACAAAACTGCATACACATAGGGATTGGATGAAAAGCACATGAGTGCTTATTCCATTATCCTCGGAATAAAAAGCATTTTAAAATATGGTTAAAAGGCGGGGGAGGGGGGGGGGGGGGAGTTGGCCTTCAGTAAGCAATGCTGTGTTTGAATCAAAGTAGGGGAACAGGACAACCTAGTGGTTAGAACGTTGCACTCGCAATTAGACGGTCCGAGATTGAACCTGTGTTCAAGCCACTTAACACGACGCCAGTTCAGGAGAAATCTTCACTCGGGAGTTCAGTACTGACTCCACTCCCCCAAAAGTCCTTTGGATGAGACTATTAAGTCGAGATCCCGTGTGCGAACGCACGTAGAACATCTTGCGCACACATTAAAACCAGTTCTGCCTTTGAGAAGAGTAGGCAGTTTGTGCTGGTAAGAACGAACGACAATTTGTGTGTTTGAATAGCGCATGCACACTGTTGTTTAGCCATCATCCCAGAGGTCGGAATGTGACTACCTTAATGGGTGGGCAAAAACGGTAGCATACGAAAATTGGTGAACCTCATTGCTCTAGCCGAGGTATGAATCCCTCACCCCACCCACCCCAAAAAAACCCAACCAAACAAAACAAACTCCGAAGTCCCATGTCTAACTTTGCAGAAGACTAACTTACACACAAGACAAACCTATCTTTCGTACAAGATTCAGTATGGTCGGTAACATGAATAGCCTGAAAGGGTATGGGTTGCACCATATTCAGCCTGCTCAAGACTTAGCGGTAGGCATCCTTTAGTCTCGGAAGACTATGGAGTTGCGCTCTAGGTGTTTATTCTGGTAGCCTACAGCATGGGTTGTGGCTGGCCAATCCAACATGGAAATGACAGTCCTTATGGCAGAGGGCACAGATGAAGTCTGACGCTGGTCAAGACACTACCTGAAGCTTTCAATGCAGTACCCCAGCAACTCCAAAAGGAGTTAAAGTCTCAGGAGAGAGAGCACAGGCGGGAAATCCATAATAAAACCAAAGTTCGATTTATCCTCTTGCTGTCCAAAATGTTTAAACATGTAGGCCTACACAAAAATAATCCTGGATACTAAACAAATCAGCATTAAAAAATTATTCAAAAAATAACAAAAGTTACCTGTAGCCTCAGGTGAAAACTGACCAACGGCGACAACGCGTAGTGTGGTCCCGCCTGTCGCTCTGAACTTGTTATCATCGGCCACCGTGGAATGAAGAGTGAAGAGTGTTGGTTGGTATTGCAGTACTTGTACTCAGCCCTCAGTGAGCGAATAGTCATTCTACCAATGCATCATGGTATATCAGCGTTGATGATGATAACTTGTCATATGAGAGCTCACTTCTCTCTCTCTATGATCCCAGATCTTTGTCTCTGATTTATACTCACACACACACACAAACACACGCATGCCCGCACGCCAATGGTGTGTGTGTGTTTGTGTGTGTGTGTGTGTGTGTGTGAGAGAGAGAGAGAGAGAGAGGAGAGAGAGAGAGAGAGAGAGAGAGAGAGAGAGAGAGACTGCATGCGTTGGCATATGTGAACAAACATATAGAAAATAAATTATAAATTAAGACCAATCCCGTTGCTGAGACAAAGCCCGATAGTGCAACCTGTCTCCTCTTCTCTGCCTTGTCAGATTTTGAACTTTTATGCTTTCCTGTCTGTCAAAGGGGAGGCTATCATGTATCAGGCATTCCTGATGATCAGAAGGCTATTCTTTCCCTCGGATTCACTTTACCATTGTGTGTGTGTGTGTGTGTGTGTGCGCGCGCGCGTGTGTGCGCACGTGAGAGTGCATGCGCGTGTGGATAATGTGTGTGTGTGCCTTTGCATGTGGTGTGGGTGTGTGTAAATATATACTGGGGACGGGATAGCTCTGTGGTCAGAGCAAGCGCTTTCTCCAAGTTAAGTTTAAGCAGCACTGAGCAAGGTTTCCAAGTGGATGGGTGACTCTTTGCGCAGCTTGGCTTCAGTACAGTCCACCCCGCCCCTCTCCCCCGCCAGTTCACCCAGCTGTAAATGGATACCTGCCCTCTTTAGGGTCGGGGAAGGTAAAGCAGCCAGGGAGAGGAGATGGGCGCCGCCCTCAATATGCTGGCCCCTGGAGAAGCTGATGTCCCTGACACCTCACACCACAACGTCATCGTAGGTTATGGGGCACCTTCAAATAAATATAATGTGTGTGTTTTATTTTCATTCCTGGGCTAGGGCTATGAGGTTCACCAATGGTGAGATTTTTGTGTATGGGACCGTTTTTCACCCACCATTTTGGTGTTCGCATTCTGACTTTTGTCTAAACACAACACCTGTGTGTATGTGTGTTTCTTTTTTAATTTGTCATCCGTTACTACCGCCACAAAATAGCCTACTCTTCTGAAAGGCGGAACGGGTTTATAATGTGTGCGCAAGATGTTCTGCATGCGTTTGCACACAGGACCTTGATTTATAGTCTCATCCTAGGGACTTTTACATTCAGTTAGATTTTCTTGTCAAACTGGGAAGAAAGGGCAAGGTTGGGAATGGAACCTAGAACCTCATGGTTTATGTGTTGGCAGGCGAACGTTTTAACCCTCCTGCTACCTTCCTTCTTATTTTGTGTGTGTATGTGTTTGTATGGTGTCTGTATTCTTTTTTGAATGCTAAGACAGCAACTATTGTTGTCTGTCATTACTCATATGAGTGAAAATGCTGTTAAGAGTCTGTTAAGTTGGCCCAGAGCATCCGACTTCAGTGTGGGCAAGAATTGTTACCTTTTAAGTCTTTCTGGAAAAAAATGCAGGAGAATGGACCAAAGAAGGCAGAAAATAGAACAAGTCGAAGAGGGAGGTGAGTGGAAGAAAAGCTACAAGGCAGAAACAACAGAGGGAACTTTTATCATAGATTTCCAAAAGGCAGGGATGCCATTTGTACTGACAGGCATTTATAGTGTGCTCATCCCCACAGCAAAAGCCAAAATGTTGGGGATCGCCTATCATATTAGTTAATTGATTGCATTGGTTACCTGCACTTGTTTTTATCCACTAAATTTTCTCAATGGGTCAAGTGGGGAATAGCATCTGAGATCCAAGAAAATGCCAATTTTATTTCTTTCAACTTGGACTGCCTATGTCAGCTAAGACTGGCCCATTATTGGGTAGGTGCAGGCTTTATTATCTCTCTTGTATCCATTAAAAAACCCAACAAAGGATCAGTTTTTTACTTGGCATGATTTAATCTAACGGAAGTCAACACATTCTAACCAGGAATAAGCATCACCACATTACAATGGCATCTGCAGCAGATGAAAGGATGTGTTCACAAGCACATGCCTATGCACACATTTTATCTGGAGAGAGAGAGAGGGATAGAGAGAGAGTGTGTGTATGTTTTATTTATTTTTATTTATTATTTAAAAAAAATTCTTTTATGTTGAGGATAATCGAATAAGCACTCATGTGCTTTTTTACATCCAGTCCCTGTGTGTATGCGGTTTTGTAAATTTTGTCATCTGTTTCCACAGGCACACAATGGCCTACTCTTCCGAAAAGCGGAACAGGATTTTACGTGTGCGCAAGATGTTCTGCATGATTTCGAACACGGGGCCTCAGTTTAGTCTCATCCGAAGGACTTTGACATTCAGTTCGCTTTTTTTGTCAAACTGGGAAGAAAGGGTGAGAGTGAGTGTGTGTATGTGTTCTTTTAGTTCCAGGGGTTGCAGTCTTGATTAAACTAAGCACAATATGAAAAACGCAGACATTTCATTCTTTTTCAAATACACATATATTTTCCTTTCTTTATTATAAGGTAACAGTCTTTCTTCAGGCATGAATCTACAAAGGAGGCAAAGGCTTACATCATGTATTTAAGTAAGACATCACCACATCAAAAAGTGCAAACACATCGTGAGGGATGTCTGCTACAACTGGGATGACCAAAGGCTCTAGCATTATGTGAAATAATTAATCTAACGAAAAGGCAAAGAGCAAGCCATTTATAGCCCAGGTCTTTTAGACAGAAACTTTACACAAGGCAGCTGGTCATTATGCATGCAGATCAGACACAGTTGTTATTTATCTATAAACAATTTTAAAAGTTCAATGTTGCTTAACCTTAGCTTGGGGAAAGCGAGTGCTCTAACTGCTGAGCTATCCTGTCGCCTCAAGTAGAGGTAGGTGAGTGTAAACACAAACATATCAGCACTAGTAACAATAACAGCAAGAGCAATGACAATCACAATCACAACAAAATCAGCACCACCAAGAGTAAAAAAAATAGCTGCAATGACCAAGACTAGGAGGCAATGGCAATAATGCACAGCGCAGACTGAACACAATGTAGCAACAACTGAAGACATTCACCACAGTAAACACAACAATCATTCAATCAAAAGAAAAGTAATGAGAGTATAATAAGCTCAAACAAACTTATTCTTCTGCAAAACTATTTGGAATCATGTATCCAAAACAAGACCAACAACGATTGCTAAACAACAACAGCAACAATACTAACAGAACTATGTACTGTACTTGATTCTTGTTACCCCCCAAAAGAAACAAACAAGCTGCAATCGTTGCTTTTTATCAACAAGATACTAACAAATTCAAAAGAAAACTCTGTCTCATAACAGTGTATAAATTTTCAACCAAATTCAAAATGACACCAAATTCAAAATTACAACTCAATTGTGAAAAGAAATATATACAGTTTTATCATCAGAAAAAAGGACAAAACAAACAAGCTACATGCCTTACTTTTTACCTACAAATTTGTTAACACATGCCAGAATATACATACTTTTAAAAACAATTTAATCAAATTCATATTAAAAAGTTATTTCACAAGATATGATACATTTTTTTCTTCTTCTCTTAATATGATTTAAAGAACCAAATGATGCATTACAAGAAATCATTAAACAAATATAATAACAGCCCATATTTCACTTTTAGGGAAGAGAGACTTCCAGGAAAAGAGTATGTCTTGTGCAATATTGTACTGTATTGTATTGTATACCACTGTAGGTCACAGCAGTGTTCTCTGTCTGAAATTTGGACTGCTTTTCCTGGGGAGAGCATGTTGCCACAAGAGCAGCTACACCCATCACTTTTTTCCTTTTCCTGTTTGCATGTGTATTTTGTTTCTCTATCAGAGTGCAATTTTTCTTCAGAATTTTGCCAGGACAACTCTCTTGTTGTCTAGGATTCTTTTACGTGCTAAATGCATGTTGCACACAGGGCCTGTGTTTATTGTTTCATCTGAAAGACAAGCACCTAGACCATCAGTCATGGTGTAGTGGATGGTGGGAAGTTTCGGACCGGAATGAGGATTGAACCACCACACATTTTGAACCCAGACATTTCACTTTCTAAGCTAGCTAGGTGTGTTACCACTAGACCAGGGATCCACCCACAGGAGAGCGGAGAGATATCAGTGCATCAGGGGACAGGCAAATACCAATGGGCCCTGATAGATGATTGCATGGCTTTTCCCAGTGGAAAAGGTAGCTTCTATTTCAATCTGTGCTTTGTTGTTGTTGTTGCTGCTAATTTTCAAATGTTTTATGCTCCCAAGCCTTTTTAAAACATATATTTCAGCAACTAAACAAGAAAGAATGATGATATCGAATGAGCAGCATTTGCTACAGTAGCTGTAACAGCAATGTCAATCCTAACAAAATCAGTACCAACAGCAGCAATGAGCAAGACTAAGGGGTGATGGCACATCATACAGAGAATGGACTGAAAAGAATGTAGCAATATGACATTCACCACCGAAAATACAGCAAAGATTACATTTTTAAAACAACACAAAGAATAAACAAAAAACTATTCTTCAGCACACCCGTTTTAAAATCATAGACAAAAAAACCAAATCAAGAAAAACACACGGCAATGATTACATCAAAGCAACAGAATAGTAAGCGTGACGAGTATTTCTGTTGAACTGTTTGAAATCATAGATGAAAAAAAAATAAACAGCAACAGCATGACAGCAAAATAAACAGAGTACAAGCTCTTCTTCTTCTTCTTCCTTTTTCGTCATGTTTCTCCCAGGGGAGGTTTGACATTGATGAGCCTTCTCCATCTCTCTCTGTTTTGAGCTTCCTCCTTATTTACCCCTTTCTCTAAGATCATCTGCAATACAGGCAGCCCAGGTTTTGCTAGGTCTTCCCTTTGGTCTCTTTCCATCCACTACGAAGTTCATTGCTCTCTTTAAGATGTGGTGGTCTACTTTCCATTGAACGTGCCCAAACCAGTGCAGTCTATTGCTACTAGTAAGCTACAGACTTCAGATCATCAGCTTTGCACATTCTCCACATTCTTGTCACTCCAAACTGAGTACAAGCTGATGATAAAAATCATTAAGTATCTCTACATTTCTCCCTATCTAAAATACAACAGCAACACTAATAATGATGGCAGTTGGTGATTGTAATAACAACAATGGTAATGATGATGATGATGATATTACCAACTGATAGGTCATGATGACTGATCAACTGCCTTGATCAAGTGTGTTGAGAGTTTGGTCACATAAACAGCCTAAAAAAGAACACCATCAGCATCAGCATCAATAATCTTGTTAGCAATGGTTAAAAATAATCTTTCTGTTCCACATCCTCCTCACTATTAACATATATGAGGCACCATTTCGAAAAATGTTGAATCCGTAAAATTAACTTCCTATAAATTATAATAATGATATTAAATGTTAAAACCTGCATTCTGACTTCCAAGGATGACGTATAACCACTAACGCTGCTACTGATACTATAGATGATGATAACAGTAAGGATGGTTATAACATTTCTGCTAAAATGTTAGTTTTGATTTTTCATGACTGGTTCTGTTTGTGTCCCTCCGGCCGTCAATATCATTTTTGTTTTGTTTCCCCTTCAGTGTTCAGTCCTGTGTCTGGGTTTCCTTCTTCTCTTCTTCTTTGTCTTCTCCTTTGCTCTGCTTTGGCGCAGACTTCTTCACATGCATGGAAAGGATGCTCTCTCTCAGCTGCCACAGTGACTGAAACAAAAACAAGTGTTTCTTCGTGTTACTCGTGTTCTCTCTCTCTCTTTCTCACACACACACACACTAAAAAAAAAGTATGTTCTTTCGAGCCAGAAGGCCCATAGAGCCGGAGCTTATCCCAGTTTCTGTAGCGTTAAGCGAACTGATGGTTTTTCACCACCCCTGTGACAGGACGCTAGTCTGTCGCCAGATACTTCCCCAGCAGAGCTGGTACCCACTTGTACACCTGGGTGGAGTGAGGAAAATAGGAGTAAAGTGTCTTTCCCAAGGGCACAACACCGAGCCGAGCGGGGATCGAACCCGCGACCTCTGGATCACGAGTTGACTGCCTAAACCACTCGACCACGGTGCCTCCTTACACACACACACATACACTCATCATAATCAATAATATTAATAATAATAATAATGTATGGAATTTATATAGCGCTGAATCTAGTAAAGCAACAAATCGAAGCGCTGAGATGACATTAAAATTTTATTTTAATATCGAGGATAATGGAATAAGCACTCATGTGTCCCCGTGTGTATGCAGTTTTGTAAATTTTGTCATCTGTTCCCACCGGCACACAATGGCCTACTCTTTCGAAAAGCGGAACAGGATTTAATGTGCGTGCAAGATGTTCTGCATGCGTTCGCACACAGGGCCTCGGTTTATAGTCTCATCCGAAGGACTAATCAACACCATCGCCACAATAACAGCTGTCACACAACAGCCTCAGTGACCGTTCCAGGGCATTTGTATTCCACCGTTTCTTTCTTTTTTTCCTTTTCTTGATCTTTAATGACAATCCCTAGTACAGTCACCAACCATCACCTACAACAATGTAGTGTCACTAGTAGTAATTCCAATTCTATCACCATCACCACTTCAGCAACTGCTTTTAGACATCCAGCTAGTTCTGTCACCAAGCCACCACTGATGTCTGTTATTATGATATAAGGCTTACATCCTCTCTTCTTTGTGTTCTTTTATCGGGTGAGATGTTTAGTGTCTGGTCTTCCCTTGTGCTAGTATTTCTCCAGGGGGTTTACCCTCTCTATTCTTCCTCTTCTTCCTCATCAACAACTCTCTTGTTGACAGTTATATGGACGAAAATGCGTTGCACTGCCGTTAAGCGCCTGACAAGTCAGGCCCAGCGCACAGAATTTCCAGAAGGTGGGGATGCTATTTATCCTGACATGCCCCCCAGCATCCCCAAATTAGGGGTGGGGGAGGGAGGGATGGGGTGTCTCTAGTCTCAAATGATGCATTCTGACTGCCGAGCATCTAATCTTTTGTACAGGATGCATGTTGGGCATGTTCCATTTTCCCTAAGTCATCAACGTTGACAAAAATTATGGGATTTTTAATGTAGGAATTTTTAATGTACATAGATTATTTTATCTGTAAGCACGAAGAGAATTCAGCCTCTGGCAGGCTTACATATAAGTTGACTCGGAAGATCTATAAAATCCCCACCAGCAAAACATAATTGTGACCCTCCACCACGTAATGAGTTGCATGGTCAATTTTTAGTTATTGACTTGTTATCAATTGGCAATATAAAGGCTATTCAACACAAATAGCAGATTGAAAATCGGATAATTCTATGAAAAGTTATTACAAACTGAAATGATACACTGAAGGACATGACAAAATGAGAAATTGTCAAGTTTAGCAACGTAATAGGTGGACAGAATGAGGGCTTGGGTATTTGTAAAACACGTTTAAAAGCAAAAGGAAACAAGATCATGCCTTGATATTTCATTACAAGCTAGACAAATGGTTATAGTTTTATAATCAGTCAAGATCTAAAAATCAACCACCTGACCCCTACCTGCTTAAAGCGGATCCTAGCGGAAAAGTGGGTTTCCTTATTTTATTTTTATTTTATTCTTTTATATCGAGGATAATGGAATAAGCACTTATATGCTTTTTTACATCCAGTCCTCGTGTATATGTGGTTTTGTGAATTCTGTCAACTGTTCCCACCAGCACACAATGGTCTACTCTTACGAAAAGCGGAACAGGATTTAACGTGTGCGCAAGATGTTCTGCGTGCGTTCGCACCCGAGGCCTTAGTTTATAGTCTCATCCGAAGGATTTTTGGGGGAGAGTGGAGTCGGCACCGATGTTAACTCCAGGGGAAAATATCCCCTTGAACGGGATTCGAACCCGGGTCGTCAGATTGCGAGCGCAATGTTCTAACCACTAGGCTATCCCGGTTCTAAGCGACTCATATCGTGTTGGAGCGTCACAATTTGTTATTATTAATCCAAAACAAAGCCAGCTTTGGTTTATAATGCCATACTCTGGTCCTGTCTTGGTGACTAATCAAACGTTTTCAGGACAACAGTTACGACAACAAAAGCAACCCTTCCACACACATCTGCACTCTCACATTGACGACCACAGTACTGACCTTCTTCAGATTGATGGCACAAGGCATCAGAGGGAAGCTGCCTTCCTGGGCGCCTGGCTGGCGGGGTGACTGAATGAATGAAGGTTCCCTGTGATAGGGTGATCTCATGGTCTGCCTGGTGTCTTTCTGTCTGCTGCTGATGGTTGCTGGCTGCTTTTCACACCTGGCAGGAGCTGTGTGTTCTGTCTCCTCTCTTGACTACTGTCTGTGGGGCTGCCTGCCATTGGCTATGTGGGAAGAAAGGTAAAAGATCACAGGTGAGTCAAGGCATCAACAACTAGATCCGTGAAATACAATCAATATCTCAATATTATATG
Source organism: Rapana venosa (assembly GCA_028751875.1). Taxonomy (NCBI): domain Eukaryota; kingdom Metazoa; phylum Mollusca; class Gastropoda; order Neogastropoda; family Muricidae; genus Rapana; species Rapana venosa. The sequence goes on from CM054138.1 coordinate 46,430,946, forward strand.
TGTAGGTTTTATACACACATGCTTGCATGCACACACACGCATGCATACATATGCACACACATGCACACACACGTACACACACACACACAGAATACACACACACACACAGAACGCACACACACACACACACACATGCACATACACACACACACAGAATGCACACGCACACACATTAACAAGCATACAAAAGCTGGTATATGAAACATTTTGGGGTATTATTTTATTATGTACACCTCAATGGCAAGATTCATAGCAACATTTAAATTTTTTTTTTTTTTTTTGGTGGAAGAAAAAGTGTACTGGATTTTTGCAGCAAAAAAAAATCTGTTACCAAAGTAAAACAAGTTGTTGTACAGTTTTGATGGTTCATAGCAACATTTTACCAATAAGTCATAGAGTGGCTGCAATTGTTTCATCTTGCAAACGTCACAATGATGTAACATTTTACAGACACGATCCTAAACTGTGACAAACACTGTTTGCTTGGCGTAAGGCAGTGTGTCTTTAGCACATAGCACACGTTCCATGCCTCTTCCTTGACACCCTATTTCCTATGCTACGGTGTATCCTGATCAGACTTTGGTCTGGAGGTTGTTGCAGAGTGTTTAAAGGACAGATCACCTGCACCGACCCATTTTCCGAAATGTGTAGTCAACTAATCCTATCAACATGTGTATACAAATAAAGGTAAAGATGTCCCACAAACTATGTGATCGTTGGAGAGCAAGATGTCTGAGACCTCATCTTATCTAGGGGCCAGCATGTTGAGGGTGGCACCTCACTGCTTTACCTTCCCTGTCCCTAAAATGCGGCAGGTACCTATTTACAGCTGGGTAAACTGGAGGGCTGTACTGAAGCCAAGGTGAACGAACAGTCTCCCATCCACTAGCCAATGGCACTCAATGCTGCTTAACCTTAGCTTGGGGACAGTGAGTGCTCTGACCACTGAGCTATCTGTCCCCATGTGTGCACATGTACATAGCTCATTTTGCTCACTGTTTCATCTTTTACATTGGACACATTTTTGGTTGCACAGCATGCAAAAGACTACCAAAGCCATAAAACATCAAGTGCTTACAATACAATACTACAATAGCCTTCAAAATCTAATACACATAATGTTGACAGTCAAAGAGAACAAATGCACTCAAAACAATAGGGAAAGACCTGGAAAGGTTATGCGTTTTTTTAAAACACACTTTGAACTAAGCTATTATAACTGCAATACCTCAAACTATTGCTATATGTATATAATTATAGAATAAAATGTCTATTTTTTCAATCATGGGTTTTCACTTTACACAATCAGTATGGAGTGTTAAAACACCTTTGGCAACCATCACTATCCAGTACCACAATGGCACAGCCTACAGGCTACGAAAATACTTTCATTTGGCTCTTTAGATGCCATTTTGAGAACAACAGTAACCATACAGACACAATTCTAGTCCAAAATTCTGTTTTGATAGCTTTTCTTACTGTTAAGTCACATCATGTCCGAGTCAAGAGTCCTTTAGAAATCCAGTGAACTATGAATATACGCTTATAACTATGAGTATACGGTTACAGTAAGTTCAAGCCAGCACTTTTGTTTGGGCAGGAAAATTACAGCTGAAAGGTAAACTGTTTTCTTTGATATAACAGTACAGTGAAAGTCGTTAACTCAACATATTCATAACTGCTTTGATTTTAAAATTTTTTTTACAAGATATAGCGCTATATCAAATTCCATTTATTACTATCCTTATTATCATAACTGTACATCATGCAACATATCCCTGTTAGAATAACAAATAGTAACATTTTCCTTTGTGAAATGATGATAAAAGTAAACTTTACACACATCTGTTCTTCCATACTGACTGCAAGAGTACTGACCTTCTGCAGCTGATGGGCAAGGCGTCAGATAGAGACTGCCACCCTGGATGACTGATGGAATGTCTGAATGGACGTTCCCTGTGTCAGGGTCATCCATATCTGCCTGCCTGCCTTCTTTGTCAGCTGCTGCTGGCTGCTGTTACAGACACACTTGGCAGGAGGGCTGGTCTCTGTGTCAGTTCTGAAGGCAGCAGCTTTGCACTTCGCTGTGGAGAATTAAAAGTGAGGAAGAAAATAATGTAATAATATAACTTAAATACAAAAGTGTGTCTATACACATGTGCACGCGCACACACACACACATATTGGATGTTGTGGTGGTCACCATCTTGGGTGGGCGACTCACTCAGTCTGGCTCTGTGACTGCGCTAATATTGTCGTTAGTAGGAAGCATAATAGGTGGTGTCCTGCGTATGTTAGCTCAGAACAGGCACCGCTGAACATCACCAACATGACCCAGCAGCAGTGCAGGGCCCCTCTGGCTGGTGGCCCAGGGCAGCCTGATATTGGTGGGCTCTGTAAAGACTTCTGACCCTGGGGATGTGACTTGATGAATCTGGGTATGGCTGTGGTGGGAAGATTTGTGATGAGTGGCATGGGAACAGCAGGACAGGAACATCACAGAAGTTGAAGCAGCAAAAACAAAACAAACAAAAAGACTTTTTTTTTCATTATTTGTGGTGGTGTAGTTGTTGTATGACTCTGATAATGAACTTGACGGTCCCTTATTTTTGTAAATTCTGAACTTTTAAGGTGATCTTAATGATCTTTCAATTGATTTTAAAGTAACAATTTGTTGTCGTAGTGTGCTGCTGCTGTTGGTGTTTTTCCTTGTTGGTTTTGCTGCTGTAGTTGTTTGTTTTACAATTGGTGAAGCGGTTAGCACTTTGGGTTACAGACTGGAGGGTAGCAGGTTCGAATCCCATAAGAGGGATAGGGATTTTTTGGACGTTGGCTGGCTCCTATCCAGATTAAGTTTGCCGTGGATTCATTGGGAAGACTAGGACCGTGCAGTCAGTCCACCTTACACATGCAATGAAAGAGTGCTGTTCAAATGACCTGACCTACACTGCAGGTGTCTGTATCTTAGGCCCAGTTAACACTTGGCGATACTATAGTAAGAGGCGTAGCTGAGTACAACCTTGTCACGTAGTCTAAAAGCATATGCACTTACAAAACAGTAGTATTATATCATCATCACCACTAATCATTAAGCAATTAAAGAAAATTGTCTCTTATTCAGTGGCTCCAACTGCTCTGATCTCATAGTAACCATAGTTTTGGTTTTTCCCATACACTTTTGTGCCTGTGGCAAGTGCGAGTAAAAAGCTTTTAGGCTTAGAGGTTCACAGGAAGAGGTGGTTGGAAGAACCGTATGATGGTTGCCACCCTGGATGGGTGTCTCACCCAAGTCTGACTCCACGACCGAACTACTACTGTCGTCAGTAGGAGCTTAGTAGGTAGATAAAAGGTAAAGGTGTTCTCATAACCTGTGTGGTCGTTGGGGAGCCAGATGTCAGAGGCCTCAGCTTCTCCAGGGGCCAGCATATTGAGGATGGCACCCATCTCCTCTCCCTCGCTGCTTTTCCTTCCCTGACCCTAAAGAGGGCAGGTACCCATTCACAGCTGGGTGAACTGGGGGATTGCACTGAAGCAAAGGTGCGCAAACACAAACATTCACTTGGTAACCGCGCTCAATCTTGCTTAGCTTAGCTTGGAGAAAGGGAGTGCTCTGACCGCTAAGCTATTCCATCCCCTGCATATTTTAGCTTAAAACAGGCACCACTGAACACCACCAAAGTGACCCAGCAGCAGTGCAGAGCCCCATCTGGCTGCTCCCCCTATGGCAGCCTGATATTGATAGGCTTCCTGTGAACCTCCGACCTCGAGGATGAGACAGCCTCATTTCTAATTTGTACACTTGCCAAACTTTCACACACCTGTGTAATTATATATGCAGATGCAATGATCTAATCCACCTTCTTTCATTTTTCTTTCTGAAAAAAAAAAAAGATTATCAGTACCCATGTTGCCAGCATGCACAAGGAGACTCTCATCTGTTATGATGTACCTGAGATATTCTACTACTACTACTTAATGGAATTTATATAGCACTATATCTTGCAAAGACAAATCAAAGTGCTTGCATTCAACTTATTCTTACACAGTCATACAACCAATAACAATTAATAGTTTAAATGAATTCAGATGCACACACACACACATACACACAAAGGTGCCATAAGTAGGCTTTTGGTAAAGAGGGAGGTCATTCCAGATCGATGGACCAGAAAGAGAGAAAGAGGGACAGCCAACAGTGGATTGGTTGAATCTAGGTATTCGTAACCACAAGGTATCTGCAGCAGAGCAGAGGGAATGATGTTCATCCTGATCCATCAGTGACAACAGATTATCATACTGGGACTGCTCCAGCAGAAATTCTTGGTTGCTGTCCACAGAGAGCACTCAATTCTAAGCCCCTGACCAAAAGGGGGGCCTACACTGTTACTTGATCACTCCAGTAGCGTTACATTACGCCTGCATTGCGACTCCAGCTAATTAAGTCCCCTGGTTGATGGCAATACCCGCGATGTCACAAATTCCAACAAGAACAAGGAACTCTTGTCTGCATGGCAATTATGTGAGAGAAAATAAAAGACCTTTTAGTTCTTCCTCATCAACACAAAACCCATACCTCTCACTTAGCTGTTTCAGGTTTCAATAACATGCTCAATGTGATCAAGGTATGTAGTTCTGTTGACTTAAAAATATATTGGTGGCAGAGACCTGTTAAGATGGAGGGGAATGATTAAAAGGGTGGAAAGAATCCTTCTGGGTTTGTCACATCATTCAACAGTTCTGTTCAATCGGCTCTGCAGTTTTGGATCCTTCTCACCAACCCGCTGTCAACGATATCTCTGTTTACCGTTTTTATTTTTGGAATGAAATCGCGAGTTTAGTTTTATGATAAATGATTTAACTGAATAATATTGACAGCTAAGCCTACTCTCCTTCATTATTATAGGTCCTCCACGGAGGAAATTGGTGACAGGTCCAGAGCAATGACTGGACTGTTTTGCCCTTTGGGGAAATCTGGCACATTTGATCAGAAGAAAACAATAATCATTTGCAAGGGTTGTATTAATTACTTCTTTCCATCATTTGAGGGGGAGGTCTACACCTGATGCATGTGCCTGATGGTGATTAGGGAGATGGGAGAGGTAGGGTGGCTGTTTCATCCTGTTATGTCTCATCGATGCTACTTCAACCTTACATCATCATTCTCTGACATAGCTAGACCTGGATCTTTCTCTGGTACAACTATAGACCTGTATCTTTCTGTGGCACAACTATAGACCTGCATCTTTCTCTGGTACAACTATAGACCTGTATCTTTCTCTGGCACAACTATAGACCTGTATCTTTCTCTGGAACAACTATAGACCTGCATCTTTCTCTGGCACAACTATAGACCTGCATCTTTCTCTGGCACAACTAAAACTATCTTTCTCTGGTACAACTATAGACCTGTATCTTTCTCTGGCACAACTAAACCTAAATCTTTCTCTGGCACAACTATAGACCTGTATCTTTCTCTGCCACAACTATGGACCTGTATCTTTCTCTGGCACAACTATAGACCTGTATCTTTCTTTAGTACAACTATAGACCTGTATCCTTCTCTGGCACAACTATAGACCTGTATTTAATTCTGGCACAACTATAGACCTGTATCTTTCTCTGGTACAACTACAGACCTGTATCTTTCTGTGACACAACTATAGACCTGTATCTTTCTCTGGTACAATTATAGACCTGCATCTTTCTTTGGTACATCTATAGACCTGCACCTTTCTCTGGCACAAATACAGACCTGTATCTTTTCTGGAACAACTATAGACCTGCATTTTTCTCTGGTACAACTATAGACCTGCATCTTTCTCTGGTACAACTATAGACCTGCATCTTTCTCTGGTACAACTATAGACCTGTATCTTTTTCTGGTACAGCTATAGACCTGTATCTTTCTCTGACACAACTATAGACCTGTATCTTTCTCTGGTACAACTATAGACCTGTATCTTCTCTGGCACAACTACAGACCTGTATCTTTCTCTGGCACAACTATAGACCTGCATCTTCCTCTGGCACAACTAGACCTGTATCTTTCTCTGGCACAACTAGGCCTGTATCTTTGTCTGGCACAACTATAGACCTGCATCTTTCTTTGGCAAAACTATAGACCTGTATCTTTCTCTGGTACAACTATAGACCTGTATCTTTCTCGTACATAACTACAACTGTATCTTTCTCTGGCACAACTATAGACCTGTATCTTTCTCTGGTACAACTATAGACCTGTATCTTTCTCTGGTACAACTATACACCTGTATCTTTCTCTGGTACAACTATAGACCTGTATCTTTCTCGGGCATAACTAGACCTGTACATTTCCCTGGCACAACTACAGACCTGTATCTTTCTCTGGTACAACTATAGACCTGTATCTTTCTCTGGTACAACTATAAACCTGTATCTTTCTCTGGCACAACTATAGACCTGTATCTTTCTCTAACACAACTACAGACCTGTATCTTTCTCTGGTACAACTATAGACCTGCATCTTTCACGGGCATAACTAGACTTGAATCTTTCTCTGGTACAACTTTAGACCTGCATCTTTCTCTGGCATAACTAGACCTAAATCTTTCTCTGGTACAACTATAGACCTGCATCTTTCTCTGGCACTACTAGACCTGCATCTTCCTCTGGCATAGAGCTAGACCTGTACCTTTCTCTGGTACAACTAAACCTGTATATTTCTCTGGCAATACTGGACCTGTACCTTTCTCTGGCACAACTATAGACCTGTATCTTTCTCTGGCATAACTAGATTTGTATCTTTCTCTGGTACAACTTTAGACCTGTATCTTTCTCTGGCACAACTAGACCTGTATCTTTCTCTGGCACAACTATAGACCTGTACCTTTCTCTGGCACAACTATAGACCTGTATCTTTCTCTGGTACAACTATAGACCTGTACCTTTCTCTGGCACAACTATAGACCTGTATCTTTCTCTGGCACAACTAGACCTGTATCTTTCTCTGGCACAACTACAACTGCATCTTTCTCTAGTACAACTGTAGACCTGCATCTTTCTCTGGCACAACTATAGACCTGTATCTTTCTCTGGTACAACTATAGACCTGTATCTTTATCTGGCACTACTACACCTGTATCTTTCTCTGGTACAACTGTAGACCTGCACCTTTCACTGGCACAACTATAGACCTATATCTATCTCTGGCACAACTATAGACCTGTATTTTTCTCTGGCACAACTATAGACGTGCATCTTTCTCTGGCACAACTACACCTGTATCTTTCTCTGGCACTACTAGACATGTATCTTTCTCTGGCACAACTATACACCTGTATTTTTCTCTGGCACAGCTATAAACCTGCATCTTTCTCTGGACAACTAGACCTGTATCTTTCTCTAGCACAACTATAGACCTGTAACTTTCTCTGGCACAACTATAGACCTGCATCTTTCTCTGGGACAACTATAGACCTGCATCTTTCTCTGGTACAACTATAGACCTGTATCTTTCTCTAGCACTACTAGACCTGTATTTTTCTCTGGCACAACTACACCTGTGATTTTCTCTGGCACAACTAGACCTGTATCTTTCTCTGACACTCCTAGACATGTTCCTTTCTCTGGCAAAACTATAGACCTGTATCATTCTCTGGCACAACTAGACCTGTATCTTTCTCTGGCAATACTAGACCTGTATCTTTCTCTGGCACAATTAGACCTGTATCTTTCTCTGGTACAACTGTAGACTTGTATCTTTCTCTGGCACAACTATAGACCTGTATCTTTCTCTGGTACAACTATAGACCTGTATTTTTCTCTGGCTCAACTATAGACCTGTATCTTTTTCTGGCACAACTAGACCTCTATCTTTCTCTGGCACTACTAGACCTGTATCTTTCTCTGGCACTACTAGACCTGTATCTTTCTCTGGCACAATTAGACCTGTATCTTTCCCTGGTACAACTATAGACCTGTATCTTTCTCTGGCACAACTAGACCTGTATCTTTCTGTGGTACAACTATAGACCTGTATTCTTCTCTGGCTAAACTAGACCTGGATCTTTCTCTGGCACACTTATAGACCTGTATCTTTCTCTGATACAACTATAGACCTGTATTTTTTTCTGGCACTACTAGACCTGTATCTTTCTCTGGCACAACTATAGCCCTGTATCTTTCTCTGGCACAACTATAGACCTGTATCTTTCTCTGGTACAACAATAGACCTGCATCTTTCTCTTGCACAACTATTGACCTGTATCTTTCTCTGGTACAACTATTGACCTTCATCTTTCTCTGGTAAAACTATAGACCTGCATCTTTCTCTGGTACAACTATAGACCTGCATCTATCTCTGGTACAACTAAAGACCTGCATCTTTCTCAGGAAAAACTATAGACCTGTATTTTTCTCTGGCACAACTACAGACCTGTATTTTTCTCTGGAACAAATATAGACCTGCATCTTTCTCTGGCACAACTATAGACCTGTATCCTTCTCTGGTACAACTATAGACGTGCATCTTTCTTTGACACAGCTATAGACCTGTATATTTCTCTGGCAAAATTATAGACCTGTATCTTTCTCTAGCACAACTATAGACCTGCATCTTTCTGTGGCACTATTAGACCTGTATCTTTCTCTGGCACAACTAGACCTGTATCTTTCTCTGGCACAAATAGAGACATGTTCCTTTCTCTGGCACAACTATAGACCTGTATCTTTCTCTGGCACAACTACACCTGTATCTTTCTCTGGCAATACTAGACCTGTATCTTTCTCTGGCACAAATAGAGACATGTTCCTTTCTCTGGCACAATTAGAGACATGTTTCTTTCTCTGGCACAACTAGACCTGTATCTTTCTCTGGCACAACTATAGACCTGTATCTTTCTCTGGTACAACTGAAGACCTGTATCTTTCTCTGGCACAACTAGACCTGTATCTTTCTCTGGTACAACAAAAGACCTGCATCTTTCTCTGGTACAACTATAGACCTGTATCTTTCTCTGGTAAAACTATAGACCTGTACCTTTCTCTGGAACAACTATAGACCTGTATCTTTCTCTGGTACAACTATAGACCTGTACCTTTCTCTGGCACAACTATAGACCTGTATCTTTCTCTGGCACAACTACACCTGTATCTTTTTCTGGCACAACTACACCTGTATCTTTCTCTGGCACAACTACACCTGTATCTTTCTCTGGCACAACTACACCTGTATCTTTCTCTGGTACAACTATAGACCTGCGACTTCCTCTGGTACTACTAGATCTGTATCTTTCTCTGACACAACTAGACATGTATCTGGTCTCTGGTACAACTATAGACCTGTATCTTTGTCTGGCAGAACTGGACCTGTATCTTTCTCTGGCACAACTACACCTGTATCTTTCTCTGGCACAACTATAGACCTGCATCTTTCTCTGACACAACTAGACATGTATCTGGTCTCTGGTACAACTATAGACCTGTATCTTTGTCTGGCAGAACTGGACCTGTATCTTTCTCTGACTCAACTACATCTGTATCTTTCTCTGGCACTACTAGACCTCTATCTTTCTCTGGTACAACTATAGACCTTTATCTTCCTCTGGCAAAACTACAGATCTGTTTCTTTCTCTGGCACAACTATAGACCTGTACCTTTCTCTGGCACAACTATAGACCTGAATCTTTCCGTGGTAAAACTACACCTGTATCTTTCTCTGGCACAACTACACCTGTATCTTTCTCTGGCACAACTACACCTGTATCTTTCTCTGGCACAACTACACCTGTATCTTTCTCTGGCACAACTACACCTGTATCTTTCTCTGGTACAACTATAGACCTGCGACTTCCTCTGGTACTACTAGATCTGTATCTTTCTCTGACACAACTAGACATGTATCTGGTCTCTGGTACAACTATAGACCTGTATCTTTGTCTGGCAGAACTGGACCTGTATCTTTCTCTGGCACAACTACACCTGTATCTTTCTCTGGCACTACTAGACCTCTATCTTTCTCTGGTACAACTATAGACCTTTATCTTCCTCTGGCAAAACTACAGATCTGTTTCTTTCTCTGGCACAACTATAGACCTGTATCTTTCTCTTGTACAACTATAGACCTGTATCTTTCTCTGGCACAACTATAGACCTGTATCTTTCTCTGGTACAACTATAGACCTGCATCATTCTCTGGTACAACTATAGACCTGCATCTTTCTCTGGTATAACTTTAGACATGCATCTTTCTCTGGCACAACTACTAACCTGTATCTTTCTCTGATACAATTATAGACCTGTATCTTTCTCTTGTACAACTATAAACCTGTATCTTTCTCTGGTACACCTATAGAAAAGCATCTTTCTCTGGCATAACTATAGACCTGTATCCTTCTCTGGCACAACTATAGACCTGTATCTTTCTCTGGCACAAGACCTGTATCTTTCTCTGGCACAACTATAGACCTGTATCTTTCTCTGGCACAACTATAGACATGTATCTTTCTCTGGCAAATTAATAAACCTGCATCTTTCTATGGCACAACTATAGACCTGTATCTTTCTCTGGCACAACTATAGACCTGCATCTTTCTCTGGTACAACTATAGACCTGTATCCTTCTCTGGCACAGCTATAGACCTGTATCTTTCTCTGGCACAACAAGACCTGCATCTTTCTCTGGTATATCTATAGACCTGTATCTTTCTCTGGCACAACTATAGACCTGTATCTTTCTCTGGCACAACTAGATATGTATCTTTCTCTGGCACAACGATAGACCTGCGTCTTTCTCTGGCACAACTATAGACCTGTATCTTTCTCTAGCACAACTAGACCTGTATCTTTCTCTGACACAATTAGAGACATATTTCTTTCTCTGGCACAATTAGTCATGTATCTTTCTCTGGCACAACTATAGACCTGTATCTTTCTCTGGCACAATTATAGACCTGCATCTTTCTCTGGTACAACTATAGACATGTATCCTTCTCTGGCACAACTATAGACGTGTATCTTTCTCTGGCACAACAAGGCCTGCATCTTTCTCTGGTAGAACTATAGACCTGTATCTTTCTCTAGCACAACTATAGACCTGTATCTTTCTCTGGCACAACTATAGATATGTATCTTTCTCTGGCACAACTACAGACCTGCATCTTTCTCTGGCACAACTATAGACCTGTATCTTTCTCTGGCACAACTAGACCTGTATCTTTCTCTGGCACAATTAGAGACATATTTCTTTCTCTGGCACAACTATAGACCTGTATCTTTCTCTGGTACAACTAGACCTGTACCTTTCTCTGGCACAATTAGAGACATATTTCTTTCTCTGGTACAACTACATATCTCTGGCACAACTATAGACCTGTATCTTTCTCTGACACAACTAGACCTGTATCTGTCTCTGGTACAACTATAGACCTGTATCTTTCTCTGGAACAACTATAGACCTGTATCTTTCTCTGGCACAACTATAGACCTGCATCTTTCTTTGGCACAACTAGACCTTATCTTTCTCTGGTACAACTATAGACCTGTATCTTTCTCTGGCACAACTAGACCTGTATCTTTCTCTGGTACAACTGTAGACCTGTATTTTTCTCTGGTACAACTATAGACCTGTATATATCTCTGGCACAACTATAGACCTGTATCTTTCTCTGACACAACTAGACCTGTATCTGTCTCTGGTACAACTATAGACCTGTATCTTTCTCTGGCACATCTGGACCTGTATCTTTCTCTGGGACAACTACACCTGTACCTTTCTCTGGCACTACTAGACCTGTATCTTTCTCTGGTACAACTATAGACCTGCATCTTTCTCTGGCGTAACTACAGATCTGTTTATTTCTCTGGTACAACCATAGTCCTGTATGATTCTCTGGTACAACTGTAGACCTGTATCTTTCTCTGGTACAACTATAGACCTGCATCTTTCTCTGGTACAACTATAGACCTCTATCTTTCTCTGGCACAACTATAGACCTGTATATTTCTCTGGTACAACTATAGACCTGCATCTTTCTCTGATACAACTATAGACCTGCATCTTTCTCTGGTACAGCTATAGACCTGTATCTTTCTCTGATACAACTATAGACCTGCATCTTTCTCTGATACAACTATAGACCTGCATCTTTCTCTGATACAACTATAGACCTGCATCTTTCTCTGGTACAACTATAGACCTGCATCTTTCTCTGGTACAACTATAGACCTGTATCTTTCTCTGGTACAACCATATACATGCATCATTCTCTGGTACAACTATAGACCTGCATCTTTCTCTGGTACAACCATATACATGGATCATTCTCTGGTACAGCTATAGACCTGCATCTTTCTCTGGTACAGCTATAGACATGCATCTTTCTCTGGCACAACTACAAACCTGTATATTTCTTTGATACAATTATAGACCTGTATCTTTCTCTGGTACAACTATAGACCTGTATCTTTCTCTGGTACACCTATAGAAAAGCATCTTTCTCTGGCATAACTATAGACCTGTAAATTTCTTTGGTACAACTATAGACCTGTATCTTTCTCAGGCACAAATATAGACCTGCATCTTTTTCTGGCACAACAAGATCTGTATCTTTCTCTGGTACAACTATAGACCTGTATCTTTCTCTGGTACAACAATAGACCTGCATCTTTCTCTTGCACAACTACTGACCTGTATCTTTCTCTGGTACAACTATTGACCTTCATCTTTCTCTGGTAAAACTATAGACCTGCATCTTTCTCTGGTACAACTATAGACCTGCATCTATCTCTGGTACAACTATAGACCTGCATCTTTCTCAGGCACAACTATAGACCTGTAGTTTTCTCTGGCACAACTACAGACCTGTATTTTTCTCTGGTACAACTATAGACCTGCATCTTTCTCTGGCACAACTATAGACCTGTATCCTTCTCTGGTACAACTATAGACGTGCATCTTTCTTTGGCACAGCTATAGACATGTATATTTCTCTGGCAAAATTATAGACCTGTATCTTTCTCTAGCACAACTATAGACCTGCATCTTTCTGTGGCACTATTAGACCTGTATCTTTCTCTGGCACAACTAGACCTGTATCTTTCTCTGGCACAAATAGAGACATGTTCCTTTCTCTGGCACAACTATAGACCTGTATCTTTCTCTGGCACAACTACACCTGTATCTTTCTCTGGCAATACTAGACCTGTATCTTTCTCTGGCACAAATAGAGACATGTTCCTTTATCTGGCACAATTAGAGACATGTTTCTTTCTCTGGCACAACTATAGACCTGTATCTTTCTCTGGTACAACTGTAGACCTGTATCTTTCTCTGGCACAACTAGACCTGTATCTTTCTCTAGTACAACTGTAGACCTGTATCTTTCTCTGGTACAACTATAGACCTGTATCTTTCTCTGGTACAACTATAGACCTGTACCTTTCTCTGGCACAACTATAGACCTGTAACTTTCTCTGGTACAACAATAGACCTGTACCTTTCTCTGGCACAACTATAGACCTGTATCTTTCTCTGGCACAACTACACCTGTATCTTTCTCTGGCACAACTACACCTGTATCTTTCTCTGGCAAAACTACACCTGTATCTTTCTCTGGCACAACTACACCTGTATCTTTCTCTGGCACAACTATAGACCTGCATCTTTCTCTGACACAACTAGACATGTATCTGGTCTCTGGTACAACTATAGACCTGTATCTTTCTCTGGCAGAACTGGACCTGTATCTTTCTCTGACACAACTATACCTGTATCTTTCTCTGGCAATACTAGACCTCTATCTTTCTCTGGTACAACTATAGACCTTTATCTTCCTCTGGCGTAACAACAGATCTGTTTCTTTCTCTGGCTCAACTATAGACCTGTATCTTTCTCTGGTACAACTATAGACCTGTATCTTTCTCTGGCACAACTATAGACCTGTATATTTCTCTGGTACAACTATAGACCTGTATCTTTCTCTGGCACAACTAGACCTGTATCTTTCTCTGGCACAATTAGAGACATGTTTCTTTCTCTGGCACAATTAGTCCTGTATCTTTGTCTGGCACAACTATAGACCTGTATCTTTCTCTGGCACAACTATAGACCTGCATCTTTCTCTGGCACAGCTATAGACCTGTATCTTTCTCTGGCACAACAAGACCTGTATATATCTCTGGTACAACTATAGACCTGTATCTTTCTCTGGCACAACTATAGACCTGTATCTTTCTCTGGCACAACTATAGACCTGTGTCTTTCTCTGGCACAACTATAGACCTGTATCTTTCTCTGGCACAACTAGACCTGTAGCTTTCTCTGGCACAATTAGAGACATGTTTCTTTCTCTGGCACAATTAGTCCTGTATCTTTCTCTGGCACAACTATAGACCTGTATCTTTCTCTGGCACAATTATAGACCTGCATCTTTCTCTGGTACAACTAAAGACCTGTATCCTTCTCTGGCACAACTATAGACCTGTATCCTTCTCTGGCACAACAAGACCTGCATCTTTCTCTGGTAGAACTATAGACCTGTATCTTTCTCTGGCACAACTATAGACCTGTATCTTTCTCTGGCACAACTATAGATATGTATCTTTCTCTGGCACAACTACAGACCTGCATCTTTCTCTGGCACAACTATAGACCTGTATCTTTCTCTGGCTCAACTAGACCTGTATCTTTCTCTGGCACAATTAGAGACATGTTTCCTTCTCTGGCACAACTATAGACCTGTATCTTTCTCTGGTACAACTAGACCTGTACCTTTCTCTGGCACAATTAGAGACATATTTCTTTCTCTGGTACAACTACATATCTCTGGCACAACTATAGACCTGTATCTTTCTCTGACACAACTAGACCTGTATCTGTCTCTGGTACAACTATAGACCTGTATCTTTCTCTGGTACAACTATAGACCTGTATCTTTCTCTGGCACAACTATAGACCTGCATCTTTCTTTGGCACAACTAGACCTGTATTTTTCTCTGGCACAACTATAGACCTGCATCTTTCTTTGGCACAACTAGACCTGTATCTTTCTCTGGTACAACTATAGACCTGTATCCTTCTCTGGCACAACTAGACCTGTATCTTTCTCTGGTACAACTGTAGACCTGTATTTTTCTCTGGTACAACTATAGACTGTATATATCTCTGGCACAACTATAGACCTGTATCTTTCTCTGACACAACTAGACCTGTATCTGTCTCTGGTACAACTATAGACCTGTATCTTTCTCTGGCACAACTGGAACTGTATCTTTCTCTGGGACAACTACACCTGTATCTTTCTCTGGCACTACTAGACCTGTATCTTTCTCTGGTACAACTATAGACCTGCATCTTTCTCTGGCGTAACTACAGATCTGTTTATTTCTCTGGTACAACCATAGACCTGTATGATTCTCTGGTACAACTGTAGACCTGTATCTTTCTCTGGTACAACTATAGACCTGCATCTTTCTCTGATACAACTATAGACCTCTATCTTTCTCTGGCACAACTATAGACCTGTATATTTCACTGGTACAACTATAGACCTGTATCTTTCTCTGGTACAACTATAGACCTGCATCTTTCTCTGGTACAACCATATACATGCATCATTCTCTGGTACAACTATAGACCTGCATCTTTCTCTGGTACAGCTATAGACATGCATCTTTCTCTGGCACAACTACTAACCTGTATCTTTCTCTGATACAATTATAGACCTGTATCTTTCTCTGCTACAACTATAGACCTGTATCTTTCTCTGGTACACCTATAGAAAAGCATCTTTCTCTGGCATAACTATAGACATGTTCCTTTATCTGGCACAATTAGAGACATGTTTCTTTCTCTGGCACAACTATAGACCTGTATCTTTCTCTGGTACAACTGTAGACCTGTATCTTTCTCTGGCACAACTAGACCTGTATCTTTCTCTGGCACAACTATAGACCTGTATCTTTCTCTGGCACAACTATAGACATGTATCTTTCTCTGGTACAACTATAGACCTGTATCTTTCTCTGGCACAACTATAGACCTGCATCTTTCTTTGGCACAACTAGACCTGTATCTTTCTCTGGCACAACTATAGACCTGTACCTTTCTTTGGCACAACTAGACCTATATCTTTGTCTGGAACAACTGTAGACCTGTATCTTTCTCTGGTACAACTATAGACCTGTATCTTTCTCTGGCAAAACTATAGACCTGTATCTTCTCTGATACAACTATAGACATGTATCTTTCTCTGGCACAACTATAGACATGTATCTTTCTCTGGCACAACTAGACCTGTATCTTTTTCTTGTACAACTATAGACCTGTATCTTTCTCTGGCACAACTAGACACCTGTATCTTTCTCTGGCACAACTACACCTGTATCTTTCTCTGGCACAACTATAGACCTGCATCTTTCTCTGGCACTACTAGATTTGTATCTTTCTCTGACACAACTAGACCTGTATCTGTCTCTGGTACAACTATACTTTCATCTTTCTCTGGCACTACTAGATCTGTATCTTTCTATGACACAACTAGACCTGTATCTGTCTCTGGTACAACTATAGACCTGTATCTTTCTCTGGCACAACTAGACCTGTATCTTTCTCTGGCACAACTACACCTTTTTCTTTCTCTGGCGTAACTACAGACATGTATCTTTCTCTGGTACAACCATAGACCTGTATCTTTCTCTGGTACAACTGTAGACCTGTATCTTTCTCTGGCACAACTAGATCTGTATCTTTCTCTGGTACAACTATAGACCTGCATCTTTCTTTTACACAACTAGACCTGTATTTTTCTCTGGCACAACTATAGACCTGCATCTTTCTTTGGCACAACTAGACCTGTATCTTTCTCTGGTACAACTATAGACCTGTATCTTTCTCTGGCACAACTAGACATGTATCTTTCTCTGGTACAACTGTAGACCTGTATCTTTCTCTGGTACAACTATAGACCTGTATATATCTCTGGCACAACTATAGACCTGTATCTTTCTCTGGCACTACTAGACCTGTATCTTTCTCTGGTACAACTATAGACCTGCATCTTTCTCTGGCGTAACTACAGATCTGTTTATTTCTCTGGTACAACCATAGAACTGTATGATTCTCTGGTACAACTGTAGACCTGTATCTTTCTCTGGTACAACTATAGACCTGTATCTTTCTCTGGTACAACTATAGACCTATATCTTTCTCTGGCACAACTATAGACCTGTATATTTCTCTGGTACAACTATAGACCTGTATCTTTCTTGGTACAACTGTAGACCTGCATCTTTCTCTGGTACAACTATATACCTGTATCTTTCTCTGGTACACCTATAGAAAAGCATCTTTCTCTGGCATAACTATAGACCTGTAAATTTCCTTGGTACAACTATAGACGTGTATTCTTCTCTTGTGCAACTATAGACCTGTATCTTTCTCTGGCACAACAAGACCTGTATCTTTCTCTGGCACAATTATAGACCTGTATCTTTCTCTGGTACAACTATAGACCTGTATCTTTCTCTGGTACAACTATAGAAAAGCATCTTTCTCTGGCATAACTATAGACCTGTAAATTTCTTTGGTACAACTATAGACGTGTATCCTTCTCTGGCACAACTATAGACCTGTATCTTTCTCTGGCACAAGACCTGTATCTTTCTCTGGCACAACTATAGACCTGTATCTTTCTCTGGCACAACTATAGACCTGTATCTTTCTCTGGCACAACTATAGACACGTATCTTTCTCTGGTACAACTATAGACCTGTACCTTTCTTTGGCACAACTAGACCTGTATCTTTGTCTGGTACAACTGTAGACCTGTATCTTTCTCTGGTACAACTATAGACCTGTATCTTTCTCTGGCAAAACTATAGACCTGTATCTTCTCTGATACAACTATAGACCTGCACCTTTATCTGGTACAACTATAGACATGTATCTTTCTCTGGCACAACTAGACCTGTATCTTTTTCTGGTACAACTATAGACCTGTATCTTTCTCTGGCACAACTAGACCTGTATCTTTTTCTGGTACAACTATAGACCTGCATCTTTCTCTGGTACAACTATACACCATTATCTTTTTCTGGTACAACTATAGACCTGTATCTTTCTCTGGTACAACTATAGACCTGCATCTTTCTCTGGTACAACTGTAGACCCGTATCTTTCTCTGGTACAACTATAGACCTGCATCTTTCTCTGATACAACTATAGACCCGTATCTTTCTTTGGCACTAGACCTGTATCTTTCTCTGTCATAGCTAGAGACCAGTATCTTTCTCTATCAAAACTAGAGAACTGTATATTTCTCTGGTACATTTCTCTGGTACAACTATAGACCTGCATCTTTCTCTGGTACAACTATAGACCTGCATCTTTCTCTGGCACAACTATTGATCTGTATCTTTCTCTGGTACAACTATAGACCTGCATCTTTCTCTGGTACAACTATAGACCTGCATCTTTCTCTGGTACAACTATAGACCATCTTTCTCTGGCACAACTATAGACCTGTATTTTGCTCAGTCACAACTATAGACCTGTATTTTTCTCTGGTACAACTATAGACCTGTATCTTTCTCTGGCAGAACTATAGACCTGCATCGTTCTCTGGCACAACTATAGACCTGTACCTTTCTCTGGCACAACTAGACCTGCATCTTTCTCTGGTACAACTTTAGACCTGTATCTTTCTCTGGTACAACTTTAGACCTGTATCTTTCTCTCATATAGCTGGACCTGTCTCCTTCTCTAATATAACTAGAGACCTCTGGCAAAGCCGGACCTTTATCTTTCTCTGGCATAGCTGGACCTGTATCTTTCTCTGACATAGCTAGACCTGTATGTTTCTCTGGCATATAGCTGGACCTGTATCTTTCTCTGGCATAAAGCTAGACCTGTATCCTTCTATGACATAGTCAGACCTGTATATTTCTCTGGTATAGCTGGACCTGTATCTTTCTTTGGCATAGCTGGACCTGTATCTTTCTCTGGCATAGCTAGACCTGTATCTTTCTCTGATATAGCTAGAGACCTGTATCTTTCTCTGGCATAGCTGGACCTGTATCTTTCTCTGATATAGCTAGAGACCTGTATATTTCTCTGGCACAACTAGACCTGTATCTTTCTCTGATATAGCTGGACCTGTATCTTTCTTTGGCATAGCTGGACCTGTATCTTTCTCTGGCACAACTAGACCTGTATCTTTCTCTGATATAGCTGGACCTGTATCTTTCTCTGATATAGCTGGACCTGTATCTTTCTCTGGCATAGATATAGACCTGCATCTTTCTCTGGCATAACCAGACCTGTACCTTTCTCTGGCATAGATATAGACCTGCATCTTTCTCTGGCATAGATATAGACCTGCATCTTTCTCTGGCATTGATATAGACCTGCATCTTTCTCTGGCGTAGCTGGACCTGTATCTTTCTCTGATATAGCTAGAGACCTGTATATTTCTCTGGCACACCTAGACCTGTATCTTTCTCTGGCATAGCTGGACCTGTATCTTTCTCTGGCATTGCTGGACCTGTATCTTTCTCTGGCATAGATATAGACCTGCATCTTTCTCTGGCATAGATATAGACCTGCATCTTTCTCTGGCATAGATATAGACCTGTAACTTTCTCTGGCATAGATATAGACCTGCATCTTTCTCTGGCATAGCTAGACCTGTATCTTTCTCTGGCATAGCTGAACCTGTATCTTTCTCTGGCATAGCTTTCTCTGACATTGCTGGACTTGTATCTTTCTCTGGCACAACTAGACCTGTATCTTTCTCTGACATTGTTAGACTTGTATCTTTCTCTGGCACAACTAGACCTGTATCTTTCTCTGACATTGCTAGACTTGTATCTTTCTCTGACATTGCTAGACTTGTATCTTTCTCTGGCACAACTATAGACCTGTATCTTTCTCTGGCATAACTAGACCTGTATCTTTCTCTGGCACAACTAGACCTGTATCTTTCTCTGGCATAGCTTGAGACCTGCATCTTTCTCTGGCATAGAGTTAGACCTGTATCTTTCTCTGGCATAGATATAGACCTGTATCTTTCTCTGGCATAGCTGGACCTTTTATCTTTCTCTGGCATAGATATAGACCTGTATCTTTCTCTGGCATAGATATAGACCTGTACCTTTCTCTGGCATAGATATACACCTGTAACTTTCTCTGGCATAGATATACACCTGTATCTTTCTCTGGCATAGATATAGACCTGTACCTTTCTCTGGCATAGACATAGACCCGTATCTTTCTCTGGCATAGCCAGACCTGTATCTTTCTCTGGCATAGATATAGACCTGTATCTTTCTCTGGCATAACCGGGCCTGTATCTTTCTCTGGCATAGCCAGACCTGTACCTTTCTCTGGAATAGAGTTAGACCTGTATCTTTCTCTGGCATAGATATAGACCTGTATCTTTCTCTGGCATAGCCAGACCTGTATCTTTCTCTGGCATAGATATAGACCTGTATCTTTCTCTGGCATAGCCAGACCTGTACCTTTCTCTGGCATAGATATAGACCTGTATCTTTCTCTGGCATAGATATAGACCTGTATCTTTCTCTGGCATAGATATAGACCTGTATCTTTCTCTGGCATAGCCAGACCTGTATCTTTCTCTGGCATAGATATAGACCTGTATCTTTCTCTGGCATAACCAGACCTGTATCTTTCTCTGGCATAGATATAGACCTGTATCTTTCTCTGGCATAGCCAGACCTGTATCTTTCTCTGGCATAGATATAGACCTGTATCTTTCTCTGGCATAACCAGACCTGTATCTTTCTCTGACATAGATATAGACCTGTATCTTTCTCTGGCATAACCAGACCTGTATCTTTCTCTGGCATAGATATAGACCTTTATCTTTCTCTGGCATAGAGCTAGACCTGTATCTTTCTCTGGCATAGAGCCAGACCTGTATCTTTCTGTGGCATAGCTGGAGACCTGTATCTCTGACAGTGATATAGCTAGAGACTGACTGTATCTTTCTCTGGCATCGCTAGTCCAATATTTTTCCATGGCATAGCTAGACCCGTCTCAGGGGCTTGTAAGAGTTGAGAGAGTTATTTCACGAAGACTTAACTCACTGATGTTGCGTTGGAGCTCAAGCTGTGTTAGGACTATTCATATGACATACTCTTAAACAGAAAGTTTTAAAGTAGTATTCAACCCAAGGGAAACTACAGGCGATGTTTTGCTGAACCAAGTCTCCTTTCAAATGAGTCCTTTCCCTGTAGTTAAAAATAGACAGGCAAGAGAGACAGATGTAGCTAGAAATTGACTGACAGATGTAGCTAGAAATTGGCTGACAGACAGACAGATCGACTGATGTAGCTAGAAATTGATTGAGAGACAAGACAGATGCAGCTAGAATTTGATTGACAGACAGACAGACAAATGCAGCTACAAACTGACTTACAGACAGATACAGTTAGAAATTGACTGAGAGACAGATGTAGCTAGAAACTGATTGACATATGGACAGACAGACAGATGTAGCTAGATATTGATTGACAGACAGACAAATGCAGCTACAAACTGACTGACAGACAGATATAGTTAGAAATTGACTGACAGACAGATGTAGCTAGAAACTGATTGACAGACGGACAGACAGATGTAGCTAGAAACTGATTGACAGATGGACAGATGTAGCTAGAAACTGATTGACAGATGGACAGATGTAGCTAGAAACTGATTGACAGACAGATGTAGCTAGAAACTGACAGACAGACAGATGTAGCTAGAAACTGATTGACAGATGGACAGACAGATGTAGCTAGAAACTGACAGACAGACAGACAAATGTAGCTAGAAATTGACAGACAGACAGACAAATGTAGCTAGAAACTGATTGACAGACGGACAGACAGATGTAGCTAGAAACTGACAAACAGACAAATGTAGCTAGAAATTGACAGACAGACAGACAAATGTAGCTAGAAATTGACAGACAGACAGACAAATGTAGCTAGAAACTGATTGACAGACGGACAGACAGATGTAGCTAGAAACTGACAGACAGACAGACAAATGTAGCTAGAAACTGATTGACAGACACAAACAGGCAAGTGTAGAAACAGCAGACTGAACTAAAGCAAAGACTTTTCAAGAAAAATGACCTTTTATTTGATGGGCCATTAAGAAAAAAAAGAAAAAAAGGGGGGTGGGGGTGGGAATGGAGTGCAATGCTGTCTGCTTTCTCTTTACGCAAAAAAACAAAGTCCGAATCTACATGCTGGTATGATCTTGGTAATACTGGCAACATCAACACGCTCCTGGTGTCTGTATACAAAACTTGACATTTCTTTGAATGAAACATGTGAATGGGGATCAAACTTGCACCCCGACTTTGTAAGTTTGGCTGGTATACTTATCGTATCAGACCATATATATTATACAAGCAAGCACGGATCCATTCTTTGTTCTGCCGACCAAATTAGTTAAATTGAAAACTTCCAAAAATGAAAATAGCTTGGACCGTGACCCTGACCTAGTCTCCACTGCACATTCTCAGAGCCCCCACCTCACCCAATGTCATGCCCAATCAGTAATCTTTACCAGACTTCATCTATGGCTTCTTCACTGCACCTGGCCAGTGATGCCCTACATCAACATCACAGGCCCAGTGAGGGGAACATCAGGGGGGTGGGGGGACTTTTCTGTCTGACATCACAGGCAAGTATACTAACCAAACTCAAAAATACATCTCAACAAGAGAACTCATGAGTGGCATTTTATACAGCATGCATTATTAAACAATACAGATTAAGAAGTAACATAATACCTTAAAAGCCGACAACACACTCTCTCTCTCTCTCTCTCTCTCTCACACACACACAAAATTGAGATAAAAATGTTACTTCTCTGACACCATATACTTGACCAAATCACACTTCAGCAGAATTTGAAAAACTGGACGCACAATTCCTATAGGTACATTTGTCCCCCTCTTAACAGAAGCCCCCAGGTGGTGGGAATGCCATTCTTCTTCTTCTTCTTCTTCGTCGTCGTACACTCAAGACAGCAACTCGATTGTTGCCTGTCAGATTCATGAGCGAAAATGCGTCAAGCTGCCGTTAAGCACCTGACAAGTCAGGCCCAGCGCCTTCGACTTGGGTGTGTTTTGACATGAGAGTGGTTCATCTCCTAGACTGGTTGCTTCCCCAGAGCTGCAGAGTCCAGTCTACAACCTTGAGGCCATCCTCCTCCTCCTCTGCCTTCACAGCTGTTGGGAGACAGGTTCTCTCTCCTCTCCGGCCATGGGGATGTCCTCTTGGTATTTTTTTAAAACCCATACCTGAGGGCTGGTTCATGGGGACACAGGGTGTGTCCACACACCAGTAGGCCTGCGTGCTGCTCGTTAAGAAGGCCCGGTCTCCTCCCCCGGAGAACTGTTTCATTTTAAGACTTTCTGGGAAAAAAGGCAGGAGAATGGAGCAGGAAGGCAGGCAGAAAGTAGACAAGGAGGTGGTGACAGGAAGAGAAAGAACAAAGCAGAAACAAAGGGATTAAAAAAAAGGGTGGGGATACTTTTTATACTATCTGCACCCCCTCCCCCTCCAAAAAAAAAAAATCCCTACAGGAGTGGAAAGCCTTTCAAGGGTCAGGAACTACAAACTGAAACCCCAGGCTAACAAGACCCAGTGGATATTTAAAAAAAAAAGAAAGGGGGTGGGGGAGGGAGGGGGTAGAGAGAAAGGGGGAAAAGAGAGCTGTCATACTCCCTCCATTGTAAGCAGAGTGCAAAGCCTTACCTGTGCTCAGTAGCGTACAACTATGATAAAGTATTGGCAAAAAAAGGGTCAAAACACAGCCAGAAAAATCAAAACTTTCACATTTGTTTTACAAGGAGCAGCACCAATCAACCCCCCCTCCAAAAACAAAGCTTCACCATAAGCACATAACAGAACAAAGATGAAAGGACAAATCAGTGCAAAAACAAATGAGAACGAACAATACAACATTACACAATCACAATGAAAAGGGAAACAAAAAAAATCATGATGTGAAGAATCGACCATGAGAATGAACAATACAACATTACAGAATCACAATGAAAAGGGAAACAAAAAAAATCATGATGTGAAGAATCGACCATGAGAATGAACAACATTACAGAATCACAATGAAAAGGGAAACAAAAAAAATCATGACATGAAGAATCGACCAGGTATAAGTGATCGGGGCATGTGCAAAGTTGAGCTCTGGGCATGCGCAATGCGGTCCATGGTCAAGGGTCATTCAGTCAGTGAATTCCTATTCTTTTGGGTCATCTGGAGCCTTTCAGGGGGATATGCTTACCTACTGTTATGGTAAAGTATAGATAGAGAGGGTAAACTATTCATTACCTCCTTTACTGTACCTCATCTGTCACTTGCCTTGCCCAAAATTTTAACTTATTCAAAAGCAGTGTTCTAAACTAAGGTTTGATGTTCCAAACTTAGGGTTGGTTTTTTTGTTCTAGTTTAAAAGCCCAAACAAACCAACGCCCAACAAAGCAGGGAAGAGCATGTTCAACTGCTGCCTACATAATATATGATACCCATACTACGTAGCAAAGAAAAATGTGATTGATGTGTTCAATGTTTCTATGATAACACTCAGTGGACAAACACAGAAACTGGAAACATCCTTGCGAAAAACACAAGGATAAGAACTGTCCAGTTGATTCCATTTCATTCTACAAACAGTCTGAATCGACAATGATGAAGTATGTGGCTTTAATGACTGTAAATAGCGCCGAGCAATGAGCATGACAGCTTATGACACACAAAAGGAATTCCAATGCATTTCTTTCTTTTCTTCTTCTGAAACAGGAAAAATTACACTGAAAAAGAAAGAAAAAAACCCCACCCAAACTAATAACTACAACACTAATCTACAGCAAAGACTACCCAGCTTTTGTCAAACCCAGATACTCCTCCTAACTTACATGAACTAAAAAAAAAAAAGTAAAAAAAAAGTATTAAAAAAAAAAGTAACAATAACATTTCAAACTTTAAAAACAACTTGTTAGTTTTTTCCCCCTGAAATCTCGCACCCGATATTTGATTACGATTTCTCGTGTGTTTTTGGAACGAACTGAATGCACCACGCAGGCCCAACGTTTCGTGTAAAGCGCCGATACATGTCCATATCTTGAGATTCCGCTGAAGAAAGATGCTGCAGCCACATGGCCCGACTTTATGACAGCTGTGGGGATCGCTTCCTTCTCGATTCAGCTGCTGTCAAACTTGATCCATCCGTGATCAATAACCCACACATAATCACGTGTACATGTCTTTCCTTTCTCTCTTCAGAGAGAACAAAAAAACAACACCCCCCCCCCCCCCAAAAAAAAAAGCATTTTCCAATTAAAACCGACACTACATGAATGACACAAAAACATTACACGAATTTTGTACAGTTTTTTCCATTTTTTTTGTTTTTGTTTTGCTTCGTGCAGTTTATCCGGGCCCAGTACCCGAGGGCCAAAAAAACAAAACGCAGTCAAGATGACAGCGACCGCAGCTGTCCGCATGCCAACCGACTTTCTCAATACGGGCCAGGCACACGGCTTCGTGACATGACGGGGTCCGAGCGAGGAGGCGGTGCATAGCTACATGAAAACAAACAAGAAGACAGGTCAAACATCCCCCGGCAACCACGTCCATTTCCACACCCATCTAAGTAACTTCCAACAATTACAACCCAAATTTCAACTGATAATTTTTTTTATTTTTTATTTAATTTCCCATGTGTGTAGGTGGGCTTTTTTTCTTGTCTAAAAATGCATCTTTTTATTTATTCCTTTTAATTAGAAGAAATGGTCAAGTATATTCCCTTTCCCACAGCAATTTCAAAAACAAATTTTTCCGTTATCAACTGTAAGAAATCGAACAATATCTTTTTTTTCTTAATTTTTTTTTGGTCCTTGACTTAAGTTCTAAAGTTCACCAATGGTGAAATTTTTACATATGCCACCATTTTCCCACCAATAGGTAGTTATATTTCGACTTCAGGGATGACACCACCACACATGCATTTTGGTCTTAATTTAGTTATAGTGTTTTTACTTTACTAGTTAGCATGCAATAACCAATTCTTCAGAAGGGCAGAATGGGTTACATGTGGGTAGTATGTCCTGTAAGCATTCGTACACAGGCCCTCAGTTTAGTCTCATCCAAATGACTTTTGGGGAGAGTGGAGTCGGTATTCATCTTACCTCCAGGGGGGGAAAAAATCTTCTTGAATGGGTGTCTCAGTGCTGGTCCATCAGATAGCCGGCTTAACACTCTAACCACTAGGCTATCCGTCCCCCACATCCCTCCCCCAGGTTATTTTTAAAATCTTATACCTTTTTGTGTATGGTCAGGTGTGTGTGTGTGTGTGTGTGTGTGTGTGTGTTGCATTAATATGTGTGTACGCTATGCCACATTCAACATGCCGATATCATACTAGAGCTTATGTTTATCTTCAAAACCTTGTCAGATATCCACTCTTTTCGTAGGTAACATAACTAGACTACCAAACTTTTTTTCTAACTTGAAACACACTTTCCAATTATGAATTGATTCATTAAAACTTTCTTTGTTCTGTTCTCTTTTGCCTGTTATTTACTTCTGATCATATATTAATTTGTGCACACTTCCTTTACAAGCCCAAAACACTTACTCCATACCAAAGCTAGCTGATATATATACGCCACAGTGATTCCTTATTCCAAACTGTTTCTCATAAATGGTACTTTCTAATTCACAACGTTTTAACAAACAAACTTTGGCCCCAGCCCCATAAATCAGTAGTTTCAATGTAAACAAACAAAGAGGAACAAAACAAAACACAACACAACAAAAAAACCCTGATAAGATGAACAACCCTAATCCTGATGGACATACTCTCATCCATATTTATCAACAACAGACAATAACTTGTTGACTAAAATACAGATTAAAAACAACAATAACAACCCCCAAAATGAATGAAATGAACAAAAGAGAAAGAGATAGGAGAAAGAGATAGGAGAAAGATGTGACTGCAGACTTACGGGTCTCTGACAGGTCCTCGGACTGCAGCACTCTCAACATAGGCCCTGTGGACACAACACGCAGCAAGGTTATTTACCTGGGCAGTGTTGTCAGTAAAGATGGGCGAACAGATGAAGACATCAAGTGCCGAATCAACAAAGCCCGTCATGCCTTCAACACCCTTTGGCCAATTTGGAGGTCAACAGCCCTCTCATTTCAAAACAAGATTTGGATCTACAACACCTATGTCAAATCGGTCCTACTTTATGGCTCAGAAACCTGGCGGGTAACAAAAACCAACACCCACAAACTCCAGTCTTTTACCAACAAATGCCTCAGGAACATCCTCAACATCAGGTGGCCGGAAGTCATATCCAACAAACAACTGTGGGACAGGCCAGACAACACCCAATCGAGTCCATTATTAAACAAAGGAAGTGGGAGGATCGGCCATACACTCCGCAAGCCTGCGTCAAGTGTCACCAGGCAGGCCCTTGACTGGAATCCACAAGGGAAGCGGAAAGTTGGTCGACCAAAACAGACCTGGCGCAGAAGTGTTGACGAAGAAACGAAGGCAGCCGGAATGACATGGGCCGAGCTGAAGAGGATCTCCCAACACCGAGTTTGTTGGAGGGGTGTTGTTGCAGCCCTATGTTCCCCAAGGAACCAAGAGGCATAAGTCAAGTAAGTGACACAACACACAATACTCAGTCCTGAGCGGATGAAAAATTCACCGTAGAGAAATGGTCATCTTTAACTCATTGAGGTTGTGCCAAATCTTAAAGATTCGGCACCCCTCCCCTTCACTGTGATGTGCTGAAACTTAAGATTTGGCAGACTTCCATGGGTTGTTTTTTTTTATACACTAAGAGAAGTTCAACTAAAGTGAAATAACACTGGCTTGTAGGGCAATCAATTTACTAACAGTTTCTTCCCTTTACCATAAGCCTGCCTTGTTTGTGTGTGTGTTGGCTTTTTGTCTTCTTGACATGTGGACAAGCATCTGCTCCGACTATAACAATGGCGGCTTGAAGAAGTTTCTCGTTGCAAGAGGAGATTGAACTTGTGTTAGAGGAGGGTTCTGACGTTGAACTTGACCTTTTTGACTCAGATGAGGAATCTATTGACGATCATGACATGGATTATACACCAGATGTTGACTTTGAAAGTGTTAGTGACGAAACAAGAGCGATGACTGACCCCTATGGTGGCGACACAGAAATTGACAGCGAGTCGAGTGACAATGACGAACAACGCAACCGGATTAATTACAGTCATCTTTTGAAAAACTGTAACAATATCAAAAGTAGACATAATTAACGTTTCAATGAAGTATAATTTGTATGTCTTTATTATGTTGGGTAAATCTGCTGAATTTTAAAATACAGCCAAAATCGCACGTCACCACAAAATGGAGGGATCCATTTCACTGTGACTCCATCGAGTTAACACAACCTGACGGACGCCATAGCCGAGTGGTTAAGATGGTTCAACTTCAATCCCATAGGTCCACAAAGCCATGGGTTCAAATCTCAGCCAAGTCTGGTGAATTAAGGTTGGGGATTTCTACAATCTCTCAGGTCAACTTCTAAGTGCAGACCTGCCAGTGCCTTGATTCCCTTTGTGTATATACTATGTGTATAATATACTCCTTAAAAGTCTCATAATTCATGATCAGCGTTTGGTGGGTTACTGAAACACAAACAAACCCAGCATATATCCCCAAAGTCGGAATACAGCTACCTTCATGGTAGACAAAAACAGCCGCATATGCAAAATCTCACCGTTGGCGAACCTTGGAGCTCTAGCCGAGGAACAGGGGGGAAAAACAAAAAAAACAACAACAACAAAAACCCCAAACCCTGCCAGCTGTCAACCTGTTGCATCCAAAAAAGAAAGGCTAAGAACAAAAAACCAAAAAAGCCTTTCCTTCTCTCTGTCATAATTCTATGTCAGAGAATAGTATGTTCTTTCGATCCAGAAGGACCATAAAGCCGGAGCTTATCCCGGTTTCTGTAGCGTTAAGCGAACTGATGGTTTTTCACCACCCCTGTGACAGGACGCTAGTCTGTCGCCAGATACTTCCCCAGCAGAGCTGGTACCCACTCGTACACCTGGGTGGAGTGAGGAAAAATAGGAGTAAAGTGTCTTTCCCAAGGACACAACACCAAGCCGAGCGGGATCGAACCCGCGACCTCTGGATCACAAGTCGACCGCCTAAACCACTCGACCACGGTGCCTCCAATGTCAGAGAATAAGCACCTAGAAAAAGGTAAATAAAAAGGTAAGGGTGTCCCATAACCTATGTGGTCGTAGGGGAGTGAGGCATCTGAGACCTCAACTTCTCAAAGGGCCAGCATATTGAGGGCGGCGCCCATCTCCTCTCCCTCACTGCTTTACCTTCCTGACCCTAAAGAGGCAGGTATCCATTTACAGCTTGGTGAACTGGGGGACTATACTGAAGCCAAGGCGTGCAAATGGTTACCCATCCAAGTGGTAACCACGCTCGATGCTGCTTAACCTTAGCTGGAGAAAGCGGGTGCTCTGACCACTGAGAAAAAGGTGTGTTTGCTACCAAACAATTTTGTGGGGTTTTTTTCAACAAAGACCTGCCGCTTAGCTCTACCTAGTTTTTGTTGCTGTTGTTTTAATTTGTTTTTCTTCTTCTGTTTTACCGACAAGAAGAAAAAAGATCAATTAACAAGATAAATATATACATTTCTCATTTTGAGATCAATCTATTCCAGTAGGCCCAACATTGCTCATCTTCCTAGCCCTCTTTAAAACTTGATCAATACTTACTCTACATCCTTCCCCTCTTCCCCCTTTATTTTCTGTTGAAAAAAACAAAACAAAACAACCCACAAAACCCCAACCCACCTCACTCAGTGTATGATTAGTGTCACCAGACAACTACGATCCAGACGGACATTCCCCGAAGAGAAACAGCTGATCAATGCTCTATGACTGATAAAAGAGACTGCAAGGATTTATGAGTACTTCTAAGAAAGCCAATTTACCTGAAAAGAAGTATGATGGAACTTTTTGAATACTAAGGCGGACACAGACTGTGAAGGGTTCAGCATTGTATTGTTACTAGTAGTTCTAAAGACTAGAAGGTGATGTCTTGCTTATTTATGCTGAGCAGGATATTACTAAAAATCATCCAGATTCATGACCCCAACTGCAGTTTAGGGTCTCTTCTTTTGGAAGGCTTGGCACTCTACATCAATGAAGTTTCCTGGAGATTTTCAACTCTTAATTAAGGGTGTGACAGCGCAAGCCTGAATGTGGCTGTGCAGGGGAAGACTGACAAAAGAATAGAAAGGGTGTAGCGGCACACTAGACATCTGACACGACACTTAGTAAGCAACTTCAATTCAATTCATCAACCCTGAGTCTTGGTCGACTTTAGAAGGCTAGAGCCACAAGCAAAACAAAATAAACAAAAACAACCCCCAAAACAAACATCCCAGAAACAAACAACAAAAAAAGCTGAATAAAAAAAACAACCCCAACCGACCAACAACAAAGAAAAATCTGTGATTTGTTGGTACCACTGAGATAACAGATTAACTACATGCTTTAAGATAGGTCAGTTCCAATTAAAAAAACAAAACGGTCTCACCTTCTTGCACAGTAGTCATAGTACGCCTCCCTGAAAAAAAAATCGAAAAAAAA
The DNA here is from genome assembly GCA_028751875.1 of Rapana venosa. Taxonomy (NCBI): domain Eukaryota; kingdom Metazoa; phylum Mollusca; class Gastropoda; order Neogastropoda; family Muricidae; genus Rapana; species Rapana venosa. The sequence continues at coordinate 46,461,633 of CM054138.1, forward strand.
ATCAGCCCACTTATACTCAGTTTCAATTCTTTTTGATTGCTAAACTCTATGATAGTGGATCAGTGGTCTAGAGATAACGCACCTGCCTAGAAAGCGAAAAGTTCAGGTTCGAAAAGTGTGGTCGTTCGATCCCCGTTTGTGCCTCAAACTTTCCCCAATCCACAAGACCATGAGTAGTGGTCTGGGTACTAGTCTTTCGGATGAGACGATAATCCAAAGTCCCATGTGTAACACGGATTTAGCAACGTAAAAATCCACGGCAACAAGAGAGTTGTCCCTGGCTTGAAAAACGACACTCCGACAGGGAAACAAACACATGCAGACAGGAATTTAAAAAAAACAATAATGGGAGGCACTGCTATTGCAGCAACCTGCTCTCCCCAGGGAGAGCAGCCCTAATTTCATGCAGAGAAATCTACCGTGACTTAATTGGTGTACAATACAATACAGTAAAGTACAATCACCAAAACATGCACTTAAAAAAAAAAATTCCAACAGCTTGTCAGCCAAATTATTACTTCACTAAATTAACTGCATCAAATACATGTTACGTTCAGATAATAATTATAAAGATAGTTTTTGGTTATACACAGCAGCTATATGGTACTTAAAAAGTTGGCTTTGTAATCTAAGGAAAGAAACAAAACATTATTTATAAAATTACATATATATATATATCTATAATTGTCTTGATAAAAACCCACACTTCTGCTGGGCACCACTCCCTTCAAGCACACAGTTGAGGTAAAATAGTAAAATGGCAATAAAAACACAACTATGCTCAGCTTCATTTCTCCTTTTATTTCTGTTAGCAAATTTTCACTTCCATCTGAAGCTTCCTCAGGCTGAAATCAATTTGTGTTTTTATTGCCCCTTTACTATATATTGGGGTGTGTGTGTGTGTGTGTGGGGGGAGGGGGGGGGGGGGGGGTTGTGAGGGGAAGTGGTTGGGAGGTGGGATGATGTCAAAGTGGGATGATGTCAAAATTTGTAAAAATCTGTTAACTGTAACTGGCTGCATGTGAAAGACTAGGATGAATGAAAGCGCTTTGATTTGTTGTTTGCAAGATATAGCGCTGTATAAATTCCATGTATTATTATATATATATATATATATATGATGGAAACTTATGGTTCTGCACGCAGAACATCTTGTGTGCACACTAAAAACCCGTCCCGCCTTTATGAAGAATAGGCCACTGTGTGCCGGTAGGAACTGATGACAAAGTAAAAAACACACCAAGAAAACCACATGTACACAGGCGTTGTGTTTAAGACACCATCCCTGAAATCAGAATGTGACCATCTGAATGTTGGGGAAATAAAAACGGTCGCATATATGCGAAAATCTCACCAAGTCCTTCGGATGAGACTATAAACCAAGGCCCCATGTGCGAACGCATGCAGAACATCTTGCGCACACGTTGAATCCTGTTCCGCTTTTCGAAAGAGTAGGCCATTGTGTGCCGGTGGGAACATATGATAAAATTGACAAAACCCCATACACACGGGGACTGGATGTAAAAAAAAAAAAGCACATGAGTGCTTATTCCATTATCCTCGATATAAATAAATAAATAAATGAATGAATAAATAAATAAATAAATAAATGGAGACCTCACCTCACCTGGGAGCTGTAGCTGAGGAACAAAAAAAAAAAATAACGACAAAAACCTCCCAAAACAACCCCACCCCCAACCCAAAAAACAACAACCCCCCCTACTACCCACAAAAGGGTTGTTACAACTCTCACCTGGCTGCTGCCACTTGCACGAAGTAGTCCCGTTCCCGTTCCCTTTCCAGGTAGTAGGGGTCCCTGGCCAGAGCAAGGCGGCGACGCTCATAGGAATCGTACGGAGCGTATCGGCCGTAGGACGGAGGAGGGGGCAGGTAGCGATGACGGAAATAGTGGTCATGGTAGTAGTCATCGTATGGGTCTCTGTACGGCCCTCGGTCCCCACCTCGACCCCGCCCTCTTCCTCTCCCTCTTCAAGAGGAAAACAAAACCATACAGCCGTTGTGTTTTAAAAAAAAAAAAAAAAAAAAAAGTTTAAAAAATCAATCGTGTAAATAGGACTAACTTCTTCATATAGCACTGACAATACGTGATAGTTATTTGCACATTTTTTAAGGCTACAATATTTGTGGTGGGGGGGGGGAGGAAAGGATGAAAGGAGGGCCTGGGCGAATGAAGTAGGGAGGGGGGGGGGGGGTGTTGGAGTTTCCATCAATGAAGACGTAAATGCTTTTCTTTATACAGCTAGAAAGATGGACCATTTTGCTGACAAAAAGGCTTTAATTTTTTTTTAAATGCAACAACAACCACACACACACTGTGACACTATGTTAAAACAACTAAACAAAAATAGAATCCCCCCCCCCCCCCCCCCCCCAAACAAACAACATCCCCCAACCACTACTAACCAATCCAATTGTTTACAGCCCTGCCGACCACAGCGGCCATATCAGGGCTGTCACCTTGTCAAATTTTAAATCTCAGATTAAAACTGTGCAACTATATACAGATTAAAACAGGGTATAAAAACCACTCTACTGTTGTTCCTTGTATCAACACCCTGGTCAACCATAAGGGGTCAACCCAGGACGGGCACCACGTTGTGGGAAAACCCGCATCAACCACACATAAAATGAGATAAAACCAAAACCATAATATGACCTTGCTCTTAGTGACCAACTGCAACACTTCCACTCATATGAGATGATAAAAGCTTGATTCCCTTAAGAAGTTAAAACTTAAGTTAAAAACTACTACCAAAAAAACCCAAAAACCCAATCCGTGGAAGATAGGGAGTAGGGAGGGGTCACAGAGAGAGACAATGACAATGAGAAATGTTTATTGTAATAAGCATTTACGCCCATTTACAAGGGGGGCAGCGGGAGAGGGACAGGGCACAAGACACAGATTTTAGATAAACAACAACATAAACAACAACAGACAGCCCCAATGAACTTCATGCCATGGAATCCATATCATGGTTTTATAAATGATTCAACTTATTACTTTTTACCTTATCATATATTCACACTCACACATAATGTGTTATGTGGAACACACATGAAATCATGAACTACGACATGCCCCTGTCAAAATTTTCTCTTTGCACAACTGTGGTTTTATCAGAACTGTACAGTTTCCTGTTATTTATCATTGATTGAATATATTCAATAACGTCTCTACAAGTAACTTCAGGCCCTCTCTCACTGGAAACACTCGATACATCTTCAACACACTCCCCATACTCTGCCTCAGTCTCAGCATTTTCTGCACACACTTCAGAATTATTGTCATTCATCTCATTCACACTGTCACAGACATAATCCATTGCCTCATGCACATCATTCCAATCATACTGAGAGTCATTTAATCCATTTCCAACTTTACCACATAGCTTGTCACTCACTCCATCATTGTACGATATGGCCACTGTCTCTCTCTCTCTCTCTCTCTCAAATTGTTGTCTCATATCAATTTTCTGACTGCACTGATATAATGATTTGAAGCACAATGATCATCACAAACTGGAGTGTTCATAACAGTGTCACCTTCAGTTGGGTCAGCAGCATAAAACAAACTGGGAGGAGTTGGTAGAAACAAACCTGAGGGAGACTGCATCACATTGCTTGCCTTTTCCTGTTGGTTACTTCTGTGCGTTTCTGCTCTTTTTCTGACTCTGTTAACCCGAGACGGACACTTTCCTCCTAAACGTTGCATTTTGAGGTGGAGTGACAGGGGTACATCCGGTAGTTTTACTACTCAGTCTGAGCATGACTACAGTTTGTTCTCCTCTGCTATCTACTTTGAATGAGGAAATCACCATTTCTTGTAAAGCAGAGTTTAGCAGACACTCTAACATTGCTGGAAGCCCCGTCACTGGCATTTTGAAAGTCAGCACACGTGAAAACAGAGAAAATTCACCACACTGTAGGAGAGAGCGTCTTGCTGGCAGCCAAGCAAGAAAGTCCCACAGAGAGAGAGAGATAGACCCCATCAAAGTGAGATGGGGGGGGGAGGAATTGCTGGTCAACAGAATAAGAAACCCACAAAAATAAATTTTGTGTACCTTTTGAGAAGACTCAAATTAAGTGTAAATGACAACACAATTCATCATATACTCCAAACTTTTCAACAGTATGAATATTTGTCTGACTTTAAAAATACCCCCCCCCCCCCCCCCCCCAACCCAAAGCAAACAAAAGCCCCAAAAAGCGAACACTCACCTGCAGTCCTTGGACCTAGCGAAAAGAAAAAAAGAAAATATTTATTAGATATCTTCTTCATTGGATGACATCCAGGAAAAAAAAAGGTAAGCAAAAAAAAAAAAAAAATTCAAAGAGAAGCAAAGATAGCACAGATACTAAAACCATAAGATATACATATGTCAACTTGATTACTCGTGAAGACACAGAGTCCATAAAATGAACAAGACTACAGCTGAATCAGCATAAAAATCTGTCTGGAGTTGTTTTGCTTGTTTGTTTTCTGGCGGTTGTTATTGTTTTTGTTGATACCCTCCCTGACAGTTAAATCTGCACGATTACGACTTAAACAGCTTGTATGCCGTGTATGTTTGTGTTTCCGAAACCCACTGACATGTTTACAGGATATTTACGTGCATATTTGATCTTCGTATTATATATCTTCTTCTTCTTCAATGGATGACTTACAGGGAAAAAAAGTATGCAAAAAAAGAAAGAAGCAATACACACACACACACACCCACCCACACACACACATATATATATATATTTATTTATATATATATATGTGTGTGTGTGTACATATATATATATATATATATATATATATATATATGTACACACACACACATATATATATAAATATAAATATATATATACACACACATAAAATATAATAATAATAATAATAATGATAATAATGTATGGAATTTATATAGCGCTGAATCTTGTAAAGCAACAAATCAAAGCGCTCAATGGGGAGGGTGAGAGTGGGAAGTGTTGGTTTAAAAACACAAGCTGGCTTAGACACAAGAACGAAAAATGGAGGACAAGTTTGTACAATTGTGAGTATATCAAATCCAAAACAGTACCCCCTAAAAAAAAAAAAAAATCAAGTTTATATATAATCTTTCAATAATAATTATGTATAAAAAAGACATAATTTACATTTGACATGATTTGACAGATTTCTTCCTGTCTGCAATATATATATATATTGCGAGGTGTTGTGGTTTTTTTCCTTATATATATATACATACATAATACATACATGAAGGGAATTAAGGCCACTGGCAGGTCTACACTTGAAGCTGACCTGGGAGATTGTAAAAACACAAACAGTATAACACCTGCAAGGTTTGCCTCGACACAAAAAGCATAAAATCTGTTAAGTAATTAAGTTTGACTGCTGAGATCTCTCATCTCGTCGTCTCGTCTGTTCCCATAACCCCCTCCGGGGTCGTAGGGGCACTGCAGTGATGAACGTTGCACCAGTTGGCTCCACTTGTGGTGGTTGTGTGCAAGTGCCTGGGTTGTGGAGAAGCTCTTCCCTGTCCATTCAGTGATGTCTGCCCATTTTCTTCTTTGACCTGCCTCGCCTTCTCTTTCCCTGCACTGCTCCTTGCAGTATGGTCTTGGAGAGCCCATCTGATCTTGTCACTGCCTAGATACAGAATACAAAATCGGCCTGACAGGTTGCGCAAATGACCACAAAAAATACCCACCAATGACCTGATCTGCCACAGCGGTAACACTCTGTCATGTTGCCCATGCCTGGCTTGTGTCGCACTGTACTCCGTGATTGCTGCACACAAGAGTCAGACCCAAAATATTAAAATCACCCAGTGGGGAAATGGACAGCCTGGAGGTGGATCACCTCCAAATCTGACGAGACAAGGTTTGATCAAACCACTACTGAGGTGCCCGTTCCAGGGGATTATCCCCCCCTGGAGTTAATTATAATCAGTGCCGAACGTCCTTCAGAGGAGACTTTAAACCGAGGTCCCATGTGTGAATGCACACAGGAACACCTTTTGCACATATCAGAACCCATTCTGCCTTCTGGATAAAAAGGCCATACATGGTAATGGGAACGAATGACAAAATTCGCAGCACGCTGGCGTTGTGTTTAGAGATATCAATCATCCCATAAGTCGGAAAGTGGCTACCTAAATGTGGGGTAAACAGTCACAGATGCAAAATCTCCCCGTTGTTGACCCTTGGAGCTCTGGCTTAGGAAGGAAACGAAAACCAAACCCCCCAAAATACCAGGCATTTCCTTAGGAAGGAAACGAAAACCAAACCCCCCAAAATACCAGGCATTTCCTGACATGCATACATGATGTCATGAATCAATTAACTCTCTTCCAAGGATCTGACGTCAATACTGTTTTACACTCGCATGTTACAGTTTCACATATTTCATATTCATGAAAAAATGACAAAGGCTCTAGCAAAATACAACACATATGCCACATCTTTAATTTCAGCACAAAAAAACCAACAAACAAAAAAAAAACCCACCAACAACAAAACCCCAGACATTGAGACAATTTGATTTCTAATAAGAATATATGGATTTTATACAGTGCTGAATCTTGTAAAACAAACAAATCAAAGCGCTTATACTTACTTCTGTAAGGAAATGAACCATACAGAAATGTTTAGCTTTATGAAAAATGCAAGAAATCAATATGTTGATGAAAAGATGGTTGTTTTTTGTTTTGGGGAGGGTTTTTTTGGGGGGTGGGGGGGAGAGAGGGGGTCATTCCTTGTAAGTGGTATGTATGTGACTGTTCTGGGAAAAGTTTGGTTCGAAGAAACAACTTGGGGAGGGGCGGTGATTTTATTTAAAAAATTCTTTTTTTTTTCTTTTTCTTTTTTTAAAAATATAACTGTATGCAAGTCTTGAACTGCTGGGTGGGTTTCTTTTTTCTAAAATTATTTCTTTTTAAGAGACTTGGTGGGTATGTTGGAAGGGTGGGGGGAGGGGGATCCAAAACAAACAAAAACTGAAAAAAGATTCTGGAGTAATATCAAGAGCAGGGCTCAAACAGGACTGAACAAGTGCCATGTGTTGTAAACTCATAGCTTCTAGTTCTAATTATACATTGTGTTGTGCAACCATGAATAATAATAAATAATAATAATAATAATAATATATTTGTTTTATAATAATTTAAGAAGAAGAAGAAGACAGACGAAGACGAAGAAGAACAAGAAGAAGAAGAAGAAGAAGGAGAAGAAGAAGGAGAAGAAGAAGAAGAAGAAGAAGAAGAGAAGAAGAAGAAGAAGAAGAAGAAGAAGAAGATGTTTAAACTAGGAGCAGGACCGGTGTCACAGCATCCAATTCAAGAACTTTAGCTTATAAATATATATAGAATGAAATGGCCTTACCTCTACTTTGATTGTTTTTCCTTCAAACTCCGAGTCATTCAGTTCTTTGACAGCCTTTTTTGCATCATCCTCATTTGTGTAATGCTGTGAGCAGAAGAATAGAGAACCAATTTTAAACAAAGTTACTACAGATAGATATATATGTTATTATTATAATTTATATAATACATTCAAACAAACACTGTACGATGATCATTATTTTCATTAGTGAAACAATGAGGGAGAATTATTCAAAGTTTGTATGATTTATTCTCCACACAAAGCGTAAAGTACCAATACATCAAGCTCTTTGTAAAGATAAAAGATGTTTTTTTTAAAAAGCAAGTTTCTATATATTCTTTTTAATATATGGGATACAAAAAAATTTTTAAGTGGGGGGTGGGGGCAGGCTGAACGAGAAAGAGGGGTGGGGATGGCAGGAAACGGAGGAAAGTATGACAGTGACAACTGTTGCAACATAAATACTATCATAAATAGTTCGAGCATCCATATGAGTATCACAAGAGGGTAAGACAGAATGAACACATTTTTTGTTTCAACACAAACAAAAGGGGTGGACAAGATTAGATGTTTTATAAAGACGCACACAAATGTGTACACACACACACACATACACGCACATGGATACACACACACACACTATTACAAAATTCATATTTCAAGATATATAGACTAACAGAATACAGTAGCTTAGTCAAGCACAACTATCACAAACTTCATCAGTGCTACAAAATTGTACAATTTATAAGCCAACAGTTCTACCCAAGGAATTCTGAAGAAGTAAATCAAGTAAAACACAGAATTATTAATAAATCAAATATCTTCAAAGACGAGAGGAATTTCTTTTGGAATTTGTCCTTGAAAACAACAACCACCTGCTATTTTATTTCTCCTTCCCATGCTACATCTTAGAATTCCATGTTTTGCCTTCAGGACACCGTTTTCGGTGCTCCAACAGCAAAACAAACAGAAAAAGAAATGGATTTGTTCTAGCAGTCATTTATTGATTTGAATGTTAAATTCAAAACCGCAGTGACTAAACAGTTTTACATTCTCTGAAATACTTCCCTGATTATCAGTGTGTGTGTGTGTGTGTGTGTGTGTGCGTGTGTATGTGTTGTGTGTGTGTATGTCTGTTGTGTGTGTGTTTGTGTATGTCTGTTGTGTGTGTGTTTGTGTGTGTTACTGTGTATGGGTGTATGGGAGTGGGCAAGCGTGTGTGCGTGCATGCATAAATAATAAGTTTATATGTCTTTTCCAATCAATGGTTTTAATAACATTGTATTCCTACACTGGACCGATTGGTGTGCGTGCGTGCGTGCGTGCGTGCGTGTGTTGTGTGTGTTGAGTGTGTGTGTGTGTGTGTGTGTGTGTGTGTGTGTGTGTGTGTGTGTGTGTGTGTGTGTGTGTGTGTGTGTGTGTGAGTGTGCGTGTTTACTCATGCACGCGTGTATGCATGTGTGTGTGTATGTGTGATAAATTAATATGAAGTTATCATGGAATGTTCATACCAATATGAAATGTAGTTTTCTGGTGTCCTTCCAGATAATATATATCAATGTGCCTGTCAGTGTTAAGTGTTGTAACTACCCTTCATGGGATGATTAAAGTGTTTTTGACTGACTTGATTCATTCCTGACCCCTTCTTCCAATGGATCACAGTACACAACAGTCACCATCACCGATCCCTCAGATTCCGAATCCTTTGGGGTGCCTTCGAAGCTTTGTCAACCACCTTTCTCCAGTCCTCGCGTCTCTTGGCCGCTCTCAGGGTGTCTCTCAGCTCCATGTCTGTCCACTCTCGAATGTTGTCCTCCCATCTCTTCCTTTGTCTGCCTCTTCTTCTTCCTCCCCTCACTGTGCCTTGTAGGATTGTCTTAGCAGACCAGAGGAGTGTGTGACATGACCAAACCACTTCAGTTTTCGTTGTCTTGCGAGTGTTTCAAGGTCAGTATAGGGCCCGATTTCATAGCAGATGCGTCTCTTGACTTCTTCATTCGTGATGTGGTCTTTGTATGAGATGCCTGAGTCTTCGGAAGCACCTCATTTTTCAAGCTCTTATTCTTCTAAGTCCGCTGTGAGGGTCCATGATTCACATGCATAATTATAAGAAGATAGACATGCCCAGAGAGCGCATCAGTCTGATTTTGGAATTGATGACGATTTTTCTGTTGCTCCAGATAGGTCTGAGCTTGGTCATTATGGCTGTGGTCTGGGCAAGTCTTGACAGTAGTTCTGGTTTTGATCCCTCATCTGTCACGATATATCCCATTTGAATCTGTGAACATTTTCAAGTTTCTGGTCTTTGATTTTGATTTCCGATGTGAAGCTGCTGTTTATCATCACTTTTGTTCCCCCCCCCCCCCCGCTGATTTCCATACAAAATTTTGTTGATTTTTCTTCCATGCTGTTCACTAAGTCTGTTACTGTAGTGTTAGTTCTTGCTCGTAACCAGCTATATCCATCAATATCAGCAAAGCGCAAGTTTGTGATTGTTCGCCCTACAATTCTCACTGTTCCTTTATGTTCTTCTAGTGCTTCTTCCACGATTCTCTCAAGAAACAGATTGAAGAGAGTAGGGGAGAGCAGGCAGCCCTGGCGCACACCGACCATCGTCCGAAACCAATTACCTATGTTGTTGTGAAACACTGCACTTGTTGCATTAATAATAATAATAATAATGGAACTTATATAGCGCTATATCTTGCAAAGACAAATCAAAGCGCATGCATTCAACCTAATCTTACACAGTCATGCAATCAATGATAAATAATCAATAGTTTAAACAAACATATTACAAACATGGTGCGCCGCAGACCAAATTAATTGAAAGTTCACTGGTCAAATGTTTTTCAAAAGCACACACACACACTCACAAAGGTCATAGACTTTAGCAGGGTGATAGGACATGGGTTAGTGAAGGTGGGATGGGTTCTGATATGAAACAGGAGGGGAAAGTTTGAAATAAATATGTCTTGAGGCTGGATTTAAAAGTGTCATAACTAGGTTTCTGGCGAAGAGAGAGAGAGGGAGCTCATTCAAGGTTGATGGACCTGAAATAGAGAAAGAGCGGCGGCCAACGGTGGATTGGTTGAATCTAGGTATTCGTAGGCACAAGGTATCTGCAGCAGAGCGGAGGGAACGTGAAGGAGTGTACAGGTTAAGACATTCACAGAGGTAGGAGGGTGCAGTTTTGTGGAGACATATGTAACAGAGGGTACTGATCTTATAATTTACTCTCTGTGGCACAGGCAGCCAGAGGAGAGATCGCAAGAGAGGGGTAATGTGCTAAGATTTTTTCTTTCTGAGAACTAGTCGAGCTGCGGAGTTTTGTATACGTTGAAAGGAGTGGATAGATGATGCTGGCAGACCAGACAAAAGAGAATTGCAATAGTCCAGACGTGAAAGAATGAGAGAAGTGACAAGTTTGGCTGTTGCATCTGTGGACAGGTATTTTCGAATTGCACTGATACGCCGTAATTGATAGTAGCACGACTGACAGGTCTGGGTAATGAATTTTTGCATAGAGAGTGTTGACAATAACAACACCTAGATACTTACCAGCAGTGGATAGAAGGACTGATGTATTGCCGAGTTCTATTGAAGCTGTTGTAATGGAAGAGAGTTTGTGTTTGGTCCCTACGAGCATGGCTTTGGTTTTATCTGCATTTAGCTGTAATTTGTTCTGTGTCATCCAGTTTTGAATATCTTCAAAGCAGTGGGCCATATTTGTCAGGAGAGAAGGCAGATTTTCAGGAGTAACACTGCTTTGAATCTGAGAGCCATCTGCCTAAAAATTATGGTTGATTTGATGACAGTTTATTATATGTGACAGTGGGGCAGTGTAAAGAGTGAAAAGAACAGGGCCTAGAACTGATCCCTGTGGGACTCTGCATTCCAGTTTGGCAGGTATTGATTGAGTCTTGTTTACTGCAACTGTCTGGAATCGGTCAGTAAGGTATGAATTAAACCAGGTGAGGCTGTGCCAGTAACACCGAACGTTTTTTGAAGACGGGAGAGAAGAATTGAGTGGTCTATAGTATTGAAGGCTGCTGATAAGTCGAGTAGAGTCAGAAGGGCGATTTCCCCAGAGTCAGAAGTGAGTAGAAGCATGTTTAAAGTGTGTACTAGGGTGGTTTCAGTGCTGTGGTTGACGCGATAGGCAGACTGAAACTCAGGAAGAAGATTGTTGGAGAGAAGGTGGTTGTTGAGCTGTTTGAGAACTACTTTTTCAAGGACTTTAGAAATAAAAGGTAGATTGGAAACAGGTCTATAATTCTTCAGAATGCTGGGGTCAAGGTCATGCTTTTTGAGTAGAGGTGTGACTATAGCAGTTTTGAGAGCTGATGGAACATTTCTTGAAACAAGGGATGAGTTTACTTTTTTCGTGATAACGGGTATAAGTTGTGGTAGGCACTGTGTGAAAAGAGAAGCAGGTATGGGATCAAGATCACATAAATTTTTAGTAATTTCTTTCAGAATTGATATGATTTCTTTCTCACTTGTCAGATGAAAGAAATGGAGAGGAGTGCCAGAGAATTGGGGATCAGGAAGTGCAGGCTGGAAAGGAGTCTGATCCAGTTTGGAGCGAATGTTATAGACTTTTTCAGAAAAAAATGCAGAAAATATAGAAGGAAGTTCAGAGTGGTTGTGGATGGAATGCAGAGGGCTTGCCTTCACAGATCCAAGAAGAGTAGATGTGAGGGAAAAGAGAGATTTCATAGACGTGGCATCAAGAACTTGAGAAGAGTAATACTTTGTTTTTTCTGAAAGAATTAAAGATTTGACTTTGTTTACTTGTTTTCAAAGAGCTGCTTATTAATTTCCATTTTTGATTTTTGCCTATGCCGCTCTAGTTGCCTGCATGTGCTTTGCGATCAGGATGTCATGGGTGTACCATGGCACACATGGCCTATCAGGCAGGAGACGGTCCGTGGGAGGTGCATGCTCATCAAGCAGTTGGCTGAGATCATCATTGTAGTGTTTAGAGGGGTTACTGTTGTCAGAGGTTTGTGTTAGGCGGTCAGCAGCTTGTGAAGAGAAAGTTTGAATATCTATGGCCTTGAGGTTGCAATGGGTGACATACTTTTTCTTTCTGATAGGCTTTGCAATGTTTAGAGAGAAAAGAACAGCGGAATGATCAGAAAGTAGTTCATCAGTGATAGATACAGATGTGATCAGATCTTCAGAAACATCAGTAATTAGCCAGTCTAAAATATGTTCTGATATGTGTGTTGCTTCGTTTACCAGCTGAGAAAGAGAGTGGTTTGACAAAGAAAGAGAAAGCCGTTTGACATCAGAAGAAGACTGGTTATCAAAATGGAAGTTAAAGTCACTGAGAATGATGAGCTTTCTGGAAGAGAGGCTGTAGTGATCTAGGAGTGACTGAAACTCTTGATGGAAAACGGAAGATGTCAGATTATTCTTACGGCTTGGAGGTGGACGGTAAAGACAGCAGAAAGTAAAAGAGTGGCCAGGTGTGTTGAAGTTGAGTTCACAGACTTCGAAAGATTCAGGTGTGAAAGGAAGGGAGTGACAGAAAGAAAGAGCAGGTTCAAGTGTATCTAAAGTTATAAACGATGGCAATGCCACCTCCACGGGAGGGTCAGGGAAGAGAAAGAGTTTTATAACCAGGTTGTGTTAGTTGTTTTATTTTCAGTTCATGACTGTGTGGTTTTAACCAGGTTTCTGTAAGAAATGTTAGATCGATGTTCTTTTGAGAGATGAAATCAGAAATGAGATCAGTCAGTGGAAGAGGATGAAGGTGATGGTAAAGATGTGGAGAGTGGAAGAGCAGACAAAAGTTTGGATTGAGAGTCAGGTGTAGAAGCTGGTGAAAGAACTGGGGAAGTTTGGGGACTTACAGTTTCATACACACCATGATACACATTATCAGAACACGTTTTGTCAAAGTCATAAACACAGGAAGAAGCAGGTGGATCAGAGGGAAGCGAAGCACTGTTGTCCTTGGTTATGGTGGTAGCGGTAGTGACGTCAGAAATGAGGATGGAGGCAGATATGGGGGCCGCAGGCGATGATGTCTGCCAGCACGGGTACCTCGTCTAGTTTTGCGGTGGTTGATTCCTAAGGTCGAAATGTGTTGTTTAAGTCTGTATGGTATGTTGTGAAACCCATGTAAGAGCAAAGCTCTTATGTCTTCAGCAGTTAGTGTCATATCGGTGGAAATAGGAACACTGGGTAGTTGTGGTATGGGAGATCTGAGTTTGTGTTTCACGTGCAATTTTTCGCACAGCAGCAGGGTTACAGTAAAATGGGTCACAAGGACCAACAATGCCAGTTAAACAGAAATCATACAGTCAGTTGAAACTTCAAAACTTCATTAGAAAATGAAAATTATAAAATTAAAGCAATTCGAAAAGTAAATAATACCAAGGAAAACCAATCTGACCAGTCAATACACGGTGGGATCACAATCACGCAGATACAAAATTTGTTTTGCTGAATGAAGAAAAAAGCACACAGGAACAACACTCTAACACAGAGACACACCCTGCTGCCATCTGGCACAAAGGCCTATCAGTCTATCACTCTCCCATTTTTCACATTCTCATAGAGGTTAGGTTGGAATTGATGTTGTAGAGGTTCATAGTTGCCCACAGTGCAGCATGCCAGACTCTCTCGAATGTTTTCTTAAAATCGATAAAGACATGGTAGAGTGTTGATGCTGGAGATATTTTTCCATTATGAGTCTTATGTTGAAGATCTGCTCTGTTGTACTGCGTCCAGGTCTGAAACCAGCTTGTTCTTCTGCGATGATTCTTTCAGCCTGTGGTTTGAGCCTGTAATATCTTCAGCATCACTTCGCTTGGGTGACTCATGAGATTAATGATGTGGTAGTTCTGGCATTGTTGGAGGTTCCCTTTTTTGGGAAGTGTTATTATAGGGGATTGTGTCCACGCTTTTGGCCATACTCCAGTCTGCCAGATCTTGTTGCAGATTCGATGGAGTACGTCTATACATGGATCACCTCCTGCTTGCACCATGTCAGCTCGGACATTATCAACACCTGCTGATTTTCCCGGTTATAGAGATGAGACTGCAAAAGCAGTCTCACATAATAGTAGTTTTACTTAACTTACTGCATTCCGTCAACATGAAACTCACAATAGTTACATAAAACTTACCACAAATCCATAGTTTTTGATAACATCGATTTCAGCAATTTTCCCCACTGTTTCAAACAGTGCCCGTAAGCTTTCAATGTCAGCATCATCTGGGAGATTGCCAATAAAGATTTTTGTGCCTGGAGGCTGGAAAACAAAACAATAATGATACTTAGTAACTTACTAGTTCAGTAGTTGTATTTCTGTAGTTCAACAATTTAGTAAACTGTATAATTATGTCGAAACATTTTTTTGTCTTTCAAATTTTAAGTCATTGTAAGCATTCAAAACAGGATGAAAAAACTTGTGTTAACTTGTAATAACTAAATTAGTGAATAACTTTTTTAAAAAGTTGTATGTTTTACATAAGATCATTTTGACTTGACATACATGATACAACAAGTTACAAAGTTATGTCCTTTGGTTATATGATGCTATTACTAGTGAACTCTACATTTAAAAAAAAAAGCAAATGAAACAGTACTGCTCCTACTGTCCTAGTCCTACACTTCTATGTCATCTAATGCTCCTGAAGACAGTAGCCATTGTCTGTAATAAGAGCGAATATGTGTCAGCCTGCCCCTAACATAAGTCATTAAGTGGGAGAATACTCCATGATTCCCTAAAGATACAGAAAGATAGGCACCCACTGGATCTGGAGCCAACACACAGAATAGTTGCAACATCATGAGCATGGAACATCTCCCTGAGGAGGTTGTGATAGCCCCTTCAAGGCTTCATCGGCATCAATTAACATCTTTAAATTTAGTTTAAGAGACGACTGGGCAATCATTGGAAACACCTACCTAGCTTATATGAACCAAAGTGCCAAAATTAAAGTTGGATCTTTGATGCCCATGCATGACGATCAACGGATCATCAATTATCCTAAGTTTTCAACTATAGCACTATATGACCGTTTTAAGAACCTCAACATAGGCAGCCATGCTATGACTTCAGAGACATTTTGTGTTTACTTTTTTTTTCAATTCTTGGTTTTGCTTTTTGTTTTTCTGGGTTTTCCCTTATGGTTGAAAGCAAGCACACCCACACATGCATGCACGCACACATGTGCACATGCATGCACCTACAATATACAGTCAAAATAATGCCCCAAACAGTGTCATTTTACAGGGAAATGAATTCTAACGAAGTGTTTTTATCTAAAAGCAACTTTGATTCCATGTAGTCCAGAATTGTTGCAGGTTCCTGTCCAGTCGCATCATTTTCATCATAAATTATGGTTACATAACACATGTAAACAAATTTTTTTCTTCCCCTTTAGAATATTTTAAATCAAATAATGTCAACCTATAGAATACAATATAAATAATATCTCCAAATTTGAAGTAAATTGGTTCATTCATTCAAAAGTTATGACTATTTTTGTAATTTTCCTAAAATGAGCCTTCTGAACTGGTCATTTTGGCCTTTTCTCCAACTTTAATAATAATAATAATAATAATAAATGGAATTTATATAGCGCTATATCTAATTATCTTGCAGAGACAAATCAAAGCGCTTGCACTCAACTCATTCTTACACAGTCATACAACCAGTGACAAGTAATAGTTCCATCAAGTCCAAATGTGCACACACGAACACACACACACACACGACAGATAAAGCCAGTTACAGGCCCATAGCATTGACCTCACATACTTGTAAGCTCATGGAGAGAGTTGTTCTTGGAAGGTTATTATACTATTGCCAGAAAAATAACATTATTGCAAGCAACCAAGCAGGCTTTCAGCGAGGTAGATCTGCTATAGATAACCTAGTTAAACTTACAAAACGTGTAAAACAACAATTTGCACGTAGAAAAAATGTCCTTGCAACGTTTTTTGACATAAATAAAGCCTATGATCAAGTTTGGCATGCAAAGTTATTAAGAAAGTTGAAGACAATTGGCCTTTCCGGAAACATTTATTATTACATCAAGAACTTTCTTAGCAATAGATCTATTCAAGTAAAGGTAGAAAATAAATACTCAGATCCCAGATATCTTGACATGGGCTTACCACAAGGCTCCGTTATAGCACCCGTTCTATTTAATATCCTGTTACATGATCTTCCCAAACATTTGTCTCAGAACGTTGTCTTAGTACAATATGCAGATGACATATGCATGTGGATGAATGTTACCATGAAACAAAACACAACGAAAAGATCTTTAAACTATATTAAAAAACTATACCAAAAAGACCTTGATAATTTAAATAAGTACATAATTGAAAATGGCCTAAAGTTATCTACAGAAAAAATGCATATGATGCTTTTTAACAATGGTAGTAATCCAGAAAACTTGCCTGTGTTCAAAATTGAAAATGAGATAACTGAATATAAGCACTTAGTAAAGTTTTTAGGTGTTTTTCTTTCCTCAAAGTTAACTTGGAATGCCCATATTGAATATATCTTAACTAAAGGAAGAAAATGTTTAAATCTGCTTAAAGTTGTACGAAAGCAGTATTGGGGACAAGACATTACAGTTCTGAAACATCTATCTACTTCTTTAATTAGATCTAAATTATCGTATGGACAAGAAGTTTATTTTAGTGCACCTAAATACTTACTAAAGAAGCTTCAAAGTGTAGACTGCAAGGCATATAGACTCGCTCTAGGTGTACCATTTCATGCCTCTGCACTTGATACATATAAAGAAATTGGAATGTTACCACTTGATGAGTACCGACAACTTGTATGTGCCAAATATATTCTTAGAAGTTCAACATCTGAAAACTTTGCTTCAGAAGAAATAAAAATGAGATCTGAAACAGATTTTCCCAAAAGAGCCCGAAACGTAAGCTCTTTGACGACTATAAGTACCTACACATCAGATCTTTATGAGCGTTCTGACATTTTAAAATATGATGTAGACCCACAAAGGGCAATTCCAGTTTGTCCTGTTTGGGAAATGAAGCAAGCTCACTTTGATGTTGATTATATCAACATGAAAAAGAATGAAAATCCAAATATAATGGCAGTTAACGTTCATTCACATATACAACATAATTACTGTCATTGTCTTAAAATTTATACAGATGGCTCACTTTTAGATAACCATCAAGCAGGTTCAGCATTCGTCATACCGGCACTAAAAATAGAAAAGTCCTATCATGTTGGTAAAAATCGATCTGTTTTTACAGCTGAACTGATCGCTATTCTCATGGCTTTGAATTTCATTTTAGATCATCCATACTCTTTCTTTCATATATTACTTTGTGTGGATTCAAAATCAGTATTATATGCCTTAAAGTCTATAACTTATAAGCAATCAGCTAAACTTATACTTGACGTCAAATACTTAATAAATCTTCTAAGTTTAAGAGGAATTCATGTTTCCTTTTGCTGGATTCCTTCACATATAGGATTGTTTTCTAATGAGTGGGCTGATAGGGCTGCAAAGAAAGGTGCACGTAATGAAAAGGGGTCTATAGTACTGCATGTCCCTCTATCCATTGCAGAGGGTTATCGGTTGTTAGAAGAAGCATCCTTAAAAAAATTTATAGAAAAGTATCAGCAAAACAATCGGCTTTCACATTCAACTCTGAGTGTGAATAGTGTAGTTGAATACATTGAAGACTTAGAGATTCATACAAATGCTGTAAAAGAAAGACAACTCAAGGCATTATTTTTCCGGATAAGATTAAATGCATTCACAACAAAATTTAGCAAGGATGTTAAATGCATATGTGGTGAATATATTTCAAATACTCATATCATACTTGAATGTGAGAAGTTAAAACCTCATCTCCCTGCCTTTTCTGAGAATTCCATTGAAGAAATTTTGAACAATGTTAAGTTAACAATTGATATTACTAAGGGTTTATTGTTAAGTCCTATAGGGCATTTATTGTAGTTATTGTAGTTATTTTTAATTTCCATTTTTTATATATTTTATTTTATTATTTTTATTATTAATTTTTTTAATTTAAAAAAAAAATTTAATTTGTGTTCTTGATTTGTTCATGTTAAGAATACTATTTCCTTTGTTATTACTATTTATTACACACACACACAAGCGCGCATGCATGCAGGGACGCCCACGCACACTCACACACAAAGAGTAGATCTCTCTCTCTCTCTCTCTCTCTCTTTCTCTTTGTCTATCTCACATTTTCAGTCTCCTATTTAAGGATCGTCTGGTATCACTTTAAGTGGAAAGACGTTAAAATTGAAGACTTACTTACTTACTACACACACACGCGCACACACACACACACACACGCGCGCGTGCACACACAACACACACACATACAGAGGTCACACACCCTGGCAGGGCAATAGAATGTTGGCTGTTGAAGGCAGGGAAAAACTATGAGATGAGGCAGGAGAGGAAAATCTTAGGTTTGAAATAAATATGTCTTGAGACTGGATTTAAAAGTGTCATAAGAAGGCTTTTGGCGGAGAGAGAGGGGGAGGTCATTCCACATCAATGGACCAGAAATTGAGAAAGACTTTGAGGCAAAATACTAAATAGCTGCTAAAGGGATGACCCTACCATTCCAAAAAAAAAAAAAAAGCTATAATCTGTATATACTAATCTGTATATATACTGGAATACATACAATTTCAAGAGAAATGATAGAAAAATCTTGAAAACGATGGGTCTCAAACATGCTACATTGTGAAATTTTGAAAAAAAAATTAATGTTTTTTTCCCAATTTTTGCTGCTCCATAATTTTTTTTTTTATCCAACAGATTCTTTTCATTTTTTGTTTTCTTATTCTCTGTGGTAAATAAAAGATACTTTGATGTTTTAATGTGTGCCTTTTATTTGCAAGAAATATGATCAGTCAGAACTGACCACTGGTCTCAAAACAACGTGGTCACTGGTCAAGTCAGGACCTACACTACCAAGTACCGTCTACAGTACCTATTATCAGTGCGGTCGAAAGATGTTATTGTTAACAACAATCTAATGCAAATAAATATAAAACCAGGATTCATATTACTTAATCCATTAATTTTCATTGTTTTCCACGCATTCGTGCAGGCGAACAAAACCAACCTTAACACTGGTAATTCATAGGCTACATGATACAAGATACGCTTTTTTCCTCCATGACCGAGGAGGTAGCCCAGTCATTCACCACGTACCAAATAGAAAATACTGGAAGAATCTTTGAGAATTACAATTAAAAAAAACCCAGTATATGACAATACACTCAAAAGTTAAAAAAGAACTTACTCCCATCTTGAAGGAACTCGGTAAAAACCGGACAAAACTAGTCAAAACACCGATCTCACGTTTCTTGGTCTTGTAGACAGTAACAGAGATGACAGGAAATGACGTACACGACCAAAGTCACCAGTTAGCCTAAGAACTACACTCCAGCTTTAGATTTGGCCCTTTGGCTGCAGACCGGTATTAAAACTTCACTCTTTTCCTTCTGTTTTTCTAATAATTTGGGGTCATGTAGTATCTTCTAGAGAGTGGGGGTGAGAAACTGTTTGTTGGATTTCACAGATTTTTTAAAGTATGAAAAAAGGCACTGTGTACTTGTTTTAGGAGTTGAGGCCATAGATCAACACCAGGTAGTGATGAGAAAGTGAGAAATGATCATGGAATGAGGATTGCCTGTGATTCTAGTGTTGACCCCGAGCATGCATATTGTGGTGAGGCCTAGCAGACGACCAAGGACTGAGGGGCTACAGTGTTTGCTGAAAAATGTAAAAAGTTCAAATCTATCAAATTTGTTCATATTGTCCTGAGTTTTGAGTCAGGGGCTAGTGTTTCACAAAAAGTGGTTTCTATTTCTGTGGATGCCTTAGTAGCCGGGTATGAATATAAGAGTCACATAGAAAAACAGAAGGAAAAGTGCCCATTTTTATTACCCCTGTGCAGCCTTCTACTTTACCCCCCCCCCCCCCTTTGTTTGTTTGTAGTTTTTTCATTTCTTTTATAAACTATTCTATATCTTCATATCATATAGATCTGATTTTCTTTTTTGTGTCGCTAATTCTATCAGCGTTTGATTATTTTTTTTTTTAAAACGTGGGCAGTATTGATCACATGGACTTCCCTGGGGAGAAAAATAGTATAAATCTTTGTAAGCAAACTTTAAAAAAAAGACCCATACACGGAGGTTCTTTTAAAAAGTTCAATTAATGAAAATAAATGTTTTTTTCGGCATGTATCATCACAAACACACACCCTCAACCAACCAAAACAAAACAAACAACAACAACAAAAACCCTCAACAAAACAAAAAGACATCACATATAACCTCAATGCAAAAATATAACAAAACTAAAAGAAACAAACACACAGGAGCGGGTAGCCTCCACCCATTTTTGCATATTTTATCATGTAAATCAGTTATCTATAATGTGTGTGTGAGTGTGTGTGTTCATTCGTTCGTTCGTTCGTTTGTACTTCAATGTAATGTCTTTTCCTTT
>CM054138.1:46487554-46512554 GCA_028751875.1 Rapana venosa
TGCATGCATGAACTTGCATGTTCTCACACACGTGTGCGTGCGTGCGTGCGTGCGCGCGTGTGTGTGTGTGTGTGCGTGTGTGTGCGTGTGTGTGTGTGTGCAAGCATGCGGGCGTGCGTGTGTGCGTGCGTGTGCATGCAGCTGTTTCTGTGTTTGGGTCTGAAAAAATACAACTAAAACAAACAAAATAAAAACAAAACCAAAAACCCCAACCAACAACAACAACAAAAACCAGCACTACCAACCAACGGTATCGTTTACTTTTTTTCTGTTCTTTTTGACAATTACAACCGACCATAGATACAACATTTCCTTGTTGCTGCTGTTGTTGTTGTTTGAGGAGGCTATGACGTGCACGAGCTGTATATATCTTGTATACGGGTACAGGGTACAGGGAAAGAAAGAAAGATGAAGCGCGTGCAACTTACAGTGACTCAGTCTTTTGGCACTTCAGGCTACATACATGCTTTGGGCAAACTCCCATCTGCTAAAAGTTGTAGAAACTTCCGCTGAGCTAGTTTCAGAGACGCGCATGCGCGCGTGAACTTACCGTGACCTGGAATGTTTGTGTGTGGGTGGAGGTGGTGGTAGTGGTGGTGGTGGGGTGGAGGAGGGGGGGGGGGGGGGGGGGGGGGGTGGGGGGGTAAGTTGATGGCAGTTCGTCGCTCAAAGATTATAAGGAAATGCAACAAGAAAACAGGGGGAAAATCGAGGAATAAAACACAAGCAAAAGCAAAGCAAAGCAAAACAAACTTTGTCTCTCTGTCTCCCCCCCCCCCCCCCCCTCTCTCCTCTCTCTCTCTCTCTCTCTCTCTCTCTCTCTCTCTCTCTCTCTCTCTCTTTCTATTTCTCCGTCCTCTCTCTCTCTCTCTCTCAACCCCCATGCTTATTCTGTTACCCTTGAAAAATAAAGATTCATTCATTCATTCATTCATTCTCTCTCTCTCTCTCTCTCTCTCTCTCTCTCTTCTCTCTCTCTCTCTCTCTCTCTCTCTCTCTCTTTCTCTCTTTATGTCTCTCTCTCTCACCCCCCACCCCAACCCTTTCCTGTCCCAATTTGCAGACACCACCCACACCTCTTCTCTCATGCCAATCTTTCTCCTTTCCCTTTTAAAACAAAATTATCAGGTCTCACGCCCTCAGAAGAGGATTCTTTGTTTACTGCCTTCATACACATGTCATCCTTCCCTGGTTTCATTTTCTTAAAAGAATGCTGTACGAAAGGAAAGAATTGATATCTTCTTCTTCTTCTTCTTCTTCCTCCAACGCTCTGACAGCAGCTATTGTTGTTTGTTATATAAGCGAAAATGCGTCAGGCTGCTGTTAAGCATCTGACAAATTAGGCCCAGCACATGCGACTTCGATGAGGAAGAGAGTCTTATTTCATAAGGGTTTTTGGGGGGACAAAGGCAGGAGAATAGACCAAGAAGGCAGAAAATAGACAAGAAGGAGATGACAAGAAGAAAAAGAACAAGGCAGAAACAAAGAGAGGGACAGAAAAGAGGTAATTCGTAGCACAGAAGGTGCAGATGATATTTTGTACTGACAGCACCCCCCCCCCCCCCCCCCCCCCCCCCCACGGCATCCCATGGTGAATTAGTATGTAATGCAGCAAAGAAAACTTGACTTCATCTTTGACAAACATGGGGTGAATTAGTATCTAATGCAGCAAAGAAAACTTCACTTCATCTTTGACAAACATGAGGTGAATTAGTATCTAATGCAGCAAAGAAAACTTGACTTCATCTTTGACAAACATGGAGTGAATTAGTATCTAATGCAGCAAAGAAAACTTGACTTCATCTTTGACAAACATGGGGTGAATTAGTATCTAGTGCAGCAAAGAAAACTTGACTTCATCTTTGACAAACATGGGGTGAATTAGTATGTAATGCAGCAAAGAAAACTTGACTTCATCTTTGACAAACATGGTTGAATTAGTAATCTAATGGGCAGCAAAGAAAACTTGACTTCCATACTTTGACAAACATGGGGTGAATTGTATCTACTATGCACAAAGAAACTTGACTTCATCTTTGACAAACATGGAGTGAATTAGTATCTAATGCAGCAAAGAAAACTTGACTTCATCTTTGACAAACATGGGGTGAATTAGTATCTAATGCAGCAAAGAAAACTTGACTTCATCTTTGACAAAATGTATGGCTTTTTATGCCAAGATTGGCTACAAACGAAAGTAAGACTAAGAGAGCTGCAATGGAAAATATTGCACAGTCTGCATCCAACTAGTGTGTTTTTGCTACATAAAATGGGTGTGTCTGATTCTGTGTATTGTGACTATGCTTAAACATAGTCGATTTCATTGATCAGTTCTTTTATGAATGTCCCTCTGTAAAACGTTTTTGGACGTATATTATCACCACTCTCTTGTCTGTTAATGGGAAAAATCTTTATTTGTCAGTAACTGACATTTTGTTTGGCTATAATCCCAAGGAACTAACTGAAACAAAATCGTTGGATCAACAAAATTATCCTGCTTGAAAAAAAAAAAGTGTATTAGTAAGATTGAAGAAAACCCCAAATCTACGCTACAATACCAGATGGTTTTTGAACAAAAAGCACGGCTGCGAAAAAATTACTGTCAACCTAATTGACCCTAACTATCTATATAAAAAGATGTCAACAGTGTAAAATTTAGTAGAAAAGTCTTTAACTTGTTTTTTTCCCCCGATATTATTATTTTTATTATACACATTAATTTGATCAGAGAGAGAGAAGAGAGAAGATGAGAGAGTGAGGATGAGAGAAGAGAGCACAGTATTAGAATGAAAAATGATTAATCTTGGACCTTTTGAATGGTGTGGTGGCAGAGCAGGAACTTACAAAAGAATACTAGTCCATTCTACCCTGTGCGGTCTATTTTCGTGGCCACAGGGAAAAAGTGGAAGGATGATGATAATACACTTGCATGTGTAAAGATCGTTTTACAGAAAATGTTAAAACTTTTAATATATTTTTTAAAATGAGATGTTGCATGCCGAAGGACTTGAGAGCCTAGGAGGTATAGTATTTGAGTATAACTCGCTGTGTACTGAATGAACAAAAGATTTTGTGTTGAAGATAAAAGCATTTGAGTGATTTAGTATGACAGCCCAGACTGCACAAACTACTTACTGTGGTAAGCTCCAATCCAATCCAATCCAATCCTGTTGTTTTTTATTTCTCAGATTAAAACTGCCAACTAGCCTATATATACAGATTAAAACAGGGTATAAAACCAACTCTACTGTCGCTGTTTGTATCAACGCCCTGGCCAACCATATGGGTCAACCCAGGACGGGCACCGCGTTGTGGGAAAAACCGCATCAACCACACATAACATGAGATAAAACCCAAAACCAGAATCCTTAAAACAACCTTGTTCTAAGTGACCAACTGTAATACTTTCACTCATTATCAGTAAGTAGTATCATAAAGTAAGCTAAAAAAAAATCGTGTATGTATTAATAGGATACTCATGTGCATTAATGCATTAAAAATGGTGAGCAACGAGGGTTAGAAAAATGTTACTTTTGGTATTCAATGTATATTTGTATTATGTTTATATGCAAAACTGGATTAAAAATGGTTTGTTTGGGTGTTTTTTTTAGAAAAAGGGGGGTGGGGTGGGGGGTGGGGGAGTATTTAACGCAAGACGTATTGATCCTCCACCACAAAATGAGTCACACTGCACTGGAAGTCCATTTTAAAATGACTAACACATTATTAATCTGCTATAGAAAATCTATTCAATAAACTAAAAAGATTCAAAATCTTACATTTCTAAGGGGAGGGGGGGGGGGGGGGGGGGGGGGGGGGGGGGGGGGGGTCACAAATTGAAATGCTTGACTCCAGGAAGGGACAAAATGAATACGAAATTAACGATTTTTTTGCATCCTAATAGGTTGTCAGGATGAGGGGTTGTATTTGTTGTTGTTGTTTTGTTTGTTGTTTTTTGCAACGAAAAGTAAACAAAATTACGCATTTAATACTTCTGCACAAGTCAGAAGAAAGCTTACAGTTTTATTATAATCAATCGGTATTTTAAAATCGACGATTTTACTTGACCCCCACCTGCCTAAAATCACTTCTGGTGGAAAAGTAGGTCGGGTGCAATCCGACTCATTTTGCCGTGAAGGGTCACCCCCATCCCCACCTTTCCATTCTTTCTACTGGAGGGTGAGATGAGAAGGAAAATTAACAATGGTAAAATAAGTGTGCTCTGCCGAATTCTACTTGTAACCATAGGTAGGTGTATAAAAATGTGATTAGGATTGGTTGATTGCCTATTCTGTCTGTCTTTCGCCAGAATCTTTATTTATCTCCCTGGTTGTGTGTGTGTGTGGTGTGTGTGTATGGAGAAAAGGGACAAAGAAGAGATAAAAGAAAAGACTCAAGATTTAATTCCTTTTACCCCTTTTGGGATATGGAGGATTACAAAGAGCAACACACACACACCACCACACACACAACCCACACACAAAAAGCCACCACTAGCCCACCCAACCCACCCCTTCTTAATTAAAAGACACGAAAGAATACAAATTGGCTTAACTCTTTTATTCCCAAGTGTACTACCATCTCAAGAATTCCTTGCCCCTGCCACTATGGCACAAAGCAGAACTTTAGACCCTGAAACAGCCTCGTTTTCAGAATGAGACTATGACGTCAAATGAGCTCACCAGCTCTTCTTCTTCTTCTTCTTCCCAAGGAAGTCGACATCCTATGTAAAAGAGAGAAGAGAGGAGGAGGAGGAGGAGGAAGAGGTACAGTGAAGGGGAGAGAAGAAGAGGAGGTAGATGATAGAAGGAAGCTTGCAGAGAAGAGAAGAAAGAAGAAGAAGAAGGAGGAAAAAACCCGAGAAGAAAATCCTGAAACGGGACCAAAATAGCAGGATAACATACATCCCGGGGAACCAGTTTCTGTGTAGAAAAGTGAACATCTGGCAATTTCTCTCGGGATGTGTAGTGTTAGTGTGTGTGTGTGATGTTTTGTTGTGTGTGTTGGGTGTTAGTTTGATGTGTTTTTTGAGGGTTTGTGTGTGTGTTGTTTGTGTGGTGTGTAGTTGTTGTTGTGTTTGTTATTGTTGTTATTATTGAGTTTGTGTGTGTGTATGTGTGTGATGTGTGTGTGTTGTGTGTGGTTTGTGTGTGTAGTTGTGTGTGTTGTTAGTTTGTGGTTTGTGTTGGGGTTTGTGTGTTTTTGGTGAATTGTGTGTGTGTCTGTGTATATGTGTGTATGTGTCTTTCTGTCTTCTGTCTGCCTGTCTCTCTCTGTCTCTGTATGTCTCTGTATCTGTCTGTCTGTCTGTCTGTTCCGTTCTCTCTCCTCTCTCTCTCTCTCTCTCTTCTCTCTCTCTCATCCTCCTCTCACTCCTCCTCCTCTCTCCTCTCCTCTCTCTCTCTCTCCCCTTTCTCTCCTCTCTCTCTCCTTCACTCCCTCCTCTCTCTCTCCCTCTCTTCTCCTCTCTCTCCCTCCTTTCTTATGTCATTCTCTCTTACTCTTTTCTCAATCACGCTTCTCACCTTCTTTCCGACAGTAAGCTGTTTACTCAGTTATGGCAGGCCAGTGTTTCTGAGTCCCTTTTCCCGTCTTTCTCTCCTCTTTGTTTATTTTAAAAGGTTTTCCATTTTTCTCCATGTTCTTTTCCTTGATTGTTGTTGTTGTCTTCTTTTCTTCTCTTCTTGTTTCCCTTCTTCTCCTTTCTCCTCCTTCCTCCTCTTGTTCTCTCTTTTCTCCTTCGTTCTCTTCTCTCTTCTTCTTTTTTTGTTTTCTTCTTCTTCTTCTCTTCTTCTTCTCTTCTTCTTTCTTCTTCTTCTTCTTCTTCTCCCCCTTCTCCTCTCCCTCCTCCTCCTTCTTCTTCTGCCTCTTCTATTGAAATGCCTATTCCTGCTTATAGTGCCTCATCATGACACTCTTCCGTTACCCCTCATATCGATGTCTATGTTGAGGAGGAACTCCGCCATGGCCGGTCCCAAGCCCGGATGAGAAAGGAGGAGGGTTGGGCGTGGGGCTAGCAACCCCACCCCGTAAAAACAAAACTTGCTACAGCAACGCCAACAACGGACCAAGAGACTACTGCCCTGGGAGAGGAAGGGTCTTCGCCAAGAGGATGTATGACGCCGTGTGGTGAAAGCCGTGAGTCTTCGGAAGCCACAAGGCCGACTCCCTGCCCCCCCTCCTTTTATCGATCAGGAACCCCCCCCCCCTATCCCAGGGAAAACGAAAAAGAGGAAGACCAAGAAACACCTGGCGACGTGACCTTGAGGCAGAAACCAAGAAGATGGGATATACCTGGAGACAGCTGGAGAGAATAGCACAGGACAGAGGACTCTGGCGGACTGTTGTCGGCGGTCTATGCTCCAGTGGGAGCGATGGGCCTAAGTAAGTAAGTAAGTTGAGGAGGGTCAATTCATTGATGAGATTCATACTTTTACTTTTCCCGATGTTGGAATGCGCCTGCTTTCATTGTGGGTAACTCCCCCCCCCCCCCCCCCCCCCCCCCCCCCCCCCCCCCCCCCCAAAAAAAAAAAAATAAAAAAATAAAAAAAAATATAAAAATATAAAAATGTAAATAAAACAAACAAAAACCGATGACTTAGTGAAAACTCATCTGTATAGTGAACTGCGGAGCTCCAGCTGAAGAACCAACTAAAAAGTGGATATAACTACTTTTCATGTTAATATTGTCGATGTTTGTTTGTTTGTTTGTGTGTTTGTTTGCTTGGCGTAGGGAGTAATTATCATGTTTCCATGTGGAAAAAAAATTGCGATTAAAAAAAATATATATAACGTCAGTATACATTATGGGGGCCGAGATAGCTCAGTGGGTCACACCACTATTCCCCACTTTAAGGTTTTTAAGCACTTGCCCGTGGTTACCACTTGATGGTGATAGTTTGCGCCCCGCCGTTTCATACAGTTCCCCAGTCACCCCGCTTAATGGGTACCTCCCTCTTAGGGCCAGGGAAGGAAGCAGCGGGAGGAATGGGGGCCTCCCAAACTCGCCCCAAAAAACTGACCTTTGACATCTCGCTCCCCACCCACATATTAATGGGACACCTTTATCAATCACCGCGGTATACATGTATGGATACATTGAGGGTTGTTTTGATGGCGTACAGTACAGGAAGAACACTTACCTTTCCCATTCCCCAGTACGGGCCCAATGCCAGCTAGTTTAGGATGGGGAAAAGGTCCAAAGAAGAGTTTCATCTTTGACCATTTCAACTGGTTTAACCTCTCTCTCTTGTGTCTCTGTCTCTCCTCTGTCTCGTCGTCTCTCTCTCGTCTCTGTCTGTCTGTCTCTCTCTGTCTGCTCTCCTGTCTGTCTCTTCTGTCTCTATCGCTTTCCTCTGTCTCTCTCTCTTCTCTCTCTCTCTCTCTCTCTCCTCGTCTCTCCTCTCTCTCTCTCGGAAATTAATGTGTGTTTAATGCCAAGTCCCCTACCCACTCTGTCCCCTTGTGAATAGGCTTAAAAAGCTTAACATAATAAAATGTTGTCATTGTCATTGTCATTGTGTGTGTGTGTGTGTGTGTGTGTGTGTGGCTCGCGTGTATATGTGTGCACGCGTGCGTGCGTGCGTGCGTGCTTGTGTACGTGTGTACGTGCGCTCGGACGCGCATACACTCTTGCTTGCATGTGCATGCAGGGATGCGTAGGATGGAAGGCTTGGAGAAAGAAGTGGGGTGGTGTAGTGTGGTTGTGTGGTGTTTGTGGCGGGGGGGTGGTGTGTGTGTGTGTTTGGCGGTTGGTTTGTGGGTGGTGCGCGCGATTTGAGCGTGTGTTGTGTGTGTGTGTGTTGTTTGTGTGTATGTGTGTGTGTTGTGTGTGTGTTCCGCTCGCGCGCGGTGTTGGCGCGGTGCGTGCGGCGCGCATTTGTGTGTGTGTGTATTCATTGTGTGAATGAAAAAGGCAATGTGTTGTATTCCTATTACACAAGATTTGGAGTGCCTTTCTTGTTCTGGATTTGTCTTCATTTCTTTCTTCTTTTTGTTTTAAGGGGGGGGGGGGTGGGGGGGAGTGGGGGTGGGAGGGGGAACCGAATCAACCTAAACGTAGGCTGCTTCATGCGTTCCTCCCTCCCCACCCTACCCTCCACCTTCCCCCTCCAAAAACCCAACAAAGCAAAAAACTCCCCCTCCCCCCCACTCCACCTCCTCCCCAATTCCCTTTCTCTCTAATATTTTCCCTCTTTTCAATTTAGCCAGAGCTATGATCGCCATCTCTCATCTGTTGTGTTGTGTTCTGTTCTGTCGCTGTTTGGTCTGGTCTGTTTGGAAAAATGATGAGCTACTGCTTTTCATGGAAATTGACTGTTACTGTAGTCTAGTTGTCGCTAGACTCTCTCTGGTTGTTGGTCTGTTTGTGCTGGCTGTTGTTTTGGCTTAGGGATGTGTTGTGTTGGCTGTGTTGGTTGTATCTGTTTTGTTTTTTCACTTCTTTTCTGCTCCTTCCAAACTACCTCTCTCTCTTTTGAGGTCTCTCGACCCGGAAATTTCACTGTTGTCTGTCTCTTAATCTTCAGTTATTTGCTCTCCTTCTTTCTCCTCCCCTCCCCTCTCTGTCTCCTCTTTCCCCCTCTACTCTTCCTCTCCGTTTGTTTTCCATGTGTCGTTGTGGTTGTCTGTGTTTTTTGTTGTGCTGTGCTCATGTTCATGAATAGTCTTCTTTCTGTACGTCTTCTGTCTTCTTCTGATGTAATCCCACGCCATTTTGTTTCTGTACCATGTGAGCCCAAAAGAGATATCTTCCTGTCTGTGCTTCATCTCTTAATCTCCTGCTCTCGTCGTCTCGTGTTCTCTCTCTCTCCTCCTCTCTCTCTCATTCCCTCTCTCTCTCCTCTGTACTTTTCTCTGTCTGTCTCTGTCTGTCTGTCTGTCTGTCTGTCTCTTTTCCCTCCAGGAAACAGATTAAAACATAAACCCAAGATCAAAGAAACACATACAACTACAATTAGTCCAACAGAATAGAAGAGGATAAGACAGAAAATGGACCCCGATTGTGAAGGCAAAACAACCTCAAACTGACTCAGCACAGATCTCATGATTATCCAGACTACCTCACTGCTTTGGCCCCCTCACCAAAATCTATCAGCAACCGGAGAAAAATGAGGTAAAAAGGTAAACGGTGTTCCTATAATCTACGCAGCTGTAAGGGAGTGAGATGTCAGAGACCTCAGCTTCTCTAGGGGCCAGCATATTAAGGGCGGCACCCATCTCCTCTCCCTCGCTGCCTTACCTTCTCTGACTCTAAAAGAGGGCAGATAATGATTTACAGCTGGGTGAAATGGGGGACTGTACTGAAACCAAGGCTAGGCACATAAACGTTCACATATTCACTTGGTAACCACACTCCATGATGCTAAACCTTAGCTTGGGGAAAGCAAGTGCTCTGATCACTGAGCTATCCGAGCTTAAGTAAAGACACAGAGAAAGCATTAGTGGAACTCTGCAAGCTCTCTGTCAGACACAACTACAGCATGTAGATATGCGGACGAAAGTGGAGCCACGGTTGGTACTAGTTTAGAGGCAGGCGGTCTTCATATTTCAGAAGAACTGAACTACAAAAACAAAAATACAACATCCTAGAAACAGGCCCTACAAAACCAGACAAATAAAGAAATCAAAATCCTGGTCAGTCTAATATATGGGGACGGGATAGCTCAGTGGTCAGAGCACTCGCTTTCCCCAGCTAAGGTTAAGCAGCATCGAGCGTGGTTACCACTTGGATGGGTGACCGTTTGTGCGCCTTGGCTTCAGTACAGTTCCCCCAGCTGTACATGGATATCTGCTTCTTTAGGGTCAGGGAAGGTAAAGCAGCGAGGGAGAGGAGATGGGCGATGCCCTCAATATGCTGGCCCCTTGAGAAGTTGAGATCTCTGATGCCTTACAACCACATAGGTTATGGGACACCTTTACCTTTTCTTTTTTAAAAGGGAGATGTAGGTGATGAGATAGTAGCCCGTGTTTCTGACTTTAAAACAAACCATACCCTAATCAACAACATCAGCAGCAGCAGCAGAAACAGCAAGAAGAAGGTAAAGGAGAAGACCTCATGTGTTGAGCATCCTAATCGTAATTATATGGTACTATTGTTTTCTGGTGTAAGCATGTCACAGCCTGTCTTGCCAGGGTGTTGTCTTGCATTGCCGTGATACATCTACCCCTTTGTCATCGTTGTTTATGTGTTGTTTCATTTCTGATATTTTCACAATCTTTCGATACATACAGTTATCTTATTGTTCATGTATTTGACGCACATTTGTTCAGCTGCAGTCCATTCTTGCATATGTAAGGATGTTAGGGTACTCACATAATCATCGCTCGTTGTACTCGTTTCGGGTATTGGTGCTACGTTGTTTCTGAACTAGTTACTGGTACTTTGTTGGACTTGGTGGTGTTTTTACCCACATGGGTAAACTGTTTAGACTGGTTTTGGTGAATTTTAATTTATTTGTTTGTCATTACGCAATTGCATATTTTACACACACCACACTTCTGTTTTGTTTTTAATTGGTGTGTGTGCCTTTGCCCACATTTACTTGAACATGCACGTTCGCACATGCATGCACACACGCTCACACATACACATGCACACACAAGTCTGCATACTCTGATGCACACTTGCATATCAACACTCGCACAAGGACACACAAATGAGCACACACACACAAATGAGCACACACACACACGCACACACACACACACTCATACACACGTTAAATCTTGTTCCGCTTTTCCTAAGAGTAGGCCATTGTGTGCTGGTGGGAACAGATAACAGAATTTACAAAACCACATACTCACAAGGGGACTGGATGTAAAAGAAAGAAGCACGGAAGTGCTTATTCCATTATCCTCAATATAAAAAAAAATATATATATATTGTTTAGACCAAACAAAACAACAGCCCCAAACCAGCTTTGCACCCAGCACGTGCAACTGGCCTCTTTTATCCTGACCGACTTTTTCTACAGTTATACCACACAAATCTTGCTGCTGCTCGCGCGCTTGGCTTTCCCCTGCACTGTCTGTACATGTATACCATACTACTATAGGCCTACTGCCTCTGGTCTGTACTTGGCACAAGACAAGCACAAGGAGGTGATGAGGTTGTGTAACAAGCAGCCTGTTTACTTCAACCTCCTCCTCCTCTTCTTCCTCCTCCTCCTCCTATGGGATATTCCAGGGTACAGCAGAGTGTGGGTGGATGGATGGATTGGTAGGATTAGATGTATGGGTGGGTGGCTTGCTGGCTCCAGTCGTATTGGTATTGCGTGATGCATAAACTCCGATGTTGTTGGCATAGGGTTTCCTGGGTGGGTTGAGAAACTTGAAGGTACAAGGTACAGAAAGAGAAAAGTTGAAGGTCGCCTGAGGGTGGTTTGGAGGTGAAATCTCTCTTTGGCTGTGTGTGTATAGTTTGTGTGTTGTGTGTGTAGTGTGTATGTGTGTGTGTAGTGTATGTGTGTGTTGTGTGCGCGTGTTTGTGTGCGCGCTAAAAGTGTGTGTGTGTGTGTTGTGTTGTGTGTGTGCCGCTAAAAGTGTGTTGTGTTTGTGTGTGTATATACACACAACTTTGTGATAAAATTCGTTGAGAGAGAGAGAGAGAGAGAGAGAGAGAGAGAGAGAGGAGAGAGAGAGAGAGAGAGAGAGAGAGAGAGAGAGGGTGTATGTATAAGACTGTTTTATGCACAAATGTATTTTCTGTGGCTGTGTGCAAGTGTGCCATCATAAAGTCAGTCTCTCTCTCTCTCTCACACACACACACACGCACGCACGCACATACATATACACACACACACAGAAAAATCATTTCGTTCATAATCATGTGGTTTATTCAAACATCCACTAGTTATAAAACCATACACAGAGACACAATCCACTAATACCACACACACACACTCTCTCTCTCACATCATTTATTTGACTAAAAAAAAAAAACCCACCGTAAAAAAAGAGTTTGCATTTATCTGTATAATTATACCCCATCAAATACACAACCTGGGAATATCATGTTACACATCAACACCAATTATTGTGAATGTCATGTCTTTCACAATCTTTCCACTATAAGACACAAACAGTACCTTCTTCAAAACGAACAATACAAACAACTGGATAAAAAGAAAAAAAAAGAAACAAAACAAAACAAACAAAAAACAAACCCACCATAAAACCAAACCACTAACATCCATATTAGACCAGGATAGAAAAGTCGGAGGAGGAGGTGAAATGACGTCACATCCGCTCACTGCCCTTATAAAATCAAGTCAGGACAGTGGCTGACGTCATTCCTTGTCGACCTGTTGTCTACATCACAACTTCGGGATTGATGATGATGATGATGATGATCATGAAGCTGCTGCTGCTGCTGGTGGTGGTGGTGGTCGGATTAGTGACATCACAGATACGTTTTCCTACAAGATTGTGATCTTGCTTAAGGCAGTGGTAGTAGAAGGTAGGAGTAGTATACTAAGTCGTAATAATTATGTCAAAGCTGAATAATAATAATAATAATAATAATAATAATAATGATGATGATGATATCATCTAAGTCCCAGTCGACACTTCTTTTTTTTTCCCCCCTTTCAACACAGACCTTGTCACACAAAACGTTTATACATCGCGTGGGTGACAGTTTTTAACCCCAAAAATAAATACAAGGAGCAACTGAGAGAGAGAGAGAAAGCGAGAAAGAGAGAGAGTGAAAGAGAGAAAGAGAGAGAAAGAGAGAGAGAGAGAGCGAGCGAGAGAGAGAGAGAAAGAAAGAAAGAAGCGAGAGGGAGAGAGAGAGAGAGAGAAATCGTTTCAAGTAAAATACTTATTCATATTTTGTTCCCCCATTGGCACTGCTATGGCATCTATAGCCCCGAAGTTTGGACACGAAATATAAAAAACCAACAACAAGAAAAAAATCGTTTCACTATAATCCCCCCCCCCCCCCCCCCCCCCGCCTCAAAGTCAGGAAATGTGTAAAAAAACCCAAACAACCCACAAACATGATCAGAGTTATCTACAAGCTCATCCAACTTTCTGCAGTAGATTTGACAACTTCAGAGAAAAGAATAGTCAAGTGTGATACGAGATGTAAAACACAAAGATAATGATTGATTATCATTATCATGATAATTAATACTGTGGTTTATGATGTTGAGTATAGTAAAAAAAAAAAGAA
Source organism: Rapana venosa (assembly GCA_028751875.1). Taxonomy (NCBI): domain Eukaryota; kingdom Metazoa; phylum Mollusca; class Gastropoda; order Neogastropoda; family Muricidae; genus Rapana; species Rapana venosa. Next base: position 46,500,732 of record CM054138.1, read on the forward strand.
AAAAAGAATTAAACATTTAATAAAAAAGAAAAAAAAAAGGTGAAGTTGTCGGGTACTGACTAGAGAAAATGTTGAGTGGACAGGAATAAGAGAAAAGTAATAAGATAATTATTTTAAAACACAACACACACACACACACACACACACACACACGCACATACACACAAGCTTTTCAGATACAAACAAAAACCTACTTTCTCCCCAAGTCAAAATTCACCTTCTGTACACTATCACCCCAAAACAAAAACAATGAAAAATTTGAGATGAACAGTGTTGTTAACGAAACAGATGATGGCGGACGTGCGCGCGCGTGCGCATGCGCAATGGTTTCACTGCGCATGTCCCATGGTAATCTCTTCCTGTCACATGACCATTATTATGGAAAACGGTGTACAGCACAGCATAATACAGTAATCATAACAGCATTACATTAGATAAACAGCACGTGCGTAGTAAAGTGTACATGAAAAATATACCTTAAGATGTGGAGTTTTAGTGTTATGAATTCAGACAAACCTGAAAAGGAACACACACAAAAATCCGCAAAGACTGAAAAAAACACCCATACGTGGTTTCAAATCTTCTGCTTCTTTGTGATAATTTAAAAGAAACACAAACTTTTATTCCATAGAACTTATATACCTTTGTCAGTTTCATATTTGAGACAAATTTAATTTTCAGATTTGAAACAACTTTTCCTATCTGAAACAAAATTTCATCATATTTGAAACAAATTTTTATTTGAAACAAAAGTTATTTTTAGTTGTGTTTTTTTTAGCCTGGTTTGATATACGGACTCCAATTCTATGTAAAAAAAAAAAATTGTTGCAAGTAATATTAATTTCAACTCTTAATCGGCTGCTTGTCAATACTTTTTGTTACCTATACCAATAATTTTCCTATTTGCAGACACACACGACGATATTGAGGTTAGGAATTTTTTTTTAAGCCTCAAATTCTACGGCTAATCCGTCAACAATAATTATGTTTGCACTGTATCAAGATACATTTCTTAAACCCTACAACGTAAAATTTGTCAATAATCTGGTGCTACATCAATATGGATAGCCTAGAGGTTAGAACATTGCGTTCACAATCTGACGAACCGGGTTCGATTCCCGTTCAAGGAGGATATTTTCCCCTGGAGTTAACATCAGTGCAGATTCCACTCTCCCCAACAGTCCTTCGGATGAGACTATAAACCGAGGCCCCGTGTGCGAACACACGCAGAACATCTTGCGCGCACGGTAAACCCTGTTCTGCTTTTCGTACGAGTAGGCCCATTGTGTGCCGGAGGGAACAAATGACAAAATTTACAAAACCGTATACACATGGGGACTGGATGTAAATAAGCACATAAGTGCTTATTCCATTATCCTCGATATAAAAGAATAAAATGAAATTTAAAAATCTTCTCAACTCAATACACTAGACTGCGCGTCACTACTACATTGGTCAATGCTATCTTTAAGACATTACTGGTCAAAAGGTTCCCTCTGTCAAGCCCTCTTCTTTGTCACCAAATAGCCCACTCTTTCATTTTAACTAATAGGCTACACTGCAGTCATCTAGTCTTTTAGGTTTTTTTTTTACTTGGAAGGAGGGTAGAGTGGTGGTGGAGTGGGGTGGGGGTGAGGGTGTGCTTTATTTGAGGCCACATTCTTTATTCTGCACAAAGTCGTAGAGCTCACATTCGTTCTAAAACATTGCACAGTTAAGAATTTAGCCTCCAAATCTACTTCTTTTTTTCTTTTAGTTTTTTTTTTACTGAGCTACCTTTGGAGTCAACACTTTGAAACGTTTACTGTACAAAGCATTATCATAAACAAAGATTTTTTTTCTAAATTATATATTGAACTTATATACTTGAAATTTTCATTTCAATATTCATTGAAACAAATTTTCATATTTGAAACAAATTTCTTTTTTTGGAAAAATATTTTGGACATAACTGAAACAAATTTTCATTTTGAAAACATTTGTTTTCTTTTTTGTAATAACGATGAGGTGGGGGGTAAGATGGGTGAGCAGGTAACTAACCAAAAAAAGCTTCCTTTCTTATCAATATGGAACTGATCGATTGGACATACATCCTTTTTAAGTGTACCCTAGTGAGAATGACATGATTAACAAAATCTATGATGTCACACTATCAAAAACAACACTGTGCATGTCCCTCTGGTCCTTGTCTAATATGTCACACTGTTCGAGAATGACAGACATTAATATAATCCTTATCTAATGTGTCACACTGTTCAAGAATGACAGACATTAATATAATCCTTATCTAATGTGTCACACTGTTCAAGAATGACAGACATTAATATAATCCTTATCTAATGTGTCACACTGTTCAAGAATGAAAGACATTAATATAATCCTTATCTAATGTGTCACACTGTTCAAGAATGAAAGACATTAATATAATCCTTATCTAATGTGTCACGCTGTTCAAGAATGACAGATAATATAATCCTTATCTAATGAGTCACAGACTCACACTGTTCGAGAATGATAAACATAATTATAATCCTTATCTAATGTGTCACACAGTTCAAAAATGAATGATAGAATATAATGATATATACATATACTTAACTAATCTTTACTCAAATACCATGTTTATACTTCATGAAACACAGGCTACCATAGGAAGCAAGGACATGTTCTTCTTCAAATAAAAACGTTCGTTTAGGAAACATAAAGACTATAACAACAATAATAATAATAAGGTATGGAATTTGTATAGCACTGAATCTTGTCAAGCCAACAAATCAAAGCGCTTATGATGGCAAGGGCTTCGTTTTTCATTCAAGTAGAATGTTTGTTTGTAAAAAAACAACAACCCAATCCTAAAAACCTGCATGGCAGGTCAGAATAAATGATGGATCAATAAAGTATCTAGACTTTCTTATATATGTATCACTGTATGTACCCAAGCATGATTGAACAATCTAAAAACTAATGAGATGAAGTCTGAATGACTGGACGGGTCATACTGCTGCAAGGGGGGGAGGATCGGGAAAAAAAATCACATTAATTTTATTTAGAGGATGATGGTGATTTCAATAATATCATATATATTATACTTGTTCATTTTAATAACAAATCATACCATGAGCATTTTCATAGGGTAACATAAATTTATCATCCAAGCAAAGGAATGTATAGATTTCACTTTCCCCACGTGCCAAAGACGCATTGTTCCTCTAACCTTATGCCACTGATTTTGTTTTGTTTTTCTTTCTTTCTTTCTTTCGCAGTTGCTCGCCTGTGACCGGACTTATAATACCGGACAACGTATTACCGCTGCCTAATTTTAAAAAAACAACAACTGTGTAAGATATTCTTAGACTGCATGCAAATCACACACATACGCACACACTTTAACACCGTGTAAGATATTTTTAGACCACACACACACACTTATTAAAACTTTACGCATGCATTTACACAAGGACCCACCTTAAAAAGAATATAAATTACAATTCGGCATGTCAGTCTTAATATCAATATCATGACATCCTTTCTTTGTTATGAGCACCATGTTAAAAAAAAGAAAAAAGAAATTCACGTCATTCTCATTTCAGTGACATCATCCCCCCTTCAATGACGTTATCATGAACGTCACAAGGTTCGTGACAAGACACTAAAGTCGTTGATGAAAGTATCCACATTAAAACACAAAACTAAACAAAACAAAACAAAACACACAAACCCATTTCCTGAGAAGTCACAATATCAAGCATGAAAAAAAAATCTGTCTGCATATGACAGTCATCGATAATTGAAGATCTTTCTGTTGTTGTTTTTCTCAAGTTAAATCCACACAAATCTAGTTGACAAAGAGTCTTGTGTGCGCTTCGTGCATTGAAAAAAAAAGGAAAAAAAGAAAAAAGATTTCACCCACGCAAAAAAGGGCTTTCTCGTTCGTTTGGTTTTGGATGTTTTTTCCATGTAGGTGACAATCAAGTATGTTCTCTTTTTTTGCATCAGAATACACACAGTTCAATCTGTAAGATCATAATTCTTTTCTGTCCTGGGTAGTACTATAAAAAAATTCTCCAGTTTTGTAGGTGATCTCAGGAGATGCGCGGGAAGGGGGGAGGGGGGGGGGGGGGGGGGGGGGGGGGGGGGAGGGGAGGGGGAACACACGAGTCTCGCTCGCTGGAGATCTGACATTTTGTCCACGGATCCAAAAAGTTCTTTCTTTATTTTTGCTGGTTATTTTCCTTTTGGAAGGAGGAGTTAAATGAGAAGGAAGTAAAAAATCCTTCGTGGAAAGTCAGAAAGAAAAAAAAAATCACCATGTCTGCATAGCTTTCAATTTGCAGAAATCTGTCGAGTTATGTCGTTTCCTTTCTTCAACGTGAAAGAAAAGAAGTGTCTTAAAAAAAAAAAAAAAGGTTTAACAAGAAAAACAAGTCACCACCAATCGTTTGGATGTGGTGTAACGTCACGGTCACCAGTTAAGTTCACCCCACACACAACGCCGAAGACACCACCTTCACACACACACACACACACACACACACAGAGTAGAGTTTCAGATAATTTTGGATGCGATCCGGTATGTGGATGGGTGGGTTCCACTCACTCATAGTCAAGACGAAGGCTAACCCGCGCACCCCTAGGGCCTTCTACCTACAATTTTAAGTCACACACACACACAGACCACGCCACAAAAAAATCCCTAAAATTTTAATCACACACACAACCACACAAAAACAACACACACACACAGTCAGGACCACCCCCCCCCAAAAAACAAAAAAAAAATCCAAAATTCAATCAACAACAACCAAAAAAAAATCCCTAAAATTTTAAGTCACACACACATACACCCTCCCACTCCACCCACTCACCACACTACTCCCCCCCACCCCCCCACAACCACACACCCACCCCACCCACACCACAACCACCACGCCACCACACAACCCCTTAAAAGCACAGCGAGCGTCCCCGTCATCCATCCATCCGTCCATCACACAGTCGACTCCAACTCCACCAGGCGCGGATTCAGCACGCGCAGGGCATTGCCCTGGTTGAGGTCCTGCTCGAACTCCAAGAGCTGGCCCAGGAAGTTGAAGTTGGGCGAGATGATGCTGCGCTTGGCCTTGACGAACTTGTAGGCGTCGCCCATGGCCAGCCGCGTGTGCTTGAGCAGGTAGGCGATGGTGATGGTGGCCGAGCGCGAGACCCCGGCGTGGCAGTGAATCAGCACGTTGGCCCCTTGTTGTCGGGCGTCGTCTGATATAGACAAGAGAGAGGACAAGAAAAGGTTAATTTTTGGTTTTAATTTTCAACATAAAATTTGATTGCAAGAAAATCATACGTATTATATATATATATATATATAATATATATATATATATATATATATATATATATATATATATATATATAAAGTAATTTTTTTTATTTCCAGATGGTACATTTATTCTTATTTATTCTTTTATATCGAGGATAATGGAATAAGCACTTGTGTACTTTTTTACATCCAATCCCCGTGTGTATAAGGATGCGAATTCTGTCATCTGTTCCCACCGGCACACAATGGCCTACTCTTCCGAAAAAGCGGAACGGGTTTTAACGTGTGCGCAAGATGTTCTGCGTGCGTTCGCACACGGGACCTCGGTTTATAGTCTCCTCCGAAGGCAATGCATTTGCTTTTTTTTCCCCCCATCAAGCCATCTATCTAAGAAATAAAGTAAAAGTAAAGGTGTCCCATAACCTACGCGGTCGGTCGTACATAGGGGAGTGAGGTGTCAGAGACCTCAATTTCTCCAGAGGCCGGCATATTGAGGACGGCGCCCATCTCCTCTCCCTCGCTGCTTTACCTTCCCTACCCTAAAGAGGGCAGGTACCCATTTACAGCTGGGTGAACTGGGGGAACTGTACTGAAGCCAAGGCTCGGCAAACGGTCACCCATTCAAACTGGCAACCCACGCTCGATGCTGCTTAAGCTTAGCTGGGGGAAAGCGAGTGCTCTGACCACTGAGCGATCCTCTTCAAGAGCAAACAGCTAAAAGCTTCAGATGAAAGTATAAACCGAGGTCCCGATCTTTTTTTTTTTTAACAACCAATCCCCGTGCGTATGCAGTTTTGTACATTTTGTCATCTGTGCCCACCGGCACACAATGGCCTACTCTTACGAAAAGCGGAGCAGGTTTGAACGCAAGACGTTCAGTGTGCGTTCGCACACGGGACCTCGGTTTATAGACTCATCCCAAAGACTTTTTTGGGGGGGTGTGTGGAGTCGGCATGGATGTTAACTCCAGGGGGAAAAAGGTCCCTTTGAACGGGATTCGAACCCGGGTCAGCAGATCACCAGCAGATCACGAGGGCAATGCCCAATGCTCTAACCAGTCAGGCTATCCTGTCCCATCTGATGTAAACGAACATATGAGGAGGTGTTTGTTGTGTGTGTGTGTGTTATATAACAAACTAAACCAATGCCCTTTCACAGTGATTCAAGTCAGTCACGTCACATTGTTCGGGAACAAATTGGTGGTAACCTACTTACTCAATCTAACTCACACACAGCTACAGCCGTCTAATACACTGAATGACTCACGAAAAGGCAAACCAGCACCACACACACACCTGTCTTGTCTTTTATAGTAATGGAGACTCACGAAAAAGCTTGAGTGTTTCTTCCTTGTCAACTTGTGGTGTTACTCACACACTACACACACTTCCGGAAGGGAGAGAGAGAACGAGCGAGCGAGCGAGAGAGACTGAATGAATAATGAACCGTTATTTTCCAAGGTAACAAATGAGAGAGATGAATGAATGAATAAAATGGAATGTTTATTTTCCAAAGGTCGACAAAAAAACCATAGAAGAGACAATGACAATTTCTTTTTATTCGAGATAAAAAAATTTGTCCATTGTCATTGGAGAGAGAGAAGAGAGAGAGAGAGAGAGAGAGAGAGAGAGAGAGAATGACAAATTCTTTATTTTGAGATAATGAATAAGCACTCATGTGCTTTTTACATCTAGTCCCCGCCCTTGGGATACATCTTAATAATAAATCCCAATACTCTACACTCCACAGTAAACCATAGGGAAAAAAACCACTTTAAAAACAAAACACCCCAACCACTCCCCCCCCCCCCGTACCCCCCCCCCAGAGAGAAGAAGAGAGAGAGAGAGACGCAGTCACAACAAGCAAGAACAACTCAAGGTGTATGACTAGCCTAGCCAATAGTGAAGCCCACTCCAAAACTACAAAGACCCTCCTCGTCACAAACCTTCCCAAACCCTGAATAGGATCCATATTAAGGTAGATCCACCATATAAGCAATCACGTTAGTGACTGGCGGTACTGATTGGTCCTAGGTTTCGACAGGCCCCTTAAAAGAAAGAGGAGCGTGCCGCCACGTTTGTCACGTACGCCCCTTAGTGAGTAAGAGACTGACTTATCCTACAAAAATCTATCACTGGGACAGGACTACACTAGGCCTATGTAATACGAAGAACCGGCCCCTTAAAGGCTTGCTTTGTGTGTGCGCCTGAGAGATAGAGATAGAGAGAGAGAGAGAGAGAGAATAGAGAGAAGAGAGAAGAGTTTGTTTGTGTAAGAGAGAGAAGGAGAGAGAGAGAGATAGAGAGAGAGAGAAGAGAGCGAGAGAGAGAGAGAGAGAGATTGAAGAGAAGAGAGTGTTGAGTGATGAGGTGGTGTGAGGTGTGAGTGTGTGTGCATGTGTAATATTGTGTGTGTGTGCATGTGTATATGGTGGGTTGTGTGTGTTGTGTGTGAAGGAGAGAGAGATGAGAAGAGAGAGAGAGAGAGAGAGAGAAGAGAAGAGAGAGAAGCTTAACCCAAGTATGTGGTTGTGTGTGTGTTTGAGTGTAGAATGTGAGGTGCAAAAGCCGTGTGAGAGAGTGGAGTGTATGTGTGAGTGCGTGAAGAGTGCGTGGAGTGATAGTGTGTGTGAGTGAGCGTGTGTGTGTGTAGATGAGTGTGTGTGAGAGAGAGTGTAGTGTTTGACTTTCAGAGAGAGAGGAAGGGAAGGAGAGAGAGGGGCAGAGAGAGAGAGAGAGGGAGAAGGAGAGAGAGAGAGAGAGAGAATAGGAGAGTGGAGGGAGAAGATAGAGGGAGGGAGAGAGAGAGAGCTCGAACTCGAATGTGAGTGTGTGTGTGTGTGTAGAGAGAGAGAAGAGAGAGAGAAGATGAGCAGAGAGAGAGAGAGAGAGAGAGAGAGAAGAATAGACGAGGAGAAGAGAAAAGAGAAGAGAGAGAAGAGCCATTGTCCAATTTTACGCGTAGGCGCTGACTCAGCACTGAGTGATGAATAAAGTGTTCCCTCCCAGATCTCTTTGTACTCAGAAAAAGAGCGCATTACTCATACAGTAAGCGAGTATAGTAGGAAGTGTACCTAGTAGTATGGCCAAGTGATAGTCGAGGATGATGGGGGGTTCATTGGTTTCTTTTTCTTCCTTCTTCTTTTTTTTTGACTGCATAAGGTTTTCTGTTTTTTTTAGGATTGAACACGAACACTTTCGGCTTGTGTTGTTTGGTCTATTCCTTACTTTGGTTGTGGTGTGTGGGCTTTGCTCGTCTAGATCTCCGATTCAAAGACGCTTGAATTTATTCAGTATAATTGGTAGACCCACGATTAGTTTTTCTAAGAAATGAACATCAATAAATCTTGTCAACGGCCATTTTATATTTTGTCCTTTTTCTTTTTGTAAGAAAGAATGCGAACCCGAAATCTCTTTATGTACCCAGTGAAAGGATAGAAAGCCTGGGTTACATAAGAGTATATATAGAGAGAGACATAATTATATACATACATACACACACAACCTTCCTCTTCTTTCGAGGGAATTTTGCATTATAGCAAGCGAAAAACAAACACTGTCCTAGCTTAACCTGTCCTTAACTGTTGACTGACAACACTATGACAACCACAACAAACAAAACCTCCTTTCCAACTTTGTAACGGAAATGCACTTCCATTTCTTTAGTACTACTCTCAATACCCCGTGGGGATGCCAAGGCCTCAGTAGAGATATATAACTATATATATATTATATATATATTATAGATTTAGATATAATATATATCTATATATATATATATAATTTATTTAAAAGCATCCCCATCTTCCAGGAAATCCAAGCGTAGGGATTCTCCTCTTATTTTCTCTATCCTCTCTTCTGTTTCGCTTTGCTCTTTTTTCTGCGTGTCACTCCCCTTCGGTCTATATTTCAGCTCATTCTGGTTCATTCCTCCTACTTCTCCTCCCCCCCCCACCCTTCTGCCTTTCCCCCCCCCTCCCTCCTACCTCCCCCCCGCTCCACAACTCCTCTCACGTTTATCTCCCCCCCCCCCCCCCCCCGACCCTACGTCCCTTTTAAAAAGATAAATTTTCTCCCCCACAGCAGAAGCCGGATGCGCTGGAACCTGACAAGACAGAGGGGCATAAACGGCAACGCGACGCAATTTCGCTCATGCGAACGCCATGCAGAACATCTTGCGGCATCTACGTTTAAAACGTTAAATCCTGTTCCCCGCTTTTTGAAAGAAGTATGAGGGCCATTGTATGCCGTGGAACAGATGACAAAATTTACAAAACCGAATAACACAACGGTACTGATGTAAAATACACATGAGTGCTTATTCCATATTTCCATCCCCCTAATCCTCGATATAAAGAATAAATAAATAAAGAAATAAAAGGTAACAACATAAGTCTGCTTGAATATCATTCGACAAAAGAAAGACGGAGAGACGAAGTACTCCCTCACTCTCACTCACTCCGCACTCCCTCATTCATTTGGGCACTTAACGCTGTAAGGAAAGTAGAAAGGTGATATTAACATTTTTCGTTCTCAGTAGAGACTAGATGGCCATTTCAGTCGTCCTATTATTCTATTTATTAGGTCCATTATTTCATCAATTTTTTTATCATATATACCATCATCTTTTCCATAATATTATCATTCCCATCTATTATTTTATGACCCATTTTTCATTTCATTAATTACCCCATTTCATCATATGTTATTTTATAACATTTTTATGTCCATTTTTATTAATTTTTCATTCATAATATTTATTTATATCATAATTATTTTCCATCATTTTATTCCTTCATAAATACCCTTCATTTTTTTTATTATTTATATTTTTATTTCATTTTCTTCTTTCCATATTTTTAATTATATATATTTCGTCCATATTTATTTTTACATTTTTTCATTATTTACATTATCATATTTCATTTATTAATTTTTCGTCCATACATTTTCATTCATTATTTTTTCTTCATTATTTATCATTTTTAATTTTTATTTTCATTAATTCATTTTTTCATTTTTTTTATTATTTCTCTATGTTCTTTATACATATTTTTCATTTCCATTTTATATTCATTTTTATATTTTATTTTTTATTTTTTTTCATATTTTATTTATTATTTATTGTTTTTTTTCTATTATATTTTCTATTATATATTCAACATTTTATTTTTTTTCATTTTCAATTTTTTTCATTTTTTTATTTTTTTATTATTACCAATATCCATTAATCATTTATTTTTTTCATTCACATTTTTTTACATATTTATTTTTTAATATTCCATCTTTTTTTGATTATTCATGTAATCATTTGATCTCATATAAGTTTTTATACATTTGTTCATTTTAATATTTTATTATTTTTTTTTCAGAATTGTTCCATATTCTTCCCATTTTTCTCCATATTTATTTTTTCATTTCATTTAAATATATTTATTTATTTCATTTTTTCCTTTGTTTACTCTACAAAATATAAACACACACACTACACACACGCACCCGAACCACGCAGCAACACACACAACACAGACACACATACAACCAACACACACGCACACAACACAACACAACACACACACGCAGAAACCGCGTTTCCGCTATTTTCGTAAGATAGCCATTGTGTCTGGAGGAACGGATACAAACATTTACAAAAAACCCCCCAACTGCATACACACGGGGACAGGATGAACAAAATCCTAAATAGTGCTTATTCCATTATTCTTGAAATAAAAAAATACACACACACACACAACAACACACCTGCACCATACACAAACACACACAAACACACACAAAGAGGTCCGAGCACATTTTTACCTCTGACACTATCGCAAAATCTCTTTAAATCTTTCAAAAAACATGAAGAAAACAGAGGACAAAAAACACCCAAAACAAAGCCACCGTTCCCCCCCCCCCCACCCCACCACCCCTCCCCCACCCCCCCCCCCCCCCCCCCCCCCCACCCCCCCCCCACCCCCCTCACCCAAGCCCCCCCGAAGTTCCTTGCCCTTGTTTCTTTTTGGTTGCGGCTTGTTTTCTGCCGCCTCAGACCTTAGCATACCAACCCACACTTATGACTCACAGCAGTTTCCTACTTTAGAACAAGAATCTAATATAGCCTAGTGTAGTTTTGGTCAGAAATCTCTTTCTCTCCTCTCTCTCTCTCTCCTCTCATCCCCCCCCCCCCCTCTATCTCCCCCCGCCCCTCTTTCACTCTCTCCCTCCCCCCCCCCCTCTCTCTCTCCCCCCCCCTCTCTCTCTCTCCTCTACCTCCACCTCTCGTCCCCCCCCTCCCCTCCCCCCCCCCCCCCCCCCAGGGGTTTGAGTTCCCCCACCCCCCCCGTGTGTTGTTGGTGGTGTGCGCGTGTGTGTGCGTGTGCTTCATATATGGCCAAAGAGCCATTTTGTAAATTAAAATAACACCCCCCCCCCCCAACCCGGCCCCCTCTCTCTCCTCCCTCCCCCCCTCCTTTTTCCTCCATGTCTCTCTTGTCTTGTCTTTCCCGTCTT
>CM054138.1:46517554-46525054 GCA_028751875.1 Rapana venosa
TGATGTGTTGTAAGAAGAGAGAGAGAACTCGAACTGGTTAATTCAGTAAAGGCTATAGCCCCCGAACAGAAACTGAAAGTGGGTACAATACACCACTTTCAAAGCAAAAGCCTAACCATTGACAGGGTTTTCGAATCTTACCCGGGGAGATAGAGAGGAAGAGAGAGAGAGAGAAAGAAGAGAGAGAGAGAGGAGAGAGAGAGAGAGAGAAGAGAGAGAGAAGAAGAAGCGACGAGCGAGAGAGGAGAGGAGAGAGGAGAAAGCCAAAATGGAAAGAGAGCAGATAGAGCGAGAAGAGAGCGAAGTGAGAGAGAGAGAAGAGAGTAAGAGAAGAGAGAGAGAGAGTATTTTTAAACTGGGGATTGGACTAAGCATAGTTAGCTGTTTTTTTTTCTCCACCCAGGTTCCAACCTACAAGCTTTTCCATAAACACACGAAAAAGACCGAAGACACCCCCCCCTCCCCCCCCATTAAAAAGAGAATCATGCATATAAAGAAAGTATAAATCAGCCGACAGTCTACAAGTCTTAAAACGAAAGTTCTAAGGCTAATACAAAATGCGTAGTTATGTGTCAGTAGTGTGTGTGTGTGTGAGAGATATAGAGTCAAACAAGAGAAGAGAGAGAGAGAGAGAGGGTGGGAGAGGAGAAGAGAGAGGGAGGGGGCGAGAGAGAGAGGGAGAGAAAGGGTGGGGCGAGAGAGGAGAGAGAAGAGAGAGAGAGAGAAGAGAGGGAGGGGGGCGAGAGAGAGAGACGAGAGAGAGAGAGAAGAGAGAGAGAGAGAGACAGACAGACAAACAGACAAACAGAAACTCGAGACATAAGACACAAGCCAGAAACACATATACACACTACGCACAACTGCAACGCACACGCACCACGCACAACACACAAACACTACACATAACCAACACACAAAGTAGAAAGGTGAAACCTCTGTGGGTCGTAGGGGAAGCGAGGCATCAGAGACCACAACTTCTCCTAAGAAGGTTCAGCATATGTAGGGGGGCGGTGCGCCATCTCTCTCCTCTCCCTCACTATACTGCTTATAATACACAAAAATAAAACCTATCCCTGACCTAAAGAGGTCAGGTTACCCCCAGACCTCATTTATACACACAACCAGCTGGGTGAACTGGGGAACCTGACTGAAGCCAAGGCCGCAAACAGGTCAAAACCCATCCAACTGTTAACACCCGCTCAAACGCTTGCTTCAACCTTAACTTTAAGGGGGCAAGGGCGAGTGCTCACTGACCACTGCGCTAAACTCCAATCCCCTGAGATAGCAGAGAGAGAGAGAGAGAAAAAGGAGAGAAGAGAGAGTAGAGGATAGAGAGAGAGAGAGAGAAGAGAGAGAGAGAAACCCTAGAACAAAGAATTGATCACGAAAACCTCCCAAAAAGAAGGATAGCAAACGACCAGTCAAAAAAAGGAAAAAAAAAGACTTCAAAACGAAAAAAACAACAAAACAACCCCACAAAAATTTACTCAACCAAAAAATTCGTAAATTCATAAGGCTTCTTACGCAAAAACTATTACTAAGCTTAGAGGTTATTTGCTATGGCGCTGTCGGGGAGGCCGGAAATGCTTTGTATGTAAACGGTTTTGCAGGCGCTGTCGGGGGAGGCCGCCGTAAATGATGCGTTTGTAAGCGGATGCCTTGTGGCCCTCTTGTGCCAATGCCACGGCCACGTGCGGCTGTGACGGATGAGAGCACATAGGTGAAGTTTGGTGGCGACGTAAGCTCTCCATTCCGCCCGCGTCACGCTCGTTCATCCCTGTTCACCCATCAGAAGATCAAAAACAAAGCTTCAGTGAAATTACCCATGTGTGATTTCTTTAACTTACCCATCATCGCGCTGCTACATAAACAAGAAGAGCAACAACAACTATATATATGATGATGATGATGATGATATGTATGATGATGATGATAATAATACTAAGATGAATGATGATAATACTGACTACTAATACACTACTATTGTACTACTACTATTTAGTACTAACTACTACTATTACCTACTACTCTACTACTACTACTACTACTACTATACTACTACACGAACTACTACTACATACTACAACATGTAAGGCATCCGCCGTCATCTCAGTCTCGTAAAAGACTGTGGAAATTCGCTTTTTCCCCCCCCCCCTAGGTGTTTTTTTTTTACACTCCAGAGCGCAAAGCCGGGTAAGAAGTCATTATGAGGGGCAAAGCTGTTAATACCCATAGCAGAAGCAGAAACACAACCCCCCCCCCATCATCACCCTCCCCCCCCCCCCCCCCCCGTCCCCCCCCCCCCCTCCCCCCCCATCCCCCCCCCTCCCACCATCCCCCCCTATACCCCCTGATTCCCCGCCCTCCCATCCCCTCCCCAGCCTATCCCCTCCCACCCTCCCCCATCCCCCCCCCCCCCCCACACTCCCCCCCTCCCCTTACCCATCCCCCTATCCCCCCCCATCCTTCCCCCCCCACCCCCCATCTCCCCCCCCCCTACCCTCCCCCCCACCCCCCCCCCCCCTCCCCACTTCCCCCCCCCCCCCAGCCTCCCCCCCCCCTCCCCCCCCCCCCGCCCACACCCCCCCCCCCCCCCCCATCCCCCCCCCCCCCCCCCCCCCCTCCCCCTCACCCCCACCCCAACCTCGCCACCCAACATTTCTCCCAACTCGCTGTCTAATGGTCCATAAGGAAAGGCAATATCTGCCGAACACATGAGTTCCATATAGCCGTCCGCCAGAGTATTGTCCAGAACGATGCGTATACAAGCGTCTTAAGATCCGACCGACCGAACCTCCGATGGAGTCCTTCTAAAACAACAACACCAACCTGCCCGTGCATGCTATAAGGTTCTCTTGTTATTTGGTTATTTTAAACTCTGTGTCATCATCCGCTCCTAACCGTCAACACACTGGGGCCTAATCTTTATACTCTATCCAAAAAAAAAAGCGGACGGTTTTACACGTGTGCGCACCAAGATTGTTTGCAATTCGACACACGGGACCTCGTGTTATAGTAATCTGCATCCGAAAGGAAACTTTTTTTCTATTTTGGAGGGGGGGGGGGGGGTTGGTGGGAAGGGGCGGAAGTGAGTGGCGCACTTACTCAAGCGGTAGAAGTTCCTCTAGAACGAAATCGATACCAACACCCGGTCAGCAAGATCACGAAATACTATACATCACTATACATCCACCAGCAATCCCTCGCCCATCAAAACCGCACCATCCACACACACACACAACACACACACCACACCACACACACAACACACACACACACACACAACACACACACACACACAACACCACACCTGCATGTGTATGACTTTACCTACTATAGGTAGAAGAAAAGGGTGAGCGGCGGGAGCGCCTCGGTGGCTGTCACCACAGTCCTCGTCCAACTAAGACACACACAAGTACAAGACACCCTCAAACAAGACACCAAGACATCAACACCACACAAACAAACACCACCTACATCACAATAACCAACCACGCAAAAAATAGACAACAAAAACTCGAAAAACACCACAAACCACACAACAACACACCAAACCATCTTCATCACACACGTTTAAATAAATCCTGTTCCGCTTTCGAAGAGCAGGTGATTTGTTGCCGGTGGAAACAATACATAAATTACAAAACCGCATACACAGCGATGGGAGTGGAATATAAAAAAAGCAACACCAGATGCTTATTCCATTAACTCGCGCATATAAAAAGAATAAATTAATATGTTCAAAAAAAAACCACACCCTTACAGCTACAACATCATAACCGCGACCAGGCCCTCACACATTAAACACACACGCATACACATGCAACTACTCTCTCCTCTTCTCCTACTCTCCACTCCAGATCCTCTCCCCCCCCCCCCCACCCTCCGCCGACCCCCCCTTATCCCCGCCCCCACACACACACACACCTGTGATATATCACAAGTCACAGTTACATAATACCAGAGGTAGAGAAGGGCAGACGTGGAGTAGCGGTGGACGGTCCCTTCGATCATCGGGCTCCCCACACTCGTTGGGGCTGGACATGCAGGCGTAGCGGCATGTCCCCCAGGTAGGGCACCCCGCCGGCACTCCAGCACAGCTTCCGGTCCTCCGCTCCCAAAGAACTGCGCTAACTACACTGAACCAAACTCGAAACTAAACTCCGCTCTCACTCAAAACCTCAAAACTTGCTTCATATTCCCACCTGCCACACACACAACACAAGCACAAAAAAAACCCACACAATTAGTTTGGGGTTTTTTTTTGGGGTATTTTTTTGTTTTTTTGCTTTTTCCAAACTGTGTCACACATCTGTCACCACACACACACACACAAACACAACCCACGGTCACAGCAATAGGTTTTGGGTTTTTTTGCGGTTTTGATTTTTTGGCTTCTCATGCCCCTCTCTCTCCCTCTCTCTCTCTTCTCTCTCTCCTCACTCCTCTCTCTCTCTACTCTCTCTCTGCCGTGTGCAGTCTAATTAATCTCGATCGCTCTCCACTCTCACTCTCTCTCGATCTTCCTCTTCTCCTCCTCTCTCATCTACTCTCTCTCTCTCCTCTATCGGTCCCTCTCTCTTCCTCCCTCATCTCACGACACAACATCACACAATAAATACACCACACATACAGCAACACTCCACAACTATTAGGTTTGGTTTTTTTTGTTCTAACCATTCATTTCTCCGAAAACCTGTCAACAAACCACAAAAACCATAATTTATTTTCTTTTTTTCCTCGACTAAACTCCGAGGTCACCAATGTAATGGTGAGGTTTTTAGGTTCCTTTGTTGTTCCCCTCCCCCCCCCCCCCATCCCCAATTTTTTTAGTTTTATTTTTTTTTATTTTTTTTTTTAGTGAATCACTAAAATTTGGTCACCACCCCCACTCTTTTTTTACCCGACCATTTAGGAGTAGCCGCATTTCGATTCTTCGGATGTGTCTATAAAACTGATTAGCATGAGTGTGCATATAACGTTTATTATTTTTAGTTTTTTGTTCTTGGTTGTTTTTTTTCCGATCAATTCCTACCGTACACAACTGGTATACTCCTTCCAAATGATTGCGAAACAGGTTTAAAAACGACGTGTGTGTCAAGATGTTCGCATGCGTATTTTCGCACACAGTGGACTCGTATTATAGTCTCATCCCAAGAGATCTATTAGACAGTTCATTCGATCTCTCCTTACTCTCGTCAAACTTGGAAAGAATGGCCGAGGCTGGAATTGAACGCGACCCCTCACGGTTTACTTGTTTTGCAATGAAGCAAGGCTAACGTCTTAACCATCGTCCTCTGGATGCCACCCTAAACCTTCCCTACATTTTGAATTCGTGTTGTTTATTATCTGAAAAGACAGCACAAATCCGCTGTGACGATATTTTGGCATAACATGTTAATCAAAACACATATCCCTCGCATAGAATACCCATTTACAGCTGTGAAACTGGAGGAACGTACGAAGCCCAAGGCTCGGCAAATCGTCCACCATTCAAACAGGCACCCTCCTCGATGCGCTTAAGCTTAGCTGGGGATAAGCGAGTGCACCTGACCACTGAGCGATCCTCTTCAAGAGCAAAACAACTAAAAGCACAGATAAAGTATAAACCGAGGTCCCGATCTTTTTTTTTTTTAACAACCAATCCCCGTGCGTGAATGCAGTTTTTGTACATATTGTCATCTTTCCCACCGCACACAATGGCCCTACTCTTACGAAAAGCGAGCAGGTTTGAACGCAAGACGTTCAGTTGTGCAGTTTCGCACACGGGACCTCTGGTTATAGACTCACCCAAAGACTTTTTTTGGGGGTGTGTGGATCGGCATGGATGTAAACTCCAGGGGGAAAAAAGGTCCCTTTGAACGGATTCGAACCGGGTCAGCAATCACCAGCAGATCACGAGGGCCAATGCCCAATGCTCTACCAGTCAGGCTAGCCCGTCCCATCTGATGTAAACGAACATATGAGGAGGTGTTTGTTGTGTGTGTGTGTGTTATATAACAAACTAAACCAATGCCCTTTCACAGTGATTCAAGTCAGTCACGTCACATTGTTCGGGAACAAATTGGTGGTAACCTACTTACTCAATCTAACTCACACACAGCTACAGCCGTCTAATACACTGAATGACTCACGAAAAGGCAAACCAGCACCACACACACACCTGTCTTGTCTTTTATAGTAATGGAGACTCACAGGGTTTTTAACGACGTGTGTGCAAGATGTTCTGCATGCGTTCGCACACAGGGTGGACTCGGTTTATAGTCTCATCCGAAGGACTTTAGACAGTCAGTTCGATCTGTTTCTCTCTCGTCAAACTTGGAAAGAATGGCCGAGGCTGGGAATTGAACGCAGAACCTCACGGTTTACTTGTTGGCAGGCGAACGTCTTAACCATCCTGCCACCCTACCTTCTCATTTTGAATTTCGTGTTGTTTATTATCTGGTAAAATGGGGAGCAGCAGCAAATCCGCTGACGGTTATTTGGCCATAAAATGTTAAGCATCCCTGCAAAGCGTCACTCACAGAAGAGGAGGCAGCATGCAACAAGAGCAGTTAGTTAGGGCGCGCGCGTGTGCACACGACAGACAGAGAGAGAGAGAGAGAGAGAGAGAGAGAGAGAGAGAGAGAGAGAGAGAGAGAGAGAGAGAGAGAGAGAGAGAGAGAGAGAGAGAGAGAGAGAGAGAAAGAGAGAGAGAGAGAGAGAGAGAGAGAAAGAGAGAGAGAGAGAGAGAGAGAGAGAGAGACTAAAGAGAGAGAGAGAGAGAGAGAGAGAGAGAGACTAAAGAGAGACTCAAGAGAAGAGAGAGAAGAGAGAGAGAGAGAGAGAGAGAGAGAGAGAGAGAGAGAGAGAGAGAGAGAGAGAGAGAGAGAGACAAGAGACTAAAGAGAGACTCAGAGAGAGAGAGAGAGAGAGAGAGAGAGAGAGAGAGAGAGAGAGAGAGAGAGAGAGAGAGAGAGAGAGAGAGAGAGATTACGCAATTAAAACTTAACATTACATACTTGATGACGAACCCCCCCAAAATCGTTATTATAACAAGTTTTGTTAGTAGTAGTAGCAAACAGCATAATACACCTGAACTGATATCATAATGCAAACGCAACACAAAAGGGATATAACTTTTTCTTTTTCTTAACCGAAGGCAAACGAAAAATTAGAAGTGATGTACTGTGACTTAACCTTGTGCACACAGGCCTACTTACTAATCAAATCAATAAACAGAAAAATATGGGGAAAAAAGTTGATAGACTACCTTTGGCACTTTCACAGATTGTTGTCACAATCGTGGTTTTGGAAGTTGGAGGGGGGAAAAAACACCCACACACACTCCACCACCACCACCACCACGGCAAGCAAATACCAAAACACCAATCTTCTAATAAAAAACAACCAACCCCCAAACAAACAAAAGAAACCCCCAGAAAAAAACAACAACCAAAAATCTTTTTTAAAAAATCACAACACTCTCTCCTGCTCCGACCTTTTTTTTTCTTCTCCTCT
>CM054138.1:46535054-46547554 GCA_028751875.1 Rapana venosa
AGAGAGATGAGAGAGAGAGAGAGAGAGAGAGAGAGAGAGAGAGAGAGAGCGCATATGAAAAATTGGTAAAAGATAATCTTATTTAGGCCAAGATTATTATTTTAGGCAACAGCTTACCCTACCTACTTGCCCTACCGATAGGTTACGGGAACACCATCACCTAACCGTACGATGCCTTGTTAAGTTTGAAAAAATATGACAGCGCTTTTTTTTTGTTTGTTTGTTTGTCCCTCGAATTCGACGATGACCTCCAAAACAGCAGAGAAGGCAACTGCCGTTTCGGAAATTGGGGCAGAAATTTGATTATAGTGGAGGTGCCTCGCCCACAGCACACCCCCACTCTCTCGGGCAGTTCTTGATTTAAACCATTGAGAATTGATGCTGGGGGCAAGAGAGGCTGTATAATCAGTGGCTTTCCCACTCATGGAATTCCACTTTACAGCTTAGTCTTCAGTGATCAATCGACTATGACTCAATATACTCAAGACTCTCCAACTTAGGAGGCTTGACTTGCACGGTCCTTATGTGTTGCAGCCCTAGGGGGCTAGTTAGCCTGTGGAGAACATCTCCAATGCTGACTGTTCGTATGCCCTAGAAAGGCCGAGACTGAAGTATATTTATATATCTACAAACATACTAAAAAGAAAGCCTGAACAGAGGTACGCTATACCCGTTTTCACGATACCGTTTCAAGTTTATACTTGAAGAAAACCCAAATTTCATATGTGCAAACTCATAGTTTCACGGGTATGGGCATTTTATACATGGAGCGAAAGGGTAAAATCAGATCGGAGCAACAACACACGGAATAAACAACATTTAAACTTAAAATCAGATCGGAGCAACAACACACGGAATAAACAACATTTAAACTACTTTACTTACAGTATTACAAGTGGGAAAAGAAAAATTAAAAAAAAAAAGAAGAGAGATGCTGAAGAAAACGAAGAATGAAGAGGAGAAGGATGTCCAGACAAAACGACAGAACAAGAAAAAGAAACATAATGAAGAGGAGGAAGAACATAACAGAAAAGAAATGGGGAAAAAAAGACGGGAAGAGAAGGAACAGAAAAAAAAAGAAAAAAAAGAAAGAAAAGTATTGAAGTAACTTTTAAAAGAAAAAAACAACTTACCTGGTCTTTTCAGCAAAAAATACTAAATTGTAAAACGCCCCCCTCAGACTTTTTGACACACCACACCCTTCACAAGAAAACACACACCTGACACACAAACACTACTGACTCAGACTACTAGTTACTACTCTAGGCCTACTACCAAACAACCACACCTACCAGCTTTCCACCACCCTCTCTCTCTTCTTCTGATTGGTCCTGCAAAGAGTCGAAGTTCTTCCCCCCAAAAAACTAGCCTTTTATCATTTATCTTCAACTTTCCGACAGGTCACTTTCACTTAGGCCTAGCCTATCCGAGCGCCTAAGTCTAAATTTAGTAGTAGACCGTTTGGGGCATCATGAAGGTTTTGCCAACGAGCCAATCAAAAACGAACGAGCTCCCGGGAGTTTGACCACAGCTATATGCTGAGGGTATGAGCTCATCAATGGTGAGTAAAACTTGTAGCCTACACATTGACACGTGACCCTCGCTGATAGATACACGTCTAGACAGTGACTCACCATTACTTGACCATCGCTGTTATAAGTGTCAACAACTGACAAAGAAAATCAACCTTCTTTGTGAGTGAGTGAGTGAGTGACTCACTCTGCACTACACTTGCTATAAATACTTGCGTTCTTCTTCCGCTATGGTCATTCTTTAAGGGGGGATGTACATCTTGCATAATGTTGTTCAATGTTGACTTCATCTTTAGGGTGTGTGTATATACACCCTAAAGTATGTGTGTGTGTGTGTGTGTGTGTGTGTGTGTGTGTGTGTGTGTGTGTGTGTGTGTGTTGTGTTCAATCAAATAACGTTGAATTTTGGTTTTGAAGCAACTTTTAGTCCATTTATAACTCAACTGTTTTACCAAAAAAATCTACGTCAATGATAGCACAGAAAGAGTATAAAAAAACAACCTTCGAGCCATAGCTTATAGTAATTTCAAGTCCCGATGTTTGTTTTGTTATGGTATGGTTAATTTTCATAATTATCGAGGAAGCAATCGTATAATTACCCAAACTGCCAAGTGGATGAGCACGCACTTTGTGTGTGTGTGTGTGTGTATGTGTGTGTATGAGAAACAGCGAGACAGAAAGAGAGAGAGAACTCGAAACTCGAAATGGTTTATTCAGTTTCGAGTTCTCTCTTGTTTCTTTCTCGCTGAGACAGAAAGAGAGAGAGAGGAGAGAGAGAGAGAGAGAGAGGAGAGAGAGAGAGAGAGAGAGAGAGAGAGAGAGGAGAGAGAGAGAAGAGAGAGAGAGAGAGAGAGAGGGGGAGAGAGAGAGAGAGACAGAGAGACAGACAGACAGAAAGGGGATGGACAGACCGACAAGGATGCCAATTTTTTCCTGGACCTAGTGGAGGAAGCACCATTGTTACTATCCGACACACCAGCCATGAAATCTGAACGTGGTGTGTGTGTGTGTGTGTGTGTTGTGTGTGTGTGTGTGTGTGTGTCGGTACCAGGTTTGGTTCAATAAGAACTATCATTTTCTCTAATTTTTCCCCCAAATATATTAACTATTTTATCAAGCTAGCCTGTCTTTCTATAACAACGACATTAATTATTATTGCGGAACACAAAACATTGAAAAATGCAGGACTGATTTTGGAAACTATGCAGCTGACGCAGAGCATACACCAGTTTCAGAGTGATTCACATCGCTCACATGCATGATGTGTCACAATGATCAGCTTTGGACAAACGAACACAGTGAGTCGGTTCTTCCGCTGGAATAAAAAAAATCTGTCACCACTTTTGGCACGACTGGTTTACTATACTGAGCGCTCTGAGACGAAAACGAGGCCACCCTGATAAAACGCGGACCTTCTTATCAATGATAAAACGCAGACCTTCTTATCAATGGCGTTTGCGTGATTAATTAATTTATATCTTAATTGGCTCTGACCCCCCCCCCCCTCCCTCTCTCTGAGACGGAGTGTGTGTGTGTGTGTGTGTGTGTGTGTGTGTGTGTGTGTTGTGTGCGCGCGCGCGCGTGTTGTGTGCAATGTATGCAATGTATGCGCTGTGTAAGCTATATTAATATAATTTTATATTTCTCAAACGACCATTCTTACATGTAAAATATAATAATTAGCGCTAAAGTCACAACCTTCTCGTCTTCAGAGAGCAAAACTATGCCCTAATCATGTTAGGTCTGAATTCTGTCCCCATTCCACAGGCCCTTGAAACCGATCAATACTGACTCTTTCGTCTGTACAGGTAAACAAACACTGGGACCAAATTTGACACGAAAAAATGACGTAATTCATGTCAACACCGCGCGGTGAAGCGCGGGAGGAGAAGAACAAGCGCACACATTTCAGTCACACGTGTACGTGTATAATATGTCTGTGTATACATACACACAGGTAAACAAGCTTCAGCGCAGGGGAAAAATGCATTTGGGTTAATCGTCTGATTTTTCCGACAGGTAGTATCTTAACGTTATGGAACACTTTCCTTGCAGCCCCACCTCCTTGGAAAACTGAAATTAAAAATCCTTAAAACTCTCTCTCTCTCTCTCTCTCTCTCTCTCTCTCTCTCTCTCTCTCTCTCTCTCTCACACACACACGCAAACACACACACACACACACACACACACACACACACACGCACGCACGCACACACGCTCACTCACTCACTCACTCACCTTGCAGAATCAGAGGCTGGCGCCCCTCACGGAGCAAGGTGGCCCACACGATGTGCAGAGCACTGTCACTGTCCAGCCCCGCAGTCTGTGGACCCGAGGAGCCTCCTCCCCCACACCCACTGCCTCGTTCGTCGTACACCACCACTTCCCGGCTGTGTCCGCGCCTCCTCAGGCTATCCCTGCCGTGGGTGGCCGCCAGGAGATCCAGCACCCCCACCTGACCCTGCTGCAAGCGCTTGCGGTTGAACCTGTCCGTGGAACTGATGTTGAGGGCGCCCCGAACGTGATGGGTGTTGTAGCACAAGAACGCCCGGCAGTCGATCACCAGCACAGGCCGACCTTTCCGCAGCTTGCTGGCCAGCTCGGAGGTGGTGACCGTCCTGTAGGTCGTGTTGCTGCTGCTGCTAGTCCTGTCCTCGTCTGTCCTGATGGGGCGAAACGTGCAGGTGGTCTGCCCTAGGCACGACGTGGGGGACAGGCTTCGCTCCCCTTGCTCCTGCGGGGAGTCATCCGTGGTAGGGCGGGTCATGCAGCTGCCGCAAGTCACCGTGTCCGTCAGCTTGGAGGAGAAGAGGGCAGCCGAGGTGTTGAGCAGTTCCAGGCGAGGCTTCTTCTCGCAGCGCTGACGACCCGACACGGCCGAAGCCAAGTCCAGCTTCAGGTCGAAGCGTCGCCGGTAGGGCAGGTGGAGTCTAGTTGGGGCCAAGACTTCCACGTCTCCCGATGACTCTGGCATGACCGTCGAGGCGTTGAGGACGTTCAGGTCCCTGAAGTCCGCGGGATGAGGATGAAGATGAGGGGTGGACGACGCCTGGACGATGATCATAAGCTTCCGTGTAGCCGCATCAGGTCCGATGTTAAAATTTTTATTATTAACGCTCGCTTGCAAATTTCGCACTCCTTTTCTCAATATAACTGGACACAAAGTGCTGTTGCGCAAGTCGATGCTGACGATATCAAAAGACGGAAGAGTTCTAGGAATGATTTCACCACAAATTTCCACTGAATCTAAGAGCGACTAAGTGACTGTCACACGGACGCTGACTGACTCAGCAAACCACTCCGGTAGTAACCACTGACACTACTATTACTACCAAGCCTGCACACATCACAGTAACATGGCACTCGCATGCAAGGCAGGTTGCCTTCACAAAGAAAATCTTTGAACAAAAATCACTCACCACACAAAAAGAAATATCAGGTAATCACCACAACGTCTGGTGGTCTCATCGCTCTTTCATTTCTTTTTCATTATGAACGCCAGATCTACAGAAAACCGTTATCGAGGCAGACGACGGGAAGTGAATGAACTCTTCTCACCGCTGACCTAGCTCTGAGCTACGTGTGCTGGCGATGAGATCATCGTTTCCATTTTTAGATGCCACGTGAGGTCGCCTCTGCGCGCTCGCACGCTTTGGGAAAGAACCTTGATCGTGATTGGGTAAAACCTGCAAGTCCCTGCTCCACAGAGGTTTCCCCTGGCCTTGCGGGAGAGTTTGGTAGTGAAAAAGAAAAGTACTGTCTGCAAACACTACTCTATAATGTCCGTTCACGTTTTAAGCATGCTGACGTGTGCGGGGGTTAACGCAGTCGGTTGGGAAGCTGTCTGTCGTAGGTTTAAACAGTATTTTATTCAATACACACCCAACCAGACAGCGATACAGCAAGGAAGGGGTGGAGGGGGGGGGGGGAGGGGCATTAAGCTACAGCTTATTTTTTCAGCTATGCTACATTGTTGCATCTACAGACATGGTGAATTTTTTTTTTTTTTTTTTACAATTACACATTCATAAAGTCACGTCTTTACACATACAATTACTCGTAAAATAATGTTGTTATTAATTTGTAAAGCACACATTTATGTGTATATGGGGCTGGAGGAGAGCTTGGGAATGGATGTCACTGCTGACACTTTTTTCAGGCTCATGAAAATGAGTGCCTAGTCTATCAAAGTGAAAAGAGAGAGAGAGAGAGAGAGAGAGAGAGAGAGAGAGAGAGAGAGAGAGAGAGAGAGAGAGAGAGAGAGAGAGGAAAAGAGAGAGAGAGCAAAACGAAAGGGATGAGGAGAAGACGTGTGTTGAAGTGATCGTAAAATGCTGTACCATGATCCGTTTTTACTTTTTGCTTTGTACCCAATTTCTGTTTGGGTTGCCTTTTTGGGGTTTTTGTCTATGTGTGTGGTGTAAGAATGCATGGTGGAAGGAATAATTGTGTGTGTGTGTGTGTGTGTGTGTGTGTGTGTGTGTGTGTGTGTGTGCGTGCGTGCGTGTGCGTGCGCGCGTGGGTGTGAGTTTTTTCCTTGTTTTTGTTGTTGCTGTTTTTGTTTTGTTCTCCTTGTGGGAGTACTTAATTTTTTTTCTGTTTGTACATTTGACTTGTTAGTTTAGGTTATCATCATCATCATCATCATCATCATCATCATCATCATCATCATCATCATCATCATCATCATCATCATCATCATCATTATTGTTATTACTACTACTACTACTACATCATATATATATATATATATATATATATATATATTTATATTATATATATATATATATATATATATATATATATATATATAATTACTACTACTACTACTACATCATATATATATATATATATTATATATATATATATATATATATATATATATATATATATATATATATATATATATATTATATATATATATATCTGATTTGTTTTTATAAAGATGGATGGCTCGATGAAAAAATAAGCCATTGCACTGCTTATTCAATGTACCATCTGGAATTAAAGTTTGACTTTGACAACAACACACAAAGTAAAAAGAAGAAAGAAAAACTGACAACAAAACTGAATGTAAGCAGGTGGATCGGTGGTCTAGAGGTAACATAACTGTTTAGAAAGCGAAAATTCGTGTCGGAAGTTTGCGGTGGTTCGAATCCCGTTTGGGCCCAAAACTTTTCCCCCATCCATGAGACCATGAGTGGTGGTCTGGGTGCTAGTTTTTCGGATGATACGATAAACCGAGGTCCCCTGTGTTACACAAAATTATTCAGCGCACGTAAAAGAATCCACGGCAGCAAGAGAGTTGTACCCTGGCAAAATTCTGTAGAAAAAAGCCACTGTGATAGGGCAACAAATACAGTTGCAGACAGAAAAAGAAAAAGAAATGGGTGGCGCTGCTCTTGTGGCGACGCGCTCCCCCCCCCCCCCCCCCCCCCTAATTTCACGCAGAGAAATCTGCCGTGACTTAAAGTGGTATGAAATGAAATGCAGTGAAAAATACAAAAAGCACCAGGAAGCAATCGTTGAGCCTAAGGACAAAAAACTTCTATCGCACTTTTGTTTGTTGTCTTTTTCCTTTACCTTTTGATCTTCTTTTCTTCTCTAGCTTATTTTCTGCCTCGCCTTCCTGGTCCATTCTTTTTTTCTCTCCCTATAATAATAATAATAATAACAACAACAACAACAACAACAACAACAACAACAACAACAATAATAATAATAATGATAATAATAATAATAATAATAATGCTGCTGCTACATGGAATTTATACAGCTCTACATCTTGGAACAAAACAAATCAAAGCGCTTTCATTCATCCTACTCATTCACATGCAGCCAGTTACAATTAATATTTTTGTGTGTGTTTGTTTTACAAGTTCAAATGTATACACACACCCTCTCACGTACGCACGCTTAGACACGCACACCCGCGCACGCACATAAAAGTTTACACTAGACGTTACGTGGCGTTTTGCCTGTATCTTGTTTGTTCTGGTAACCAGGTAGTGATATTGTATATTGTAAACACTACTGGGATGGGTACAAGATACTAATTTTACAATAGTATTTGCCCATATTATGGCCTTTAAAAAAATTCTACACAGTTTTCATGACTTTAAAGTGATTCGTTGTCTTTTTTTCCCTTTCTTTCTCTTTTGCTCTTTTTAAAAAAAACACTTTTTTCCTCGTAACTTGGTGGCGATTCTTTAACTGGAATAGCTGGGCGTCCTCAGCATGGCCTGGTTATATTGACCTAAAGGACGGGACAACTCAGTGGTCAGAGCACTCCCTTTTCCCTTTTACTGAAAACCAAAGCCACCCATCAGTGTCCTTGGAAGAATAAACCACACTGTGGCTCAGCGTTATGGATGACTTTTAAGGACGGACACCATAACCGAGTGGTTAAGACCGTTCGACTTTCAATCCCAGGGGTCTATGAAATCGTGGGTTCGAATCTCGGCGGCGTCTGGTGAATTAAGGGTGGGGAATTTTTTTGCGATGTCCCAGGTCAACTTCAAGTGCAGACCTTCCAACGCCTTAGTTCTCTTCGTGCATATACACATCTATCTATCTATCTATCTATCTATCTATCTATCTATCTATCTATCTATCTATCTATCTATCTATCTATCTATCTATCTATCTATCTATCTATCTATCTATCTATCTATCTGTCCCGTAGTCTGACGACCGTGGGGGCACCCTCAAAGACTCAACAACCAGTTCCCTCCATTCCTCTCTCTGTTCTGCCTTTCTCAGGGTTTTGTTGAGTTCTAGGCCTGTCCATTCGCTGATGTTATCCTCCCAGCTCTTCCTTGGTCTGCCTCTTCTTCTTCCATATACACATGCAGAGGATTAAATACGCACGTTAAAGATTCCGTAACTCATGTCAGCGTTCGGTCGGTTACAGAAACATGAACATACCCAGCACACATCCCCGAAGTGGGTATGCGGCTACCTTCATGGCGGACAAAAACGGTCGAACATTCGCAAAAGATCATCATTAGTAAACCTCAGAGCTCTAACCGAGGAACGAGAGAAAAAAAAGAGACTCTAAATTAATATCCTCGACCTCGGCAGTTCGAAAAGCAAGATAACTCATGCGTGTGCTGCAGAGCGCTTATGGGCCTGTGTACAATTATACCCCTGTTGTGCCTTTAACATCAGTGCCGACTCCATTCTCCCCCGAAAATCTTCTTCGGATAAAACTATCAACCGTGGTCCCGCACACGAACGCATAAGCATAATGATTATTGCGCACACGCAAAAAATCCCCCAACAAACAACCCACCCCTCCTGAAAACAAACAAAACCCCCACCAAAGTATGCTCCGCCTTTAAATTTTTATTTTAAAAAATTCTTTTATATCGAGGATAATGGAATAAGCACATATGTGCTTTTTTACATCCAGTCCCTGTGTGTATGCGGCTTTGTAAATTCTGTCATCTGTTCCCACCGGCACTCACTGGCCTACTCTTACGAAAGGCAGAACAGGATTTAACGTGTGCGCAAGATGTTCTGCGTGAGTTCACACACGGGACCTCGGTTTATAGTCTCATCCGAAGGACCTTTCGGAAGAGTAGGCTATTGTGTTCCGGTAGGAACGGATAAAATCTTTTTACAAAACCGCATTCACATGGGGACTGGCCGTAGAAAAGCACACGAACGCTTATTCCATTATGCTCGAAATACAAGAATAAATACAAGAACGATTTCAAGTAAAATGGTTAGCGGTATTCTCAAAAGACAGTAATTTTTAACCCATGCCCGACCTCGAAAAGCGAGAGGGGATTCTCGCAGCTTGGGAAAAAATAATGGTCCCCCCAAGGCCGAAAATAGAAGTAAGAGCAGATCAGGGCATGGGTGAGGAGCATGGTGCAGAATGAATTGTACGCTTCATTCACTTAGGTTAAATTAAGAATGAAACAGGACCGTTTCAAATGTATAAAAAAATAGGTAGCGGTATTATCAAAGGACAGCATACACTTTGTTAGAATGCGACTGATATAAATGAGAGGATTCTGTTCGGGAAAAAATGATGGCCAAGCATCGAATAGTGGGTGGTGTGTGGTGGATGTGTGCGATGAGTTGTGGTGCCTGCCTGCATCACTCTGCGTGGGTGTGTAATTTAGTGACGGCGTTCTACGTTGTTACAGGAGTGGGGTGTGTGTGTGTGTGTGTGTGTGTGTGTGTGTGTGTGTGCGTGCGTGCGCGTATTTTATTATTTTTATTTTATTCTTTTTATATCGAGGATAATGGAATGTGTGTGTGTGTGTGTGTGTGTGCGTGTGTGTGCGTGTGCGCACGCGCGTGCGTGCGCGTGTGTGTATTTTGCTGCCTCATCTTCTGTGTCGTTCCTGTCCTGCTGTTCCCACGCCGCTCATTTCAACCTCTCCGTCCCCAGCCCTCCCCAGATTCGTGATGTCGCATCCTCAGGGCTGGCAGTCCACTGGGAGCCCATCAATGTCAGACCGCCTTAGGGCCACTACCCAGAGGAGCCCTGCACTGCTGCTGGGTCACTTGGGTGGTATTCAGTAGTGCCTGTTCTGAGTTAACATACGCAGGACACCACCTACTCGACTCAGCCCCCGACTGACGACAGTATCAGGTCAGTAGTGGAGCCAGACTGAGTCATGTACCCGAGGTGGCCACCACTATCACAACATCCCTGCAACGACCTCCCTCCACAAACCTCTAATCCCAGAGGCTTTGACACAAACTCACCACAGGCACAGAAGTGTATGGGGGAAACCGAAGCTGAGGTCACCATGAGATCAGAGCAGCCAGGACCACCCAATCAGAGACAGTTTGTTGTAATGCATGATGATCAACGACGATGACAATGATGTAATGATGCTATCGTGGAAGTGCTTGCGCTTTGAGACTGCTTGACTTTTTACACTTCCTATCGTAATAATATATCCCGGCGTCAACCTGGACAGAGAGATACAGACACCTGCAGTGTCGATCAGGTAATTTAACCAACACTCTCAAACTCGCATCCGAAAAGTGGAGGAAGCTCGACTGTGTGGTCCCAAATCTTCCGAATGATCCCGCGGCACACTTACTTTCCATAGGAGCCAGCTGGAATCCGAAAAAGTCCATAATTATGACTCTTATGGGATTCGAACCCGCGACCTTCAGTCCGTAACCCAAGGCGCTAACCCACAGCACTCTTAATAGGAGCCGGTCGGAGTAAAAAAATAAATGGCTATGACTCTTATGGGATTCGAACACACGATCTTCCAGTCCGTAACGGTAGGCGCTAAACACTGGGCCACGGTTCATCTGATGGTATATACTGCTGCTCCTGATACCGATGATGAAGAAGAGAAGACTTCTAAGAGTAAAGATGAAGACTACAAGAGAGCCGTCCCTGGCAACATTCTGGAGAAAAAAGCGACTCTGATAGGGAAACAAATGAATACAGTTGCAGACAGAAAAAAAGAAGAAAATAGTGGGTGGCGCTGCTCTTGTGGCGACGCGCTCTTCCGTGGGGAGAGAGCAGCCCGAATTTAACGCAGAGAATGCCATGACTTAAAAGTAGTATAAAATTAAAACAAAAAAACTTGATAGGTACAGGTTTCATTATTTTTTTTTTTTATAGAGAAGCAATAATTATATGTTTATCAACTTTTTGGGGATTATTTACTATTAAGTTTTCATTCAATTTGTTCCTTGGTGAGAACTCCGAGATTCACCAAAAAAAAGTAGAAAAAAAGATAAAATAAAAAAGATTTTTGCGTATGCGACCGTTTTTGCCCACCATGAAGGTAACCACATTCTGATAGGGAGGATGTAGGCGTTTATATATGTAAAAAAAGGATAATGGTATGGAAGGAAGATCCCGTGTTGTGTGTGTGTGTGTGTGTGTGTGTGCGCGTGCGAGGGCGCTCGAGCACGCGTGCGTGGGCGCGCGAGTGCACTTGCAACTGTGTCGCTATTTTATGCTACAATTATGATTTACAAACACCTACAGCTTTTGTGTACAAATGGTTACGCCTACCGAATATCCTCTCTTTCTAAAAATAAAATTATTTATCTTCTCTTCTTCATCAATGGCTCCATCAAATTCATATTACTACTACCCCCATCATATTGACGGGACCATATGGTGCAACCGTCGCCTTCATCAGTATTAAAATAGTATGAAAGGAAAGCGTGAGGCCTAGCGGTTAGAGCGTAGTTAGCGTTCGGGATCTGATGGCTAGGGTTTGAGCCGCCGCCGCCGCCGCCACCACCACCACCACCACCACCACCATTATCATCATCACCACCACCACCACCACCACCACCATCATCACCAACACCATCATCATCACCACCACCACCAACGTCATCATCAGTGTCGTCGTTGTCGTCTTCATCATCCCACGTTGTCATTATTTTTTTAATTATAGTTATCATTAAAAAAAAATGTTGCTAAAAGAAATACAATAAAGTTATCCTCCCGCCCTCCATTAAAAACTACTACTACTACTACTACTACTACTACTACTACTACTACTACTACTACTACTACTACTACTTACTACTACACTACTACTACGACTACGACTACTACGACTACTACGACTACTACTACTACTACTACTACTACTACTGACTGCTGCTGCTGCTGCTGCTGCTGCTGCTGCTGCTGCTGCTGCTACTACTACTACTGCTGCTGCTGCTGCTGCTACTACTACTACTACTACTACTACTACTACTACTACTACTACTACTGCTTCTGCTGCTGCTGCTGCTACTGCTGCTGCTGCTGCTGCTGCTACTGCTGCTGCTACTACTACTGCTACTGCTGCTGCTACTGCTGCTGCTGCTGCTGCTGCTGCTACTACTACTACTAATGCTGCTGCTGCTGCTAAAACTACTAGCTGCTGCTACAACGACAACGACAACAACAACAACAACAACAACAACAACAACAACTACTACTGCTGCTGCTACTGCTGCTACTGCTACTGC
>CM054138.1:46557554-46560054 GCA_028751875.1 Rapana venosa
CCCACTGCAGATTTATTTTGTATGTGTATGCCACAGCTGTACTTTAGTGTACTTTGTATTCGTAGTATTAATCTTTGAGCTGATCAGCTACCAATCCCCTTCGTTGTATAGGTCAATGGCCTGTTTATGCGTACATCTCTCAGAGTTCAAAGCTCTCTCTCGGGATAGCCTGGTGGTTAGAATGATGTATTCGTGATCTTCTGACCCTGGGTTCGAATCTTGTTCAAGAGGATTTTTCCTTTAGAGTTAACTAACATCAGTGCCGACTCCATTCTCCCCCAAAAGTCCTTCGGATGAGACTATCAACCGAGCCCCCGTGTGCGAACGCACGCAGAACATCTTGCGCACACGTTAAAGCCCGTTCCGCTTTTCGAAAGAGTAGGCCATTGTGTGCCGGTGGGAAGGGATGACAAAAATTTACAAAACTGCATACACACGGGGACTGGATGTTAAAGAAAACCACATGAGTGCTTATTCCGTTATCCTCGAAATAAAAGAATAAATAAATAAAATTAAATAAATATGTCTGTCTCTTTCTAATTCTGTTTTGTTGCTCTGCAAGTTTTCCTGTCAAACTTCAGTTTGTCTCTTCATTTGTGTGACAGGTATAGAAAGGATTTGTCATGAGTATTTTTCTTTGACATGACTTTTTGCTTTAGAACTATTTCCACATAACAATGTATTCCATGTTTTCTGAAAACTCTCCCTCTCTGCCTATCCATGTCTGTCTGCCTTTGTCTGTCTTTGTCTATCTCTGTCTCTCTGTCTCTGCCCGTCTGTCTTTCTTTGTCTGTCTGTATCTCTGCCTGCATGCCTGTCTGTCTGTCTGTCTCTGTCTCTCTCTGCCCCCCCTGTCTATGTCTGTCTCGATCTCTGTCTGTCTGTCACTCTGCCTCTCTCTCTCTCTCTCTAAACGAAGCTTGTTATTTGTGTTGAAAAAACTACGAATATTGAATAATAACTCTTTTGACTTGCTCATTAAGATATTTGATGCACAAATACAACTCACTGTGTTATATGGTGCAGAGATTTGGGGCTTGGATGCAGCTGTGACACATTGTGAATCAGTGCACCTCTTTGCTTTAAAGCAGTTTTTAGGATTAGATAGACGTACACCTAATGATCTTGTTTATTGTGAAACTAATAGATATCCTCTCTCTGTTAATGCTGCTGTAAGATGCGTTAGATATTGGATTAAGATTCTGCATATGAATGAGAGCAGGCTACCTTTTAAATCCTACAAGATGCTTTATGATCTAGATGTCAAAGGGAAAAACAACTGGGCTTCACAAATACATACCTGTTTGTGTGAACTCGGGTTTGGATTTGTTTGGCTCAATCAAGGTGTCGGAAATTTAGAGTTTATTAACGCTTTCAGGCAAATATTGATTGACTGCCGATGGCAGCAATGGAGTGATCATATACAAAAAGCAGTGAAATATTTCAAATGTACAGACAATTTTATAAGTTCGCATGATGTCAAACCTTATCTAAAACTTTATAAAATGGATATACTTTTGAAAAGAATTATGTCTAAGTTTAGACTTGGTGTATCAGATATAAATGTTCATAAATTCAGATACAGAGAACATGATATTGACGACCTCAGGCTGCTATGCCCATTATGTAAGCAAGCACCGGAGGATGAAGTACATTTGTGTTGTGCTGTCCAGTGTTAGAGGGTGTTAGGCAGAACTACATCCCTGTTAAATATAGTAGACAGCCTAATTTATTTAGACTCTGTTTACTCCTGGCATCAAGTCATTCTGAGGTTGTGCACAGCCTCACTTTATATTTGTGTAAAGCTTCAGAATAAGAGAGAGATTGTTATCCTAAGTCATATTCTCTCTCTCTCTCTGTGTCTCCAAAATAACAGAAGCTGTATCTCAGCACTTTGTTTTATGCTTTCCTCTTTAACATTAATTTGGTCTCAGAGTTCCACACACAATCTTTTTATTTATCTATTTATTTATGTTTAAAAAAAATAGTATTTTGTCCTAGAGTTCCACTCAAACTATACTCGAGAAGCCACTGAGATTTCAGCTTGTTGAATATTTAACTTACAGCATATCCCAAATTGCAAAGTATGTTGAGGGTGATGAAGATAATGGCGATGTGTGTTTGGATTGTAGTCACCGATAGCGCTTTGATTTGTTTTTTGCAAGATATAGCGCTATAAAAAAATTCCATTCATCATTATTATTATCCTCCTCCTCCTCCTCCTTCTTCTACTTCTTCTTCTTACTATCATTATTATTATTATTATTATCATCATCATTATTATTATCATTATCATCATTATCATTATTATTCTTATCATCATCATCATCACATCATCATCATCATCATCATCATCATCATCATCATCATCATCATCATCATCATCATCATCATCATTATTATTATTATTATTATTATTATTATTATTATTATTATTATTATTATTATTATTATTATTATTATTATTATTATTATAATAATAATAATTACAGCGACGATG
>CM054138.1:46562554-46567554 GCA_028751875.1 Rapana venosa
CTCTTCTCTCTCTCCCCTCTTTTTTCTTCTCACACACCCCAAAAACCCACACCCCACCACACACAACAACACACACACACACACACCACACACACACACAACACACACACACAACACACACCCCCTCTCCCCCCCCCCCCCCCGGGCCTCCCCCCCCCCAAAAAAAAAAAAAAAAAAAACCAAAAAAAAAAACCCCACCCCCCCCCAAACCCCCCCCCACACCAACCACACACCCAACACACACACACCTCCCCTCTCTCTTTTTCTTCCCTCTCTCTCTCCCCCCTCTCTCCTCTCCCTTCTCCTTTTCTTCCTCTCCTCTCTCTCTCTTTCATTCTCCCCCTTTCCCCTTTCACACACACACACCTTTACCCCTCTCCCCTTCCTTTTCGAAAAAAAAAACCCAAAAAAAAACCCTGGACAAACAAACTCAAAGGCAGAGTAGCGATAAGGGATAATAGGGGTGGTGCGGGGTGGTGGGGGTGGTAGGGGTGGGGGGGGGGGTCGGGGGGGGGGGGGGGGGTAGGGGGAAGAGACGCCGGGTATGGGCTAACAAAGAAACAAGCCCCTGAGGGAGGGGGATGGGGGATCGGGGGGAGGGGGGGGGGGGGGGGGGAGATGAGGAAAAGGGGTTTGGGGAGGGGGGGGGTGGTGGGGGATTGGTGTGGAGGGGGGGGAGGGGGAAAGGGGGGCCCCCCCCCATGTCATTTCCCCCCACCTTTCACCCCGGGGGAGAGGGTGAGGGTAGGGGGTTTTTTTTTAAAGGGGGGGGGGGGGGGGGGGGGGGGGGGGGGGGGGGGGGGGGGGGGGGGGGGGGGGGGGGGGGGGGCAGTGGGAATCCCTTCCCCCTCCCCGTGTCTGTTGTTTTGAGGGAATACGATTGAATATGAGAATATTCTCGTGATGTGTGTGTGTGTGTGTGTGTGTGTGTGTGTGTGTGTGTGGTGATGTGTGTGTGTGTGTGTGTGTGCATTGTGTGTTGTGGTTTATGTGGAAAGTGTGTGTGTGTGTTTGTCTGCGTGTGTGGTGTGTAAATTTGATATTTGTTAATTAATCCTATTTGTGGATGGTTGTATGCGGTTCAAATGAAATAAAAAATGTAAGCGTAAGCGCTATGATTTTTTTTTTTTGCTTTACGAGATTATGATTTTAACGACACCACACACGTGTTTTTCACAGTAGCCGGTACAACCAGGAATCACTTCTGTCATTTTGCTGAATTTTTCCTCCAATACTCCCCAGTCCCCAAAGTTCTCCTCTATGGAGAACTTGTGCAGGGAAAACGTCCCACAGGCAGACCACAGCAGCGATTCAAAGACGTGTGCAAGAGGAGACTTCAAAGCCCTGAACATCGACCAGAACAACTGGGAAGCAACAGCCCTCGAACGGTCAGCCTGGAGACGGAGAGACTGTGCAGAAAAGGCCTCTCCAAGTTCGTAGAGACACTTGCTGCTCAGCAGCACGAGGCAAAGAGAATGAGAAGAAAGGCTGCAGCCTAGGGAGACAGACAGACCAGCGTCAGACTTCATTTTGCCCTCTGCCATAGGGACTGTCTGTCATTCCCGTGTCGGACTGGCCAGCCACACTCGACGCTGTACCAGAATTTTAAATGTTTAAAATTTGTTATTCTTTTATATCGAGGATAATGGAATAAGCACTTATGTGGGTGTTTTTTTTACATCCAGTCCTCGTGTGTATGCGGATTTGTGAATTCTGTCATCCGTTCCCACCGGCACACAATGGCCTACTCTTACGAAAAGCGGAACAGGATTCAACGTGTGTGCACACACGGGGCCTCGGTTTATAGTCTCATCCGAAGGACTTTTAGGGAGAGTGGAGTCTGCACTGATGTTATATCTCCAGAGGAAAATTTCCCCCTTGAACGGGGAATCGAACCCGGGTCGTCAGATTGCGAGCGCAATGTTCTAACCACTAGGCTATAGAGCGTTACTCCATAGTCTTCCGAGACTGGAGGCTGCCGGCAGTGTACTCCCCGGTGTGTACATGGCAGTACAAGCATCCTTGAAGTCAACGAATCCCATTCTACACCTTCTGTAGCTTGGACCTCACGGTGCCAGTGTCTTTGTAGGCTTATGTCTTGGCAGCAAGAGTTCCATGAAAAATGAAGTGATTTTCCAAGTAGCGGTTTCTAACCCCCAAAGTGCATGCTTCTCCAACATTTCACCTACAAAAGTCAGATAGTCTTCTTCATGCAAGAAGGTAAGGTGACTTTTGCTGGTAAAAAGTTGGTGAAATTCCCCTCCCCCCCACCCCCCTCCCAAATGACAAATTCTACAAACCACAAATTTCACCAACTACAAACTAGTGGTGAGAAAGTCAGTGCAAAGCTAAGCATGTCAGCAACGTCCTGTTCTGCTTTTCATACATGACGCAACTGTGACGCCACGCATGACCTCTTGATATTTTGCTTTTAATCAACCCCCCCCCCCCCACCCCACCCCCCCCCCCA
The DNA here is from genome assembly GCA_028751875.1 of Rapana venosa. Lineage (NCBI taxonomy): Eukaryota > Metazoa > Mollusca > Gastropoda > Neogastropoda > Muricidae > Rapana > Rapana venosa. The sequence goes on from CM054138.1 coordinate 46,565,025, forward strand.
CCTCCCCCCCCCCCCCCTTTCTTCTTTTTTGTCCTTGCAGATTGATTTTTTTTTCTTTTTTGAAGTTTACTTTTTAACAAAACAACAGTCTTGATAAAGTTTACTTTTAAAAAAATGACACACCTGTGGCAGTTCAATCTTGAAGTCGGGTAATAATGACGTCATTGGCAATACCTGTATTTTTTTCCCCTACAGCCGACGGAAAATGCTGACTACTTCTTCTTCTTCTTCTTCTTCTTCTTCTTCTTCTTCTTCTTCGTCGTCGTTGTCAAACGCTCAGACAGCAACTATTGTAATCTGTCATATGAGCGAAAATGCGTTGCGCTGCCAGTTAAAGCGCCTGACAAAATTAATCAGGAGGACCACCAGCGCATCCAACTTCGGCATGAGAGAGAATTGTTATCTTTTAAGTCTTTCAGGAAGAAAAAAAAGGCAGCATGCAGTAGAATGGACCAAGAAGGCGGAAAAGAGACAAGAAGGAGGAAGACAGGAGGAAGACGGAGAAACGGTGCCATACGCACAAATCTCACCATTGCTGATCTTCGATGCTCTAGTCGAGGGTACGAGAAAAAAAAATCTTGTACTAATATTGGGTTATATTCCATTGCACTGTCCAAGAAACATTCATCTTTGTCCTTTTCCTTTCTTTCTTTCTTTTTTTTTTTCGTTCCTCGGCTAGAGCTCCGAGGATTACCAAATGGTGAGATTTTGCGTATGCGACCGTTCCCCCCCCCCCCCCCCCCCCCCCCCCCCCACCACCACCATAAAGGTAGCCGTATTCCGTCTTCGGAGTATTCATCTTTATAAACCGAATTCAAATTGAACTAGTGGGGGGAAAATCACTTCGCAGCATTCCAGTCTTTTTTTTCACCATTGCAGGATTAGTTTCGTCATGTTTACCTTTTGCATGTCATATAATTGACAGAAGCAGCAGCTTAGCCATGTAGAAATAGTATAGTAAGCAGCAGCACAGCCAGCAGCAGCAGCAGCAGCAGCAGATAGTAGTAGTAGTAGAGTAGTAGTAGCAGTAGTAGAGGCAGTAGCAGCAGCAGTAGCTAGCAGTAGAAATAGTAGTACTAGTAGTAGTAGTAGTAGTAGCAGTGCAGTAGCAGCAGCAGCAGCAGCAGTAGAATAGTAGTATAGTAGTAGTAGTATAGAGGGCAGTAGCAGCAGCAGAGCAGCAGTAGAAATAGTAGGTAATAGTAGTAGTAGTAGACTGGTAACGATCATCATCAGCAGCAGTCAGTAGTAGAAATAGTAGTAAAGTAGTAGAACAGCAGCAGCAACAGCAATATAGAAATAGAGTAGTAGTAGTAAATAGTAGTAGAAGCAGTAGAAGTAGCATCAGCGCAGCAATAGTAGAAAAGAGTAGTGTATACATCAGTAGCAGACAAGCAGCAGAAGTAGTAAGAGTGGTAACATCAGTAGGAGCAGTAGCAGTAGTAGTGGCAACAGCAGCAGTAGCACCAGCGGCAGCAGTAGTAAGAGTGGTAACATCAGTAGCAGCAGCAGCAGAAGTAGTAAGAGTGGTAACATCAGTAGGAGCAGTAGCAGTAGTAGTGGCAACAGCAGCAGTAGCACCAGCAGCAGCAGTAGTAAGAGTGGTAACATCAGTAGCAGCAGCAGCAGTAGTAGTGGGACACATCAGTAGCAGCAGCAGCAGCAGCAGTAAGATTGGTAACATCAGTAGTAGTAGTAGGCTAACAGCAGCCACAGCAGCAGAAGTTGTTTTTATTGCTACTGTTGTAATTATTGTGGAAAAGACACACTCGGATGGCAGAAAGAAAACAAAAAGAGACATAGAGGGGGACAGAGGAAGAGAAGGAGGGAGGAGGGTGCAGCGGAAACAAACGGACCGGTGGCATAGTTTGTTTGAACTTCTAGTACAGGAAATGAGCGACAAACAAAACGTATACCACCCCCCCCCCCCCCCCCCCCCTAGCAATTTCTACCCCACGGATGAAAAGTGCATTTTCAAAAAAAAGGTTGGTATTGCAAAGACTAATGCTTGCACTGAGACTGCTGACTGACTCCCTGGCAAAAGAAGGCACAAGGCAGGAGCAGGTGGGCAAGTCTTGCAGTGATTCTGAAGCCAGGACCATCATGGTGGGGACGGGATAGCTCAGTGGTCAGAGCACTCGCTTTCCCCCACAGTTGGATGGGTGACCGTTTGTGGCCTTGGCTTCAAGTACAGTTCCCCCAGTTCACCCAGCTGTAAATGGGTACCTGCCCTCTTTAGGGTCAGGGAAGGTAAAGCAGCGAGGGAGAGGAGATGGGCACCGCCTTCAATATGCTGGCTCCTGGAGAAGCTGAGGTCTCTGACGCCTCACTCCCCTACGACCTTATAGGTTATGGGACACCTTTACCTTTACTCTACCTTTAAAGACCATCACCATCAAGGTCAAGCAGCATAGCATCAGTACTGACTTCACTCAACCCCGAAAGTCCTTTCGTATGAGATTATAAAACTGAAGTTCCTTGTATGAATACACCTGCAGAACATTATTGTGCACACGTTAAAAGCCGTTCA
>CM054138.1:46572554-46577554 GCA_028751875.1 Rapana venosa
CACTAAGGTACCCGTTCAAGGCGATTTTTTCCCCCTAGAGTCAACATCAGTACTGACTCCACTCTCCCCTGAAAATCCCTTCGGATGAGACTATATAAACCGAGGTCCTCCATGTACGAACGAAGGCAAGCACGTCTTGGGCACGAGTGAAAACCTGTCCCACCTTTCGGAAGAGTAGTCCATTTTGTGCTGGTGGGAACGGACAGAGGACAAAATTTACAACAACAAAAAAACTGCATCCACTCGGGGACTAGATGCAGAAGAGCGCATGAGTGTTAAATTCATGACTCTGGAAAGAGAAAGAAGTGAAAGAAATAAAGTAATGGTACATTTCGTTGGTGGGTTTTCTTTCATCTCTAAACGAATAGTGGTAAACATGGTTCCATCACAACATCACACGGTGTTTGTGATTGATAATGTCAGACTATAACATTCAAAGTATTGCAGCTCTCTCTGTCTCTGTCTGTCTGTCTGTCTCTATTTCTCTCTCTCTCTGATAGTTCCTAATCAGGGCAAGGGTCGGATGAAAAAACCGTATGCGAATGCTTACCTGTTACCCTTGAAAAATAAAGATTTGAGATTCATTCATTCATTCATTCACTCACTCATTCATTCATTCATTCATTCATTCATTCATTCATTCATTCATTCATTCACTGTCTGTCTGTCTGTATGTACCCCCCCTCTCTCTGTGTCTTTCTGTCTCTGTCTGTCTTTGTCTCTCCATTCACACAGCTCACCCTGGTTCTTTCCCTTCCCCCACCTTCCTCTTCTTCTTTTAAAAAAAAAGTTGTTTTTTTTCTAACCGAGCTTCCTTCCGTTTGGAACCCAAGCTGTTGCATCCTGAAACAGGCGCTGTGTATCTGAAAGCTCCCCTAGTGCGTTGCAGCTGTCGCTGTTGCTGTCGCCATGATGATATGTATCCCTAACATTATCATCACCTATAATCGCTGATAATATACACGTAGGCCTCATAACCCACCCTACAGCTTGATCTAGCAGCCTCTCCCTCTATTTCCGATCCGTCTTTTTGATGTTTTGGTATTTTTCTATTTTTAGTATCGCTTTTCTAGGCAGCCATAATTATTTGAACAATGCTTCTTCCTGTCTTATTGATCGTATTTTTGCTGTTGTTGATGTTGTTTTTATCTTGCGTTATTGTTGTTGTTGTTATGCGTGCGTGTTAGGTTGGTTTTTGTTTTCTTTTCAAACTGAGCAGCCAGCCAAGCTGTTACACAGGAAAAATATGTTGTCAGTTTTTCTTGTTTTATTCAAGTTATTTACTCATGTGTGTCGAGGAAAGTTTGAACAAGGAAATTGGTGGTGTAACGGGTGTGTGCAGCGATTAATGGTGGTTATGACTAAGAGAGAGAAAGAGAGAGAGAGAGAGAGAGAGAGAAGAGAGAGAGAGGAGAGAGAGAGAGAGAGAGAGAGAGAGAGAGAGGAGAGGAGAGAGAGAGAGAGAGGACAAATTCTTTTATTTCGATGATAATGAACAAGCAACTATGTACCTTTTTTTTTACATCCAGTCTCTGCCATTAGGGATACATCATGATACTAAAATAAGCCCAACACCCAAACATTCACATAGTATGAATAAAACCCACAAAAAACTACCCCCCACTCCCCGAAAAAAAAAGGAAAGAAAAATCAGAGAGAGAGAGAGAGAGGAGAGGAGGAGAGAGAGAGGGAGAGAGAGAAGAGGAGAGAGAGAGAGAGAGAGGAGAGAGAGTTACGCAGATATATATGCTAGAAGTTCGATCGTAGATAAAAATTTTATTCACAATTTGTGGAAGCCTGGTAAATATTGTGAACAGTCGGTAAAAGACTAAAAGAGGTTTTCTAGAGATAACTTGATGTAAACTATAGATAATTAATGTCATCGTAAAAAATCAAACAACCAAACAAACAACAGCAACAAATAAATAACTTGGCATAACATAACAAAACACAGCATTTCCCTGCCGGGGTGCCGGGAGCCTCTCAGTGTCATAGCATCCCCCACCTTCTGGAAATTATGTGCTAGGAAGTCCCTCTTTTCTATCCCTCTCTTTTCTGTCTTTTTGGTCCATTCTTTTGTCCTCCCCCCCCCCCTACAGAAAGACTCAAGGATAACAGTCTCTCTCTTGCACCGAAGTCAGATGCGCTGGGCCTGACTTGTCAGGTGCTTAACAGCAGCACAACGCATTTTTGGCTCGTATTATGACAGACAAGAATAGTTGCTGTCTGAGTGTTCATCCTTCGGATGAGACTATAAACCGAGGCCCCATGTTCGAACGCATGCAGAACATCTTGCGCACACGTTAATCCCTGTTCCGCTTTTCGGAAGAGTAGGCCATTGTGTGCCGGTGGAAACAGATGACAAAATTGACAAAACCGCATACACACGGGGATTGTATGTAAAAAAAAGCACAAGAGTGCTTATTCCATTATCCTCGATATAAAAGAATAAAAATAAATGTCCCCCCCCTCTCTCTCTGTGTCTTCCTGTCTCTCTGTCTCTGTCTCTCCATTCACACAGCTCACTCTGGTTCTTTCCCTTTCTCCCCTTCCTCTTCTTCTTTTTAAAAAAAAAGTTTGTTTTTTTTCTAACCGAGCTTCCTTCCGTTTGGAACCCAAGCTATTGCATCCTGAAACAGGCGCTGTGTGTCTGAAAGCTCCCCTAGTGCGTTGCAGCTGTCGCTGTTGCTGTTGCTGTCGCCATGATATCATGTATCCCTAACATTATCATCGCCTATAATCGCTGATAATATACATGTAGGCCTCATAACCCACGCTACAGTTTGATCCAGCAGCCTCTCCCTCTATTTCCGATCGGTCTTTTTAATATTTTGGGTCTTCTTCTATTTTTAGTATCGTTTTTCTAGGCAGCCATAATTATTTGAACAATGCTTCTTCCTGTCTTATTGATCGTATTTTGCTGTTGTTGATGTTGTTTTATCTTGTGTTGTTGTTGTTGTTGTTGTTATGCGTGCGTGTTAGGTTGCTTGTTTTTTCTTTTTTTCAAACTGTGAGCAGCCAGCCAAGCTGTTACACAGGCAAAATGTGTTGTCAGTTGTTGTAGTTTTCAAAGTTATTTACTCATGTGTGTCGAGCAAAGTTTGAACAAGGAAATTGCTGGTGTAACCGGTGTGTGCAGCGATTAATGGTGGGTATGACTAAAGGGAAAAGGGAGAGGGGAGGGAGGAGAAAGAGAGAGAGAGAGAGAGAGAGAGAGAGAGAGAGAGAGAGAAGAGAGAGAGGAGAGAGAGAGAGAGAGAGAGCACGAGAGGGGTGGGTGGTGGTGGGGGACAAATGACAAATTCTTCGATGATAATGAACAAGCAGCCATGTACCTTTCTTTTTTTTACATCCAATCCCTGCCCTTAGGGATACATCATGATACTAAAATAAGCCCAACACCCATACATTCACACAGTATGAATAAAACCCATAAAACTACCCCCCTCCCCCAACCCCAACCCCCCCCCCCCCCCCCTTCCACAAAAGAACAACAGCAACCAACCAAACAAACAATCAAACAAACAAACAACAACAAAAAACAGAGAGAGAGGAGAGAGAGAGAGAGAGAGAGAGAGAGAGAGAGAGAGAGAGAGAGAGAGAGGAGAGAGAGAGAGAGAGAGAGAGAGAGAGAGAGAGTTACCAGATATATATGCTAGAAGTTCGATCGTAGATAAAAAAACTTTATTAACAATTTGTGGAAGCCTGGTAAATATTGTGAACAGTCGGTAACAGACTGAAAGAGGTGTTCTCCCTCCTTCTTCCCTTCGCGTAGATATATAAAGCTGCTTATAAGCTATAGAGATAACTTGATGTCAACTATAGATAATTAATGACATTGTAAAAAGCAACAACAACCAAACAAACAACAGCAATAAATAAATAACTTGGCCTAACAAAATACAGCACTTCACTGCGGGGATGGCGGAAACCCATCAGTGTCATAGCATCCCCCACCTTCTGGAAATTATGTGCTAGGAAGTCCCTCTTGTCTATCCCTCTCTTTTCTGTCTTCTTGGTCCATTCTTTTGTCCTCCCCCCTCCCCATCCCCCCCAACAGAAAGACTCAAGGATAACAGTCTCTCTCTCTCTCTCTCTCTCTCTCTCTCTCTCTCTCTCTCTCTCTTCTCTCTCTCTCTCTCTCTCTCTCTCTCTCTCTCTCTCTCTCTCTCTCTCTCTCTCTTCCACGCCGAAGTCGGATGCGCTGGGCCTGACTTGTCAGGTACTTAATAGCAGCACAACGCATTTTTCGCTCATATTATGACAGACAAGAATTGTTGCTGTCTGAGTGTTCATCCTTCGGATGAGACTATAAACCGAGGCCCCGTGTTCGAACGCACGCAGAACATCTTGCGCACACGTTAAATCCTGTTCCGCTTTTTGGAAGAGTAGGCCATTGTGTGCCGGTGGGAAGAGATGACAAAATTGACAAAACCGCATACACACGGGGACTGGATGTAAACAAAAAAGCACATGAGTGCTTATTCCATTATCCTCGATATAAAAGAATAAATAAATATAAATAAATAACGATGTTTAGACATCATCGCCACAGTTGGAATGCGGCTACCTTCATGGTAAACAAAGACCGTCGCATACGAATCTCGCAGCTGTAGCAGAGGAACCCGAAAAATACAAAGAAACAAACAAAGAAAGAAAGAAAGAAAGAAAGAAAGAAACAAAGAAACAAAGACCCTTATAATAACGTTTATAAAGACAGTCTTCTGTGTCCGAATCATTGCAGAATGAAGACACCAACTGGCCTTTGGTTGAGAATACGCTTCTTGATGTCCCCGTTAGGTTTTCAAGATCATTAAAACGGTTTGAGTCACAAAACACTCTCTTTAATTCAACCAGATTAAAATAAATTTTACTACTGAGTCGACTCCTTTCTTCATTCTTTTAGTTCGAGGATAACGGAATAAGCACTCGTGTGCTTCTCCCCCCCCCCCCCCCCCCCCCCCCCCCCCCCCCATCAAGTCGCCGAGTGCATGCACTTT
>CM054138.1:46587554-46592554 GCA_028751875.1 Rapana venosa
TGTCATTCTTTTCTTTCGAGGATAATGGAATAAGCACTCATGTGCTTGTTTGTTTTTCTTGGTTTACATCCAGACTGAAAGTAGTATGAAAATGAAATGAACAATGAAAGTCCCTCATGTGTATGCGGTCTAATTTTGTCAATGTCGTTGTCATCAGTGTTGACGAAAGGTAGGGAGAGACCTGGTCACAGTATAGCAGCTTTTTTTTTTCCCCCCCGAGGATAATGGAATAAGCACTCATGTGCTTTTTTACATCCAGTCCCCGTGTGTATGCGGTTTTGTAAATTTTGTCATCTGTTCCCACCGGCACACAATGGCCTACTCTTCCGAAAAGCGGAACAGGATTTAACGTGTGCGCAAGATGTTCTGCTTCACTCAGTCCGAGTCCTCGTCCTCAATCAGCTGATCGTGGGGAGTCAGCTTCTTGACGAACTGCTGCAGTTCTCTGCTGGTGCTCAGCAGGGTCCTGGTGCTGGCTTTCTGGTTCTCGATCTCGGAGAGGATGCCCACGATGGTTTTCCTGGACACGGGGACAAAGCGGTGGCTGAGCTCCGACCTGCCCGCCGCTGTCTTGGGGCGTGGGCGTGTCAGGTGTGTCAGGTGTGTCAGGTGTGGGCTGATGGCGGTGGTGGTGGTGTAGGACCTTTTCCCAGCGTGGATCAGCCTGTCCACCAGTTGCTCCCGGCTCATCAGCACGCTGGTGGCATCGGACATGCGGCGGCGCGGGTGGCTGGCTGGGGTCAGGGTGCTGTGTCTGCGCCTCGCGGTGTGTGCCGATGGTGGTGATGATGATGATGACGGCGGGACGGTCGGTGAAGGTTCGTTTTACCGTGGGCTAGAGTTCGAGCTGTCCGGGGTTTCGTGAACACGTTGGTATCGCTTTTGGATTTGTTCAGTACGCGCGGTCTTCCTGGGTTCTGGCTTTGGTCTGGAGGCTGGTGGTGGTGGTGGTCAGTTGTTCTCTGCTGTATGTGCGCAGGGTTGTGTTCCGCGGATTTATCATCAGGTTGGGCGTTCTCAGAGTGACAGTTCAAATCCCCGTTCGTGGTAACGTTCCGTTGCGATGCTGACGTTTTGGTTTTGGAATCTACGACGGAAGGTTCTAGGAGATCATGCCTGTGGAGTTTAGCGACCGTTCTGGTGGGCAGTGACAGGGAGTAGGAACGGGGTTTGTAAGGCACAGCAGCCCCGTGCTCTGAGCTGGGGATGTCCAGAGCGTCTATATCCGGGGCAGACACTGAGGCAAACTTACGGTGAGGACGAGCGCTCCACACCACCCTCCTACAGTAATGTCTCTTCGGACTGTCACAGTCCTGCTCCCCGGTAACCTGACTAGCATCGAGGTGGTCGTGTAGGCTCTCCAGACCTGGATCCTTCCCGTCCTCACTACTGCTGCTTTTCTGATCATCATCATCCTCATCATCCTCATCATCATCAGAGGCGACATGGTCGTCCTGTGGCGTGGCAGGTGGCGTCACAGCGACTGGAGAGGCCGTGCTTTGAGAGTCCTTCTTCACCCGAACGTCAAAAATGGACTGAAAGCGTCGCAAGACAAGCTCGTGGACTGACCGGTCGTGCTCTGAATATGCGTTCTTTCCAAAAGAAGGTCTGGAACTTTTACGGAACCCGAAACTCGTCCTGGGTCTGTCAGGCTTGGGATCTGGATCCCCGATCCTCAGGGATCTGCACCCAGTGGCTGTTTTTGGTCTGGTAGGGATCTGAACTTTTCCCCGAACACTATCCTGGCGTACTGGTCGAAAAGGTCCCGAACCACCCAGATCCCCACTGACGTTCCTCGTGGCTCTGGCCAGAGACGGTCTTTCTGCAGGATTCCTGGCTTTTGTAGTGGTCTGGTGTTTGCCTTCAGGGGCGAGGGGTGGTCGCTGGCCGCGTGAAGGAGAATCTGCAGGAGGCTGGGGATGGTGGCTGGCATCGGGTGCTGCGGATCCCTCCTCGGGGTCTGCCGGCACGTGATGGAAAGAGTGGAGGCGCTCCCTGACTAAGGCATTGGCGCTCATGGAGCGGGTCTTGGGGTGCTCGTAGCTCTGCAGGTCTGGCACCGTGTCGTACAGTGACTGCAACAGGCACACGACGATGATGATGATAATAATAATAATAATAACAATAATAACAACAACAACAACAATAATAATAATAATTATAATAATAATAATAATAATGATAATGATAATAATAATAATAATAACAATAACATACTACTACTATACTACTACTACTACTACTACACTACTACTACTACTACTACTACTACTACTACTACTACTACTACTACTACTGATGATGATGATGATGATGATGATGATGATGATGATGATGATGGTGATAATAATAACAACAACAACAACAACAACAACAATAATAACAACAACAACAACAACAACACTAATACTAATACTAATACTAATAACAACAATAATAATAATGTATGGAATTTATATAGCGCTGAATCTTGTAAAGCAACAAATCAAAGCGCTCAGATGGCTTTTTTTCGATTTTTTCCCCCCCCGAGGATAATGGAATAAGCACTCAGGTGCTTTTTTTTTTACATCCAGTCCCCGTGTGTATGCGGTTTTGTAAATTTTGTCATCTTTTCCCACCGGCACATAATGGCCTACTCTTTCGAAGAGCGGAACAGGATTTAACGTGTGCGCAAGATGTTCTGCATGCATTCGCACAGGGGGCCTCGGTTTATAGTCTCATCCGAAGGAAGATAATACTAAGAGGTTGTGGGTTTTTGTTGTTGTTGTTGTTGTAGATTTTCCATAAGGTTTGGTTGTGGTGGTCTGAGTGCTAAGCCTTTCAAACAAGATTATGGTTGCCCGAAAATGTCTTCTAAAAGAGACAGTTGCTGTTCCTGCTCAAATACAGAAAAGCTTTATTTCCCCTCCTCCCTTTCATCTTGAGAGAAAAAGCACTGACGTAGAAAGGTAAAAATCAAACACCCACCTTCCTTCGCCACCTAAACAAACAACAAAAGTGGCACTGTACCATAGCTCCATGTGTCGTCAAGATATACAGTTCAGGAGAGAAATATTCTGGGACGAAAATGTAATAAAATACGATACAATACAAGACATTACGAGACAATACAACACAACACAATACAATACAATGCAATACACCACACCACAACACAATGCAATACAATACAGTGTAATTAAGTATTGCAGTATAAAACATAGCAACACAGTCCGATATGATGCTCAGTGGTCGGAGCACTCGCTTCCCCCCAGCTAACGTTAAGCAGCGTCGAGCGTGGTTACCAAGTGGATGGGTGGCCGTTTGCGCGCCTTGGCTTCAGTACAGTTCCCTAGTTCGCCCAGCTGTAAATGGGTACCTGCCCTTTTTAGGGTTAGGGAAGGTAAAGAAAAGCAGCGAGGGAGAGGAGATGGGCGCCACCTTCAATATGCTGGCCCTTAGAGAAGCTGAGGTCTCTGACGCTTCGCTCCTCTACCACCACAGCCATAGGTTATGGGAGACCTTTACCTTTACTTTTTTATATTTATTTTAGACTTGCATAGAAAAATCAATCAGCTAGAAAGTGTGGCTATTAAATATTAAATATCATATTGAACATCCCTTCCTGGACAATACCACAAGTGAGGAAACAGGCAAGCCACATGTCATTCTGAAGAGCTCCTTAAGGTAAACATGTTCTTATGCGGTCGTTGGGGGAGCGAGGTGTCAGCGACCTCATCTTCTCTATAGACCAGCATAATGAGGGTGGCTCCAATCTCCTCTCCCTCGCTGCTTTACCTCCTCTGACCCTAAAAGAGGGCAGGTACCCATTTACAGCTGGGTAAACTTGCGCTTTCCCCCAGCCAAGTTAAGCAGCGTCGAGCGTGGTTACCACTTGGATGGGTGACCGTTTGCGCGCCTTGGCTTCAGTACAGTTCCCCCAGTTCACCCAGCTGTAAATGGGTACCTGCCCTCTTTAGGGTCAGGGAAGGTAAAGCAGCGAGGGAGAGGAGATGGGCGCCGCCCTCAATATGCTGGCCCTAGAGAAGTGAGGTCTCTGACGCCTCGCTCCCCTACGACCTTATAGGTTATGGGACTCCTTTACCTTTACCGTACCTTTTTAAACTTGGGGACTGAATTGAAGCCAAATGTGCACGAACGGTCGGTCACCCATCCATTGGTAACGACACTCAATGCTGCTTCATTAACCTGTGCTTGAGGATAGCGAGTGTTCTGATCACTGAACCCCCCAACTACCCCACCCCAACGACAAATTTTGGGTAAAAGGATTTATGGAATGCTGTAGCGGTAATACGATACACTATATTACCCTTTTCTTAACTGCACTACACTTCAGTACACTGCACTCACTGCAACACACTACAATACAATGCAGTGCTCTACACTACACTACACTGCAATGCACTACATTATACTGCTTTGCACTACATTATACTGCAATGCACTACATTACACTACAATGCACTACACCACACGGCAATGCACTACACCACACTGCAATGCACTACACCACACTGCAATGCACTACATTACACTGCAATGCACTACATTACACTACAGTGCACTACATTACACTAGAGTGCACTACGCATCACTACAATGCACTACATTACACTACAATGCACTACATTACACTACAGTGCACTACGCATCACTACAATGCACTACATTACACTACAGTGCACTACATTACACTACAGTGCACTACGCATCACTACAATGCACTACATTCCCACTACAATGCACTACATTCACACTACATGCACATACCTCACTACAAAGCACTACATTACACTAAGGCACTACGCATCACTACAATGCACTACTACACTACAGTGCCTCGCATCACCAGCACACTCTCACTACCATCACCTACCTCACACTCAATGCACTAAACCACTACACCTCAAACCACAAGCATCACACACACACCCCACACCACCCCACACCACACCAACCACACCACTCCCACACATCACACCACACCACACCACCCACCC
>CM054138.1:46600054-46607554 GCA_028751875.1 Rapana venosa
TCCTTCTTCTCCTTCTGCTCCTCCTTCTCCTCCTTCTTCTCCTTCTCCTCCTCCTCCTCCTCCTCCTTCTTCTTCTTCTTCTTCTTCTTCTTCTTTCTTCTTCTTCTTCTTCTTCTTCTTCTTCTTCTTCTTCTTCTTCTTCTTCTTCTTCTTCTTCTTTCCCCCCTCCTCCTCCTCCTCTGGATAAGTGGTCTAGAGGTAACACGCCTGTCTAGAAAGCGAAAAGTCCGGGTCGGAAGTGTGCAGTGGTTTAAATCCCGTTTTGGACCCGAAACTCCCTCCCCCCCATCGATTAGACCATGAGGAGTGGTCTGGGCGCTAATCTTTCGGATGAGACAATGAACCGAGGTCCCGTTTGTTACACAAAATTATTTAGCGCACGTAAAAGCATCCACGGCAACAAGAGAGTTGTCCCTGGCAAAATTCAGTAGAAAAAGCTACTCTGATAGGGCAACAAATACAGTTACAAACAGGAAAAAAACCGGGTGGCGCAGCTCTTGCGGCGACGCACTCTCCCCGGGAAGAGCATCCCGTATTTCACGCAGAGAAATCTGCCGTGACTTAAAGTGGTATAAATAAATAAATAAAATCAAATAAAGCATGTTCACATTTTTCTTCGTTGTCTTTCTTATCCCCCTTCTCTATCTAAAACTTCTGCATAGAGTGATTGCCCCCTTCTTTGTTGTGTTTTTTTCTTCTTTAACTTTGTGTCGGCCTATAATCATTTTCCTTGCAGTCGCTTGTCTTTGCCACTTAGGCCTCTCTCTCTTATTGTTTCCTCTGTATTTCTTTTCCAAACTGTATACTATAGTGAATCTGATCATTGCGTGCTCTCTTTATTTTTGTCTCTGTGTACTGTGCCATAGTATTTCCTTCTCTGTTTCTGTGTCATTCTCTCTCTCTCTCTCTCTCTCTCTCTCTCTCTCTCTCTCTCTCTCTCTCTCTCTCTCTCTCTTTTCTCTCTCTCGGTGTCCGTCTCTCTCTGTGTCTCTGTCTCTTTGTCTCGCTCTGTCTGTCTGTCTGTCTCTCCCTCCCTCTTGTCTATCTGTCTCTCCCTCCCTCCCTCCCCCCCTCTCTGTCTGTCTATCTGTCTGTCTGTCTGTCTGTCTGGCTCTCCCTCCCTCTCTGTCTATCTGTCTGTCTGTCTCTCCCTCCCTCCCTCTCTGTCTGTCTATCTGTCTGTCTGTCTGTCTCTCATTTAAATAAGAAAGAGTAGAAAACGTCTCGAGTTACTCTCGATTTCTTTAACCGATGACTGTTGTTTTTTCTCTCGTGTTTTTGCTTTCAGTAGAAACTTCCTGCTTAAATCAGGTATGCTGGTCGTGAATAAGGAAGTGTGTGTGTGTATTTATTTATTCTTTTATTTCGGGGATAATGGAAAAAGCACTCATGTGGGGTTGGTTTTTTTTACAACCAGTCCCAGTGTGTGCGTGCAGTTTTGTCAATTTTGTCATCTTTTCCTACCGGCACATGATGGCCTACTCTTTCGGGGGACGGGATAGCCTGGTGGTTAGAGGGATGTATTCGTGATCTGCTGACCCGGGTTCGAATCACATTCAAGAGGATTTTTCCTCTGACGTTAATATCAATGCCGACTCCACTCTCCCCAAAAGTCCTTCGGATGAGACTATAAACCGAGGTCCCGTGTGCGAACGCACGCAGAATATCTTGCGCACAGTTTAAAACCCGTTCCGCTTTTCGGAAGAGTAGGCCATTGTGTGCAAGTGGGAACGGATGACCAAAAAATTGACATAACTGCTTACACACAGGGACTGGACGGAAAAAAAGCACATGAACGCTTATTATATTATCCTCGAAATAAAAGAATAAAATAAAATAAAAAGAGCGGAACAGGTTTTAACGTGTGCGCAAGATGTTCAGCGTGCGTTCGCACACGGGGCGAAGCTTCGGTTTATAGTCTCATCCGAAGGACTTTTCTTTTCTTTTTTAATGGAGAAATGGGGTTTATGACCTGGTGGTTGGCGTACACTCTAGTTCCTTATTCAGTTCATAATTGGAGACAGCACTGCCTGGTGGCTACACTTACTGCACTTGACTCTCCCAATCCTTCTTCTTCTTCTTCTTCTTCGTCGTCGTCGTCGAACGCTCAGACAGCAACCTATTGTTGTCTGTCATACGATCCAAACATGCGTTGCGCTGCCGTTAAGCGCCTGACAAGTCAGGCCCAGCATATCCCACTTCGGCATGGTAGGGAATTGTTATCTTTTTAAGTCTTTCTGGGGTAAAAAACAAACAAACCCAAACAAAACAAGGCAGGAGAATGGACCAAGAAGGGAGAAAATAGACTTGAAGGAGGTGACAGGAAGAAAAAAAAGGAACAAGGCAGAAAAAGAAAGAAAGGGATAGAGATGAGGGAAGTCTTAGCACAGAATTTCCAGAAGGCGGGGGATGCTATTTATAGTGACAGAACCCACTCCCCCTGGTATTCCCGAGTGGAGACTTTCACAATCCGTTCATGGGGATTTTCTCCCTGGGATTAACGTAAGTGCTGGGGGCAACAGCAAAGTGAGAGGCTGTATGGCCAGTGGCTTTCCCACTCATGGAATTCCACTTTACAGCTTAGTCTTTAGTGATCGACTATGACTCTGACTAGGAGGCTTGACTCGCACAGTCCTTATGTGCTGCAGCCCTGGGGGCTGGTTGGCCTTTGGAGAACGTCTCCAACGCTGACTGTCCTTATGCCCACTTGGCCGAGAGAGTGGGGATGTACTGCGGGCAAGGCATCTCCACTATAATCAAATTTCTGCCTAATTTCCAAAACAGCAGCTGCCTCCTCTGCTGTTTTGGAGGTCATCGTCGGACACGACGGACAAACATACAGTACAACTCCACTTCCCCCAATAGTCCTTCGGAGGAGACTATGAATCCCCGAGTCCCGTGTACGTGTGAACACACGCAGAACATGTTGGGCACACGTTAAAACATGCTCCACTTTTCGTGAAAAGTAGGTCAACTGTGCTAGTGGGAACGGATGACAAAATTGACAAAACCTGCATACATACGGAGGACTGGATGTAAAACAAAGCTGTGCATGAGTGCTTATTCCATTATTCTCGAAAAATAAAAATAAAAAGAATTATAGAAAGAGTCTGCTGTTTGTACTGTAACGAATGTTTGTACTCTAACGGTGGGAACGGATGACAAAATTTACAAAACTGCATAAACACGGGGACTGGATGTAAAGAAAAAACACATGCGTGCTTATTCCATTATCGTCGATATAAAAGAATAAATAAATAATTGTTAGATAAACAACACGAATTATCTATTATCTTTTCTTCTGTTAAATTTTTTCTACTGTTTATTGACAACACAATTAATGTGTATTTAACTCAGACTTAACTTTAATAGCGCGGGCACTCTGTGCTTTCGAACATCCAGATTCAAACAAACCACTGTCGCTCTTTTTCTATTTGTGATCGATCCACCTGGAATGACCTTCCTCTATCCTTTTGCCAAAAATCTACATTTGACACTTTTAAATCCAGCCTCAAAGTACACTTATTTCCTACCTAAGATCTCTCCCCCCTCTCTAATAATCTGTTCATACTCTTCAACAGCCACTCCTATCTCCATCACCCTTCCTAAGTGTGCTTCCTCTGTGTGTGTGTGTGTGTGTGTGTGTGTGTGTGTGTGTGTGTGTGTGTGTGTGTGTGTTTATGTGTAAATTTGATATATATTAACCCAAATTGTGGGCGGTTGCATGCATGTAAATGATATGGATGTAAGCTCTTTGATTTGTTGCTTTACAAGATTCAGCGCTGTATAAAATCCATACATTATTATTAATATTAATATTATTATTATTATTATTATTATTATTACTATTATTATTATTGCCATCATCATCGTAATTATTAATATAATCATTATTATTAATATAATTTTAAATACTATCATAATTATCATACCATCATCACTATTATCAGTATTTAAAAAAAACACATTACTGGTATCCCTATCATCACCAGTCTTATTATTATCATTATCATCATCATTATTATTTTTATTATAATTATAATTATTATTATTATTCTTATTTTATTATTATTATTATTTTCATCATCAAATTAGTAATAGTTACTCACTTCATGTGCAAAGAGATACCATCAATATCAATGAATATTAGTATCAAGAACAAAGTCTGTAAGCGAGAAAGCAGTTGATTTATTCTGAAAGTTTTCTTTCTTACCAGATTAGCAACACACAATGAAGTCCATAGAGAGAAAAAAAGCTACTTTTTTAATTTTTGAGGGGGAGATTTTTTATTGCTCTGTAAACTGTCATCTTCATTAATGACATCAAGAATTTTCAAGATATAACTTATTCCGTTCCCAAAAAAATACAGTCATTTTCAAACAAAATACAGTCATTTAAAAACAAAATACAGTAATTTTCAAACAAAATACAGTCATTTACCAAAAAAAATACAGTCATTTACAAACAAAATACAGTCATTTACTAATAAAATACAGTCATCTTACAACAAAACATAAAAACCAAAAAAACAAGCCACTTGTTTTGGGGGGTTGTCTTTTTGTTGAGGTTTTTTTTTCGTGGTGGGGGTGGGAGTGGGGGGATATATATATTTTTGCTTCCTAAATGTGTTTCCTGTTAGCTAAATGACCTCACCGAATGTACAGAGTCTTCAAAGCCAAAATACTGTCACCTAGTTAATCAAAGCTAACGTAAAACGCTCCGATCCTATCAAGTCACCCACACATTGCCTAACCACGCTGAACTGCAATTTCGATCATAATTATTATTATAGGGCGTTGCTGATATGTACCTCCATCTAAACAAAACAAAACAAAACAAAACAAAACAAAACAAAACAGCTCTTTAGTAGAACCGAACTGGCGGGCGAGGGAGTGATTGATTATCTCTGTCTGTGTCGACAATTATCTCTGCTTGAGTGCATTGATTATCTCTGTCTGTCAACAATTATCTCTGCTTGACTGCACTCAAGCAATGTTAATGGCGGGCCGGCCCTGTGCCACAAAGACTTTGTAGGTAGAGGAAGAGGAAGAAGGAGAAGAAGTTAAGGAAGTTTTTGACTGCGCTCAACAAATGTTAATGGGACGGGATAGCCTTTTCTTCTTTTCTTTTATTTCGAAGATAATGGAATAAGCACTCATGTGTTGTTGTTGTTTTTTACATCTAGTCCCCGTGTGTATAAACAGTTTTGTAAAATTTGGCATCCGTTCCCACAGGCACATAATGGCCTACTCTTCCGAAAAGCGGAACGGGTTTTAACGTGTGCGCAAGATGTTCTGCGTGCGTTTGCACACGGGAACTCGGTTTATAGTCTCATCCGAAAGACTTTTAGGGAGAGTGGAGTCTGCACTGATGTTAACTCCAGAGGAACAATCCTCTTGAACGAGAACCGAACCCGGCAGGAGATCACGAATACATCACTCTAACCACCAGGCTACCCCGTACCCGTCCGGTAGCCTGGTGGTTAGAGCGTTACACAATGTGTTAGTGATCTGCTGACCCAGGTTTGAATCCTGTCCAAGGAGTCAGAGAAAGAGCACTCAAGGATGAAATATCCCACAGGCACGCACCCATGAAGACCGACCACACACAGACACACAGACATACTGTACACAGACACACAGACATATTATACACAGACACAGACCTACTGTACAGCCACTAGTCAAGAAGTTTTATATGACTCTCAGCAATTCATAATGTCAGTTGCTGAAGTCATATATTCTTCACCTGTAAGACCATTACTGTAATTAGTTTTATATATATATATATAAATAATATAATATATATATAATATATATATATATATATATATATATAATATTAATAATTATATATTAATCATATATTATAGACTATAACTAATTATAAAATATATATATATATAATATATATAAAATAATATATAATATATATAAAACTAATTACAGTAATGGCTTGCAATCATAATGTCAGTTGCTGAAAGTCATATATTCTTCAACCTGCAGACCATAACTAATTACAGTAATGTCTTGCAGGTGAAAATATAGACCTCAGCTACACTGACATTAATGAATTCGAGAGAGAGAAGAAGAAGAGAAGATTAGACAGAGAGAGAAGACAGAGAGAGAAGAGAAGAGAGAGCGGTAGTAATAATAGTACTTTGGTATGAAATGCGGTGTCTAAATCACATGTACGAATAAGACATTAAACAAACAAAACAAAACAGACACACAGACATACAACAGACACACAGACCTACTATACACAGACACACAGACCTACTATACACAGACACACAGACCTACTATACACAGACACACAGACCTACTATACACAGACACACAAGACCTACTATACACAGACAACAGACATATAACTATACACAGACCTACTATACATAGACACACAGACATACTATACACAGACACAGACTATACTATAACACAGACCTACTATACACAGACACAGACATACTATACACAGACCTACTATAAAAACAGACAACAACAGACCTACTATACACAGACACACAGACCTACTATACACAGACACAGACGTACTCATCATCATCATCATCAGACCCGTGACCTTGGCGGTCGTGGGGGAGACACGAAAGACGATGCCGTGGTAAGCCTCCTCCATCCATCTCGGTCCTCGGCTCTGCGCAGTAGTGCCGAGTCATTCATCCTGGTCCATTCTCTGATGTTGTCCATCCATGACTTGTTCTGTCCTCCCCTCCTTCTGCCACCTTCGAGTGTTCCCTGCAGTACTGTTTTTGGCAGAGTGTTGTAGCGGGTGACGTGGCCGAACCATGTCAGCTTTTTCTTCTTGACGATGGTGAGAAGGGGTTCCTGTGGACCTGCCAGCCGTGTTATTTGACTCTTGACAAATTCATTGGTCTTTCGTTCTCTCCAGGATATGCCCAGCAGTTTTCTATGGCATTTTGTTTCGAATGACTGGATTCACTTTGCTGTTTCAGCAGTCAATGTCCAGGTTTCACTTCCGTACAGCAGGATCGTCTGAATTAGGGCTTTGTAGAGCTTTAGTTTGATTGGGAAATTGATCTCTTTACTTTTCCATATGGTGGTGAGTTTTGTCATGGAAGATGTTGCCATGGCTATTCTGACTTTGATTTCTGTCGTCGATCGCCCGTCCTTTGTGAGTGTAGCGCCAAGGTATTTAAAAGCGTCTACCTCCTCCAGTTGTTGGCCGTTCATGTAAATTTTAGCAGTGGCGTTGCTCGTGCTGTTCACAAGTACTTTACTTTTCTCCGAGCTCACCTCCATCCCATATGCTCCAGCTCTGTTCTCAAGTCTGGTCGTAAGATCTTGCAGCTCTGTGTTACTTCCGCCCATGAGGTCAATGTCATCGGCAAACCGTAAGTTGTTGAGGAGTCTGCCGCCAATGGAGATGGTAGAGTGGAAGTCATGGAGGGTCTCTCTCATAATGTTTTCCAAGAACAGATTAAACAGGACTGGAGATAACAGGCATCCTTGTCGG
>CM054138.1:46612554-46620054 GCA_028751875.1 Rapana venosa
TCTCCCCCCTCTCTCTCTCCCCCCTCTCTCTCTCCCTCTCTCTCTCTCTCCTCTTTCTCTCCCCCCCTCTCTCTCTCTCCCCTCTTTCTCTCTCTCTCTCTCTTTCTCTCTCTCTCTCTCTATCTCTGTCTCTCTGTGTATCTCTGTCTCTCAGCATTCCCTTAACGGGGTGGGGTGTGTGGCGTCTGGTCTCCTCCTGCGTTTGTCATTTTACAGGGAGGTCTGCCCACTGACCTCAGCCAACACATTCCGAGCATTCAGAGCAGCTCGTTTTATTGTACATGTTGCATGCTAGGTACCTTCGTGTTTCCATAACCCATCTCTCGAACGCTGACATAAATTATACGGGATCTTTAATTCGCGCGTTTGCTCTTGTGTATGTGTATATTTTTTTTTTTTATAAATGAAGGTAATTAAGGCATTGGCAGGTCTGCACTTGAATTTGACCTGGAGGATCATAAAAATCCCCGGTTTTAATTCACCAGACGCTGTTGCCGAGATTCGAACCCACGACTTCATAGATGTATGGGATGGAAGTGGAAGTAGTGGTTGTTCTGAAGTGGGAACGTAATATTATTGGTTGAGGACAACAGCTAGGCAGACCCCCCTCTCTCTCTCTCTCTCTCTCTCCTCTCTCTCTCTCTCTCTCTCTCTCTCTCTCTCCTCCTCTCTCTCTCTCTCTCTCTCTCTCTCTCTCTCACACCACACACACACACACACACAACACACACACACACACGCACGCACGCACGCACACACACACTCCACACACACGCACACACGCACACACACACACTCACACACTCACACACACACGCACACACGCACACACGCACACACACACTCACACACACACACACACGCACACACACGTACGCACCCCTCCCCCTCCACATCCCCCCCACACACTCTCTATCTCTCTCTCACACACACACACACACACACACACACACACACACACACACACACACACACACACACACACACACACACACACACACACACACACACACACACACACCACACACGCACACACAGGGATAAGAACATTCTGGGTACTTATTAATTTATGAGCACCCATCATAAAATATCGATTACACGCATAGAACCATTCAAGTTTGTCCAACTATTATACTCATTGTCATCCTAAAAGCTGCTATGTCATATAGATAAGAACAGTACACATTCACCAACTCCATTCGGGGGAGGTAAAGCCATCATCGTTTAATAATCTACTTCAGTGTTTGCCTAGCAGGTTAGTTGGCTGGTTTGGGTTTTAAAAGAAAAAATGTATTTCCTGGATAAGGTTCATTGTGGCGCAGTGGTTAGTTTGTAAAAGTATATAATCACACAAACTTACGCAAGCACACACACACATGCACACACACACACACAAACACACACACACACGCACGCACGCACGCACGCACGCACATACACACACATACACGCACGCACGCACACACACACACACACACATGCACACACACATGCGTTGGTGATCTGCTGAAGAGAGGGGGGGGGGGGGTGGGGGGGGGGGGGGGGCGAGGATAGCCTGGTGGTTAGCGTCATGCACTCGTGATCTGCTGACCTGAGTTCCATTCCCGTTCAAGAGGATTTGTCATCTGGAGTTAACGTCAGTGCCGACTCCACTCCCTCCAAAAGTCACTTCGGATGAGACTATAAGCCCAGGTCCCGTGTGCGAACGCACGCACGCACAACATCTCGCGCACACGTTAAATCCCGTTCCGCTTTTCGGAAGAGTAGGCCATTGTGTGCCGGTGGGAACGGATGACAAAATTGACAAAACTGCATACAGACGGGGACTTGATGTAAAAAAAGCGCATGAGTGCTTATTCCATTATCCTCGAAGTAAAAGAATGAAATGGAATGGAATGGAAGTCGCAGGTCTAAGTCCTGTAAGACTCACAGTCTTTTATAAGGTGGATCGGTGGTCTAGAGGTAACGCACCTTGCCTAGAAAGCCAAAAGTCCAGGTTTCAAGTGTGTGGTGGTGGTTCGATCCCCGTTTGTGCCCGAATCCTAACCGCCGCCCCCCCCCCCTCCCTCTCTCCTCCATCCACTAAACCGTGAGTGGTGGTCTGGGTGCTAGCCTTTCGCATGAGACGACAAACCGATGTCACGTGTTCAATATTCATTCAGTGCACGTAAAAGAACCCACGGGAACAAGAGAGTTGTCCCTGGCAAAATGACGAAGAAAAAAGCCATTCTAATAGGAAATCAAATACAGACAGGAAAAATATAACGCAGACAAGAAAAGAAAATAGAAAATGGGTGGCGCTGCTCTTGTGGCGACACGCTCTCGCCGGGGAGAGAGAGAGAGCAGCCCGAATTTCACGCAGAGAAATCTGCCGTGACTTAAAGTGGTATACAATTCAGACTTCAGCCGACTCTTACCCAGATTGAGTCTGCTTTGGGCTCATTGAGATGACTTTGACTAGATAGTTAAAGGCAAAGGTAAAGGAGTCCATAACCTATACGGTCGTAGTGGAGCGAGGCGTCAGAGACCTCAGCTTCTCTAAGGGCCAGCATATTGAGGGCGGTTCCCATCTCCTCTCCGTCGCTGCTTTACCTCCCCTGACCCTAAAAGAGGGCAGGTACCCATTTACAGCTGGGTGAACTGGGGGATTGTACTGAAGCCAAGGCGCGGCAAACGGTCACCCATCCAAGTGGTAACCACGCTCGACGCTGCTTAACCTTAGGTGGGGGAAAGCGAGTGCTCTGACCACTGAGCTATCCCCTTCCCCTCCCAGATAGTTATCATCCATTTTAAGTTGTTCAAATTGCTTCACCAACACTACAGGTGTCTGTTTCTCTCGGGGAGATAATAATTATATCATGATAGAAAGCACAGAGGCACAGCCCTTTCAAATATCATAGACGGACGCTATATAGCCGAGTGGTTAAGACCGTTCGAGTTCAGTCCCATAGATCCATAAAGTCGTGGGTTCGAATCTCGGCAGCAACGTCTAGTGAATTAATGGGTGGGGATTTTAACGATCTCCCAGGTCAACTTCAGGTGCAGACCTGCCAGTGCCTTAATTCCTTTTCTGTACATATACACATGGAGAAGATCCAACTATACACGTTTAAAAATCCCGTAATTCATGTCAGCGTTCGGTGGGTTACGGAAACACGAACATACCCAGCATGCATCCCCGAAATCGGAGTACGGCTACCTACCTCCATGGTAGGAAAAATTGGTCGCATACGCAAAAAATCGCAGCATTGGTGAACCTCTGAGGTCTATCCGGGGAACCAAACATCAACAATAACAACAACAACTACAACAACAACAACAACAACAACAACAACAACAACAACAACAACAACAACAACAACAACAACAACAACAGACAGTGTAAAAGCCGGTAGCACATCCAGGGCATATTTATTACATGATCCCCATCACCACGTGTGTTGGTGTTAGTGTTAGTGTGTGTGTTGTGTGTGTTGTGTGTGTGTGTGTGTGTTGTGTGTGTGTGTGTCGTGTGTTGTGTTGTGTGTGTGCTGTGTGGTTGTGTGTGTGTGTGTGTGTGTTTGTGTGTGTTTGTGTGTGTTGTGTGTGTTGTGTGGTGTGGTTGTGTGTGTGTTGTGTGTGTGTTGTTGTGTGTGTGTGTTGTGTGTGTGTGTGTTTGTGTGTGTGTGTGTGTGTGTTGTGTGTGTGTGTGCTGTGTGTTGTGTGTGTGTGTGTGTGTGTGTGTGGTTTGTGTGTTTGTGTGTGTTGTGTGGTGTTTGGTGTGTTGTGTTGTGTGTGTGTGTGTGTGTTTGTGTGTGTGTTGTGGTGTGTGTTGTTGTGTGTGTGTTGTGTGTGTGTGTGTGTTGTGTTGTGTGTGTTGTGTGTGTGTGTTGTTGTGTGTGTTTGTGTGTTGTGTGTGTGTTGTTGTGTGTTTGTGTTGTGTGTGTGTGCTGTGTTGTGTGTGTGTTGAGTTTTGTGTGTGTGTGGTGTGTTTGTGTGTTGTGTGTGTGGTTGTGTGTGTGTTGTGGTGTGTGTTGTGTGTGTGTGTTGTGTGTGTGTGGTGTTGTGTTGTGTGGTGTTGTTGTGTGTGTGTTGTGTGTGTGTGTGTTGTGTGTGTCTGTGTGTGTGTGTTGTGTGTGTGTCTGTGTGTGTGTGTGTGTGTGTGTGTTGTGTGTGTGTGTGTGTTTGTGTGTGTTGTGTGTTGTGTGTGTGGTGTGTGTTGTGAGTGTGTGTGTGTGTGTGTGTGTGTTGTGTGTGTGTGTTGTGTGTGTGTGTTGTTGTGTGTGTCTGTGTGTTGGTGTGTGTGTGTTGTGTGTTGTGTGTGTGTGTTGTGGTGTGTGTGTGTGTTGTGTGTGTGTGTGTTGTGTGAGTGTGTTGTGGTGGTGTGGCGTGTTGTGTGTAGTGTGTGTTGTGTGTGTTGTGTGTGTGTGTTGTGTGTGTGTGTGTTGTGTGTGGGTGTGTGTTGTGTGTGTGTGTGTGTGTACGCGCGCGCGGTAGGCAGGCAGTAGATTTGTCCTAAGCGCTTGTTGAGTGAAGGTGATGACGCAAGAATAACATTATAAAAAAAAAGAAATGCTGATCTCTCCTTTGCCTTAATCTCTGAGCGTTCGATGATGATGATGATGATGATGACGACGACGACGACGACGACTAAGAAGAAGAAGAAGAAGAAGAAGAAGAAGAAGAAGAAGAAGAAGAAGAAGAAAGCGTCGAAGAAAAAGAAGAAAAGCAGAAGAACTGCGAAGAAGAAGAATTGCGTAGAAGAAGAACTGCGAAGAAGAAGAAGAACAACAACAACAAGAAGAAAAAAACAAAAACAGAAGAAGAAGAAGACTTAGAAACACTGATATGTTGACAATGGCCCTAGTTGTCTCCTCAGAAGCTCACTTATTTTTTGGGGGAAAAATGTCAGTAACAAATTTATTGTGTCACTTCTCTATCTAACAAATCTCCTAGTCTCTTATTTTCTCTCCTGTACGTGTTTCCCCTCTCCCTGTTATAAAATTGTCTAGAATCTTTCTACAAGCGCAGGTGATTTAAAGGAAAGTCCATTTCACGGACTAGAGAGAAGAGAGAGGGGGAGAGAGAGAAGAGAGAGAGGGGAGAAGAGAGAGGAGAGAGGAGAGAGAGAGAGGAGAGATGGAGAGAGAGAGAGAGAGAGAGAGAGAAGAGGAGAGAGAGAGAGAGAGGGGAGAGAGAGGAGAGAGGGAGAGAGAAAAAATGGAAGAAGACAATGGCGTGATCCAATCCCTATGAGTCAGTGGATTGTGTCTTCTCAGTTCAATTGGATAACCGACCCTTAAACCCATAAGTTATGTCTGGCTTCTTCCCAATACCTCCACCTCCCTTACACTTAGACGCAGACACGCACACCACACTTCACCACACACATACA
Source organism: Rapana venosa (assembly GCA_028751875.1). Classification (NCBI taxonomy): domain Eukaryota; kingdom Metazoa; phylum Mollusca; class Gastropoda; order Neogastropoda; family Muricidae; genus Rapana; species Rapana venosa. The sequence goes on from CM054138.1 coordinate 46,617,929, forward strand.
CACAACCAACACACAAAACACGCACACAACACACACACACACACACAAACACACATACACACACATACACACACACACGAGGAGAGCAACCCAATAATCACGCAGAGAAATCTGCCGTGACTTAAAGTGTTTGAGTGAAAAGAAAACACACACACACACCAACACACCACACACACGCACCCCCCCCCCCCCCCCCCCCCCCCCCCACCACACACACACACCACACAAAAACCCGAACCCCCCCCCCCCCCCCCCCTCAACACAAACACACCCAACACACACATCTTGCGCAGAACATCTCACGCACACGTTAAATCCTGTTCCGCTTTTCGTAAGAGTAGGCCATTGTGTGCCGGTAGGAGCAGATGACAGAATTTACAAAACCGCATACACACGGGGACTGGATGTAAAAAGGCATATACGTACTTATTCCATTATCCTCGATATAAAAGAATAAAATATGTAAAAGAATGGAAAAAACCCTAACACACATACACAAACTATGCAAACATTCCTCCCCCCCCCCCCCAACACACACACACTCTCTCTCTCTTTTCTTCTCTACCAACCTTACCACTCTCCTTACAGTCTACTCCCCCCCCCAATAAAGCCTTCTACCCAACCAACCTACCCAGCACCCATAACCTAGCAAAGCACACACAGACACACAGGGCACACACACCACACAAACAGACACACACAGACACACGCAATACACACACAGACACAGACACAGACACACACACACACACACACACACACACACACACACACACACACACACACACATACAAAACACACACACATCTACGAACACACAACTCAACACAACACACACATACACACACGCACGCGCACACACAAACCCCACACATTTACACAACACACAACACAACACACACATCTACACAAAAACAAAACACAACACACACATCTACACACACACACACACAAACACACACACACACCACACACCCCACACCACACACACACACACACACACACACACAAAACCACACCACACAACACACACTCAAACGCACGCACGCACGCACAGCCAACCCATATCACTTATAGTGAGTAAAACGTTAAATACAAGAACAAATGAACGAACAAATACGCACGCACATAACTACACACACACTACATCCCACTCCCACACATACACAAAACACACACACATACACTTACTCACAAAAACACACACACACACACACTCACACACACTAACACACAAAACACACAACACATAAAACACAAACAACACACAACCAAAACAAAAACAAAAACAAAAAACACACACACCCCAATCACTCACACATACAGCACACACCAACACACACACACTCACCATCTACACACACAACACAACACACAAACATATATACAACACAACACACACAACATCTATCACACACGCACACACACTCAACACTCACAAAATACAGCACACACCGCCCCACACACACAAACACACGCACGCACACACCCACACACCACACACACACACACACTCACACACATCTACACGCATCTACACACATCTAGCATACTTACACCACACCACACACACAAAAAACACCAACACCACCCCATCACCCCCTTCCCCCATCCACACACACACACACAAAACACCAACCCCACACACACACCGACACACACACTCACACACACACACACACACAACCGACACACCCCAACCATCCCCCACTCACACACACACCACACCCACAAACACACACCAACACCTCAACACCCCCCTCACACACCCCCACACTCAACACAAACACACCAACACTTCCCTACCCCCCCCCCCCCCCCCCCCACCCACCACACCACACACAACGAAACAAGCCAAAGATACGCGACCATGGTTCAAAAATTAAGCACTGGAGAATCACGGGGTTCTGTTGTGTTTTTTTTCTTTTTTCTTCCCCCGTCTCCATTTCACCTCGCAATCCCCCTTTCGACAATCGACTGCCTGCCACCACCTACCGTACAGAGAAACACAGACACAGAACACAGACACACAATACAAAACATAAGACACCTCAGACAACAACACACAACCCCCCCACAAAACAAAACGACCACGGACAAACGACCAGGACCTCACCACCGACAGA